>LPNX010069228.1:357955-493779 GCA_001517045.1 Pseudotsuga menziesii
TGTTATTTCGTGTTTATTTGAGATTATGATGTTATGCTTTAGAAGGCTTCTATAAGCACATAAGAAAAAGTATTTGCGGTTTGCAAGTTAGCTATTTATTGATTTACTTCTAGAATTTAAAAAAGAGCATTGTTTTATTCAGTTGTAGTTCATGCTCTTCTTTATTTAAATTTGTGAACAATACATGATCTAATGTTTGTATGGCAAGTCTATGAGTGTTATTTTGCAGATCCTTCCATCCAACCAAGCAGAAGTTTGAGCTCAGCTGCATCTTCTTCTCTTGGAGTCAAGTACGCTTTTTCAGTAATCGCATGCTTCATGAGATCCAAGTGCTTTAAAAAGATCCACAGGTTTGACCATTCTCTCCTTGCTTTTATTCATCATTCAAATTAAAAAGTCTTTATTTTCTTGGGATTAGGGCACGTTTGGGCTAAAGTGTACATTCATTCACTTAGCCTTTGCCCCAGTTGGCTGCCCTATGCTTTACTTTCAGCCTTTTAGGCATTTTATTTGCAGCCTTTCCTTCCCTTTGTTCGCTGTCCACTTTTCCCTACTTTTTGCCCTTTTGGACAGCCCTCTTTTGCCTCTTTGTTCCACATTTTGCAGCCCCTTTCCATCCTCTTTTTGGGCCATATTTTGGGCTGTATTTTCAGCCTTTTAGGCCTTTTATTTTCAGCCTTTCCTTCCTTTTGTTTGCTGTCCACTTTTCCCCATTTTTACCCTTTTGGACAGCCCTCTTTTGCCTCTTTGTTTCCACTTTTTGCAGCCCTTTTCCATCTTTTTCTTCAACCATCTTTTGGGCTGTACTTTCAGCCTTTTTCACCCTCATTTTGCAGCCCTCTTTCTCACTTAGTTTCCATCCTTCTTTTGACTTCCCTTTTGCTCTCTTTCCACCCCTCTTTCACCCCTCTTTCCTTGCCTTTTTCTTGCCTCTTTTCTTCTTGGTGAGTTTGTGTAAATGTTTTGAGCTAGTTTATAGATTAAATTTCAAGTTATTTTTTATCAACTAATATCATAACAAGTGTGTGTCTAGAGCTCTTAGATTGCAGACAGGTGAAGGAGAGCACAAAGGCTACAAACGAACAAGGAGTGCAAAAAGAACAAAAATACTGCTATCCCTCTTCTTGCATCCCCTTCTTTCCCCGTTCTTCCAAGAAGCAAAGAACACATCATCATTGTAAAAGATTAATAAAAAGAGCTGAGTGGGAGGAGGTCTCCTTCCTTTTCTACTTCCCTTATTTTGGGGAAGTGTGTCTTGTGTTAATTTTCATGATTTACTTAGTATAGTTTTCCTTCAGCAATTAGTTTAATTCTTTGATTAGACTTAGTTTCATTCTTACTAATTGCTAGATTCATCATTGCTGGTTGGTATCTTGTTATAAATTGTTAAATCATAAGAAGAACCAAAATCTCTTGAATCTCACCATAAGGTGGATCAAGAGTGCTCTCTGTTGGAGAGTTTTAATCAACCACCTTTCATATTAATTATTGTGTTTGTTTAATTCAAATCATCCATAAGTAATACTCTTGAACTTGCAAAAACACAAGTCAAGAGCACTCTCGATCGGAGAGCATAATCCCTGCATTAGTTTCATCTAGATTAGCTAAGTCTCTTGAACCGTTGTCATAAGACAAGGTCAAGAGCGCTCTCTGTCGGAGAGTTTTAATTAATTAACTTAATAAAATTCACAACTCACATCCCTTTAATTAATTAACCTCCTTCCCCCTTTTCCAGAGTATGCTCTGATCGATCTTCGATCGGAATACCCAGAAACGGCATTGGATCTCTAAACCCCACAAGAGGAACTTAACTAAAACTTTTCCCCATAACCAACGCACCGGTGTTGTTCGATAAATACCGAGGCATGTGGGAAAATTCCAAGTGTGGGCGCCGGGCTACCTAATCTAGGCACTGGTAGTTAAGTTATTGAACACTTACCTTTGACCCCAGACAGGTCCGTCATGTCTTCGAACGGAGCAACTGAAGGCATTACCGGTTAGGACATCCAGCCACCATAAGTGAAGATCACAAACAAAAAAAACTCTTAAAATCTACCAAGAGCACTTGCAAAACCTAATACTCACTAGCTTAAATTCCTAGACTTTATTTCACACGCTTATTTGACTCCATAAGGCACTGGCCCTTTGTTATATTGGATTAATTTTCTATCTTGATCAATTGTCTATGGTCCATTTCAATTGATTATATTTGAATGCTTAAGTTATAAGTCTGGAATCTTTGCTTATATGTGTGATCTCTTGTTAGCAACGTGGATTGATTTAATTACTCATCATCCCCTTAATATTAATCACTTCAAATCATAATAACTCCTAAACAACACCCATCCGCATCCGCAACTAATCAAAACACTTTAACAACTTAAGATCCATAGAAACTCTTTTGTAGGGACTAACCCCCTTGGCTTCATTAGGAGTTAGCCTAAACGGAGGAGCTAGGAGTAGGTGACAGTACCTAGCTCTGTGCATGCCCCCAAGGTCACACCTCTCCCACTTTCTCAAGTGAGGAGACAGCTTTCGAGAGATTTCTACTGCTGGTGTGCAATCGGGGGACAACGTCTTTTGGCGCCGTTGCCGGGGACAAATCTTTTTGTTCCTGTACGACCTTTGTTTCTTTTAGTTTTTTACCTTTTTATCCTTTTTGGTAGATTTTTAGTCCAATCACTCTCTGAAATTAGACTTAAGTCCACCTGGCGACTCCACTGTCAGTTAACACCTCAAGGTATTCTACTAGAAGAAACTCTGTAGGTTTGGTCGATTTCATCCCTGACCCCGAAAAGGTCTTAAGGAGGAGATTGAACAAACTATCTTCTCACAGGATCCTTGCAGAACTTGGATCTAAGTCTATTTCAGACATCCACATTTTATTTCTTGAAAACACTAATACCACTGTTTCTGTCATAATGGGCGAGTATTTTACTCAGCTTGACTTTTCTCAGATAGCAGGTCAACCCCACCGTCTTCCAGACAAAGCTGTTGAGAAGCTCCCAATGTATACAGGCACTGATGCCATTACCTCCGCCATGCACCTTAGGAACTTTTCTAGGTGTATCAATGCTTATATAAATGATCCGGTCAGCCAACATGATGACGTGTATATGAAGTTATTTGCTCTATCTCTGGATGGAAAGGCAGGCGATTGGTATAGCAATTTACCAAACAATTCCTTTAATAGTCTAGCAGCTTTCAAAACTTCTTTCACCAACAAGTTCGGTGAAAAGAAAGAACCTCAACATCAACTTGCGTCCTTGACCAACATAAAGAAGAGAGACGCAGAAACAATGGATGAGTTCAATACTAGATTCACGAAATTGTCAAATTCCATCCCTACTGAGTATGCCCCAACTAAACCAACTATCCTGCTCTATTACATTGAGGCACTTAGTGGCAAAATGCAGTACCAGATCAGAGACAAGGAGCCTGCTAACTTGCTCCAGGCTCAAGAGATGGCAATCAAGATTGATCTAAACATGTAGTCATATGGTGAATCTAACCTCCACGATTATTCAAGGTCTTCAAATCAGTTGAAAATCAGTGAACCAAAAGACAAGGATCCTTTATCGGCTATGAAGGATGGCTATGAAAAACAAATGATGGAGATGAAGAAAAATATGGAGGAGGCAGAGCAGAAACACTTAGCACAGTTAAAAGAAATTCAAAATAGGGTGATCACAATGGAAATAACTCAAACTCACTCCACTCCTAGAACCTTTCCTACCAAGCCAACTTGGAAAAGAAAGCCTCCCAACCATGAGCAAAGGCCTCCTCATCAGCTAGATGTCACTAACATGGTTGAGCAGTATAAGCCATTTTGTAGGGCATGTGAAGACCTTCATGAAGAATCTTCTTGTTATTATGCATGCTATGTTCAGGAGCATGGTTTTCCAGAGGGTTGTGATCCTAAAGCATCATCAAGCGAGCCTGAGTACATAAACTGTGTAGATGACATGCATGATATTTCCGGAGAAAGTTGGAGAGAGACAAAACAATATTCAAGAGAGCCTGAATACATTAACACAGTTGGACAGCTCCATCCTGTCACCATAGAAACCTGAGGTCAAGTCGAATATTATAGTCAGCAATTGGATGATAACTTTGAGACTTCAATTAAAAATCCGATATTAGAAGTTTCATGTGATGAGATTCCTCCATGCACTCCTTCGGATGACAAATATTTGAAAAGTTGGGTCCCCTGTGATATCTTTGAAACCCAGCTTTTTGAAGAAGATGGTTTTGAGCAAAATGAGAAGTACAGACATGGACTTGATACTAGTGATGAGGCATCTCTCATATCTGACATAGATGGTGATGATAACTATTGGACTTTTATTGAAAATCCAACCTATGATACCTTTGAAAATATTTTTGAGAATCTCATCTATGATATGTCCAGCAAGGGGAGTTGTTCTTTTGAGACTTATGAAAGGTATAAGGAAGAGCAGTCGGAGTTTTTATATGATCAGTCAGAATTGTATCTATGGATCGGTAATAAGGATTTGAAAAAGCAGTGCGGTGAAGAATCAGATGGGATACAACTAGTTGAAGTTTTTTATCATCCATCGTCTTCACATATAGATGTTCCTTATGTTTTGGAGCACCTTGGGGCTTATACAACAAGTTATTATTTGATAAGCCTTGATGATCAGCATGATGGAGTAGTCAACCTGCCGCATTATCCTGATTTGTATATCAGCGCTATCCAGTCATGGATAGAAGCAACCTGTGCAAGCATCTACCAGTGTGGGAAGACATTTGACGACATTATTCATGTCTATGATTCCCCATCCATCCCACCCATTCTAGATCACCACGCAGGTTTGCATTTTCTAGAAATTGTGTCCTTACTTTGGCTGGTAACCAAAGACAAGGAAAAACCTTTTTATATTAATAAAATGCTTAGGTGGCTACACTGGATTTATGATTACACCTAACCTTTTTTGTATCATGCTTAGAGTAGGAAAATAGGCTCCTTAAAGTGAGCATTTACTTTAGCATTTTCTTTTTGTACTTACAAATAAATAAAATTTTCAGTTAAGTTCTGTCATTTCTTTGAATAAAGTAACTTTTGCATCATTGGCTCGTTTTCATAAAACTTGTGCTACTAAGGTTTTCTTGTCAAGTTGAGATGTTTTTACAGGATATGGAAACCAGAGATTCTGGGGTTCTCGTATGCTCTCCTTGCATAAGAGACTAGATCGAGCACACGTCCCGCAGTTGGAGCCAGATGTTATCCAACTTTTTGTACCATAAGTTGAGTTACCTGAGGAGCCGCTAGTTGACAGACTTGTTCAAAGTCTGATTCCAGTGTATCAGTTGATCCGTCTTCTTGTCTAGCCAATATTGGCTAGTCACTTTTTTATTTGAATAATTTTGACCATGGCCCCGCGGGGTTTGTAATAAAATGTGCTAGTAGGATATTTTTGAGTGGTTCGGTCTCCTAAGACGTAGAATCTCAAATAGGGTATTCCAGGGAGTTTTTTGCCCCTAACAATTATGCTTTGCCTTCAGCCGAGTATAATTGACGAGGTTTTCTCCCGCTTCCTCCAACACTGGAATGCCCAATGTTGAATTCTAGGCCTTGGGGGGTTATTAGAGCCCAACTGAGTGTTATAAGCCTACTAGACATTATTTAGATAGATCATGGTCATGTCCTAAGTCATCTGGACACATAAAAAAATTTCGAAAAAATCTTTTTCGAACAGTGAAAAATTATTTTTTAATTTTTAATTATTTTCCTAAGTTTTTTGGGTTAATTTTTCCATAAATTAAATGGAAAAAACCCGTTCATGATCCGGAATCAGAATTCAATGATTGAAGGCTCTAACCTTAAGCCAAAAATCATTCTTGATCAGCCAGCCAATCAGAACCAACTTTCAGATCAGCAATCGGACACATAATGCCTTTTTACTCAAAAACGTCAGTTTTGAGTAAAAAATGATTTTTAGTAAAAAAATGATTTTTATTAAAAAAAAATGATTATTTTGGAGAAAACTAAAACTCTCCAAATTAATCCAATTTTAATAAAATAAAAGGCTAAATGACATCTCATGGAACACTTATGATGATCGGAGTTATCATAACTCAGCTTCAGTCATCATTAAGAGAGCAATTAATTTATTATCAGTTATCAGACATGTCATCTCCAGCTAAAGATGAGATGGAGAGCTCTCATTGGTCCGGTGATTTGATCGAGGTGAAGACTAAAGCTTGCACCATCAGTGGGCTTCCCAAACCTAACGGAGGATCCAGCCATACCTAAGGATGAGCTTACCTACATCACACATGTGGGATCATCCTTGGCTTGTTTTCAGTGCATAGGTTTGGAGTGGGGGGCGCCTTGCCTGGGTGGAGGCCTCCCCTCACTCCCGGTTCTCCAGTCTAGGTCTGGGCTCTTTGTTAGGTGACTAAGCTGGTTAGGGTTGGTTTTTTGGTTTTAGGGTTTTAGCACTCTCTCATTTGTTAAATATAGGCTCTTTCAGCTCTATTGGGATGGATTTTTGTGTAGAGAAACTCTGGTGAAACTTTTCTAATTGCTTGTTGCTTCTATGCAACCATTGGAATAAAATTAAAGCTTTGGAGGCTCATGTGGTGTGATTCTTTGGATGATTGCACTTGATGGATGAGGTGATGTTGTTTTAATATTGTTCTTTCTTGTTTATTTGAGATTATGATGTTATGCTTTAGAAGGCTTCTGTAAGCACATAAGAACAGGTATTTGCGGTTTGCAAGTTAGCTATTTATTGATTTACTTCTAGAATTTAAAAAAGAGCATTGTTTTATTCAGTTGTAGTTCATGCTCTTCTTTATTTAAATTTGTGAACAATGCATGATCTAATCTTTGTATGGCAAGTCTATGAGTGTTATTTTGCAGATCCTTCCATCCAACCAAGCAGAAGTTTGAGCTCAGCTGCATCTTCTTCTCTTGGAGTCAAGTACGCTTTTTCAGTAATCGCATGCTTCATGAGATCCAAGTGCTTTAAAAAGATCCACAGGTTTGACCATTCTCTCCTTGCTTTTATTCATCATTCAAATTAAAAAGTCTTTATTTTCTTGGGATTAGGGCACGTTTGGGATAAAGTGAACATTCATTCACTTAGCCTTTGCCTCGGTTGGCTGCCCTATGCTTTACTTTCAGCCTTTTAGGCATTTTATTTGTATCCTTTCCTTCCCTTTGTTCACTGTCCACTTTTCCCTACTTTTTGCCCTTTTCGACAGCCCTCTTTTGCCTCTTTGTTCCACATTTTGCAGCCCCTTTCCATCCTCTTTTTGGGCCATATTTTGGGCTGTATTTTCAGCCTTTTAGGCCTTTTATTTGCAGCCTTTCCTTCCTTTTGTTCGTTGTCCACTTTTCCCCATTTTTACCCTTTTGGACAGCCCTCTTTTGCCTCTTTGTTTCCACTTTTTGCAGCCCTTTTCCATCCTTTTCTTCAACCATCTTTTGGGCTGTACTTTCAGCCTTTTTCACCCTCATTTTGCAGCCCTCTTTCTCACTTAGTTTCCATCCTTCTTTTGACTTCCCTTTTGCTCTCTTTCCACCCCTCTTTTACCCCTCTTGCCTTGCCTTTTTCTTGCATCTTTTCTTCCTTCTTCTTGGTGAGTTTGGGTAAATGTTTTGAGATAGTTTATAGATTAAATTTCAAGTTATTTTTTATCAACTAATATCATAACAAGTGTGTGTCTAGAGCTCTTAGATTGCAGACAGGTGAAGGAGAGCACAAAGGCTACAAACGAACAAGGAGTGCAAAAAGAACAAAAATACTGCTATCCCTCTTCTTGCATTCCCTTCTTTCCCCGTTCTTCCAAGAAGCAAAGAACACATCATCATTGTAAAAGAATAATAAAAAGAGCTGAGTGGGAGGAGGTCTCCTTCCTTTTCTACTTCCCCTATTTTGGGGAAGTGTGTCTTGTGTTAATTTTCATGATTTACTTAGTATAGTTTTCCTTCAGCAATTAGTTTAATTCTTTGATTAGACCTAGTTTCATTCTTACTAATTGCTAGATTCATCATTGCTGGTTGGTATCTTGTTATAAATTGTTAAATCATAAGAAGAACCAAAATCTCTTGAATCTCACCATAAGGTGGATCAAGAGTGCTCTCTGTCGGAGAGTTTTAATTAATTAACTTAATAAAATTCACAACTCACATCCCTTTAATTAATTAACCCCCTTCCCCCTTTGCCAGAGTATGCTCTGATCGATCTTCGATCGGAATACCCAGAAACGGCATTGGATCTCTAAACCCCACAAGAGAACTTAATTAAAACTTTTCCCCATAACCAACGCACCGGTGTTGTTCGATAAATACTGAGGCATGTGGGCAAATTCCAAGTGTGGGCGCCGGGCTACCTAATCTGGGCACTGGTAGTTAAGTTATTGAACACTTACCTTTGACCCCAGACAGGTCCCTCATGTCTTTGAACGGAGCCACTGAAGGTATTACTGGTTAGGACATCCAGCCACCATAAGTGAAGATCACAAACAAAAAAAACTCTTAAAATCTACCAAGATCACTTGCAAAACCTAATACTCACTAGCTTAAATTCCTAGACTTTATTTCACACGCTTATTTGACTCCATAAGGCACTGGTCCTTTGTTATATTGGATTAATTTTCTATCTTGATCAACTGTCTATGGTCCATTTCAATTGATTATATTTGAATGCTTAAGTTATAAGTCTGGAATCTTTGCTTATATGTGTGATCTCTTGTTAGCAACGTGGATTGCTTTTGATTTCGTTTCATATTCATAATAAACAAACACTTCAAATCATAATAACTCCTAAACAACACCCATCCGCATCCGCAACTAATCAAAACACTTTAACAACTTAAGAGCCATAGAAACTCTTTTGTAGAGACTACCCCCCTTGGCTTCGTTAGGAGTTAGCCTAAATGGAGGATCTAGGAGTAGGTGACAGTACCTAGCTTTGTGCTTGCCCCCAAGGTCACACCTCTCCCACTTTCTCAAGTGAGGAGACAGCTTTCGGGAGATTTCTGCTGCTGGTGTGCAATCGGTGGACAACATAGGGAATTGAATGTTGGACCCGAATACCACTTTGGGATCATTTGTGAATAAAATAATTACTGACATACTCCCCTCCATTATCAAATCTCAAGATCTTGATCTTAAGCCCAGAGGCATTCTCGGTCAAGGCCTTCAATTCAGAAAAATTTTCACATACTTCAGGCTTCTTTTTGAGAAAGAAGACCCATGTGTACCTTGAAAAATCATCAATAAAAGTCAAAAGATACCTTGATCCATTCATGGATGTGATAGGAATTGGACCACTGATATCAGAATGTGTCAGCCCCAATATGCATGTAGCTCGGTTTGCCTTCCCCCGATCGAACTTGTGCTCAGGGTATTTTCCAATCACACAACCCTTGCAATTTCCGGTGGTTGGCTTGATGACCGGGAGGCCTTCAACCATGGAGTTTTTCTATAATTCCTGAAAATATTTGAACTTTCGATGGAAAAACATTTCATGCCATAGCCTACTAACCTCATTTCCATGATTTAGCAGAGCGGTGGAATTTGCATCCGGCACAAAGTGGGAGAACTCATAAACTCTTGCATGATGGTTTGCAAGACCTTTGGCAATGAGTTTCCCGGATGCAAGCTCCATTAGCTCAACATCATTTGGGCTGAAAGAAACTCTCTTAGGCACTCCAGTATGTGTCATCTGATAGACACTAAGGTGATTTAATGCCAGAGACGGTACATGAAACTCATTTGAAAAAAACCATTTTCAAGATCAACCGTAGCTTGTCCTTCTGAAATGATGGTGGAGTCATCTACCATGTGGATGGGGATGGATTTTCTGGTCTCCAAGGATGAAAAAGGAGTCTCTTTCAGCCATCATGTGGTTTGAAGCTCTAGAATCAATCAAGAGTGCTTTGGACTTTGAAGTGTTTTCCATGAGGGCATGACCTTTTTCATGTTGTGGTTCTCGATCTTGCTGATCTCTCCTCTAAAATATTTTCGGAAGATTGATTTGATTTATCTCAAGGAGAGAGGTAGCTTCATCAAGATTCTTCTTCATGCAGGCACGTTCAAGGTGGAAGTCCTTCCTGTAGTATGAACATCTGACTTTTTCCTTGCCATGGTGCCCTTTTCCTTTGTTCTTCCTTGAGCCAGAAGACTCATCATGCTGCTAGTTTTCAACTCTAGGCTTAGGAGCATCAAATTTAGTTTTTGGGTTCTTCTGTTGCTTACATTTACCCTTCATATCTTTGGGCCCCAAGACATGGAGCACTTGATCACGGGAAGATCTGATGATCCCCATCTAGACAAGCTTGGCATGTTCACTTGTTAGGGACTCAATGAAGGCATTGAGTGTAGGCATCTTACATCCAGGTTTTGTGAGCTTCCCCACACGGAATGTAGAAATGAAAACTGAATAATCAGCCCCAAGTTTGGAGAGTATGGAGAGGATGAGCTGATCATCTGCCTTGTTCACTTTGCATTGCCTCAAGAGTAAAATAGTGTGCTTGAACCTTGTGAAAAAGTCATTCAGAGTCTCGAAATTGTAGGGATGGAGAGACATCAATTCATTTTTGAGCTGGTAAACTCTCAACTCATCTTTATTTCCATATAGAGTTTCCAATTTGTCCCATATTTCTTTTGGAGTCTTCAATCCCGCAAGATGGAAAAGAATATCCTGGGAAATAGAGAGGCACAAGAAACTGAATGCTTCATCATTCTTGTTCAAGAATCTTGATTTTTCTATGGCAGAACCAGGCTCATATTCAGTGTCCATGGTGACTCTATAGAGTCCTCTGGAGCACAGCTAAATCTCCATGTCACCTTTCCATGAGTGGAAATTATATGGAGTCAAAAGATCTACTGATGAGGCCATCTAGATCTGCTGGAGTGAATGCTAAAAACCTGAAAATCACAACAAAAAGGGCAATGTAAGGTCGGACAGCCTGCACATTTTAGGCTTTCATCACAACCAACATAGTCAATCAAACAAGCTGGATCAACAAGTTCTTTACTTTGGGTATTTAGTGGTAAGCCTTGGCTTCTGGTGCAGTGCTGTATTTTTGAGCTATTGCTCAATTTTCATGCAGAAATCTATCAAAAAGCTTGTTTTTGAGAGATAGAGCTTCATCCTGCCATGAGATAAGAATACCATATTAATCTTGCACGGTGATCTAGGGACTAAACATCAGTCTCATCAAATATTAGTCAACAAATAAATCATGAAATGGTGTAAAAGAGCTACGGAATGAGTAGCTGCTTTGTATATTCACACAAGAATGAGAAATTACACTACAATGTCATGCTACAAGCATGAATGAGAAGCAATTCGAATTCCTAAAGAGTTCATTCAAATTGAATGAGTGATTCTAACTTAATTGAATGTAATCCACAATCAACACTCAAGTTAACCACTGATCAAAACCCTAATTGACTCCACTGAGCCCTAACTGAAGTCGGAGTGCGATAAATGACTGATTCTAAACTGAAAGAGATCATACACATGTTGTAGTAAGCCAACCATCAAGTGCTAGTGCTTCAATGACTCCAATGAACCCCGATGAGGTTAACTGAAGTGGAACTAAACATCAGAAGTGGTTGGAGGCACCCATGTTGACTCGAGTTAATTAAATAATCATTAAATAATAAATTTAATGAAGGGAGGCACCTTCACTACCCTATTTAACTGATTGTAACCATCAGTTATCAATTAGGTGCATTAATATCACTTAGATCACCCCCGGAGTGCTCCAGTTAGCCTCCCCGAACGTAGGAGAAGGCTAAGTTAGCCTCCTTGACTGAAGGTAGGCGTGGATGTGATCTAGATGATGACATTTAATGCTCCACTGATGTTAATTAAGCCAATAAAACATAGGATAGTGGTGTACCTAGGCCAAGTTAAACAATTTGAGTGTGTAAGGTGGTAAATGTCTCCAACAGTATCATCAGATGATTGGTTCATTGATGTACATGACGAATATGAGACTATATATTTGCTTTACTATGAACACGTTATGCCAGTTCCTGACAGATCTGAGACACTTTCACCTGATTGTTGCAAAGCATATTTTGAGGTACCTGAAGGGTACACTTGAGCATGGGCTCAAGTATGAAGTAAATCAGAAGATTAACCTGGAAGGTTATGTGGATTCGGATTGGGCAGGAAGTGCCATTTATAGGAAGAGCGCTTTGAGGTGCTACTTCAGTATGATATTAGGTGTGATATCTTGGTTTATAAGGAAGGAGTCCTGCATGGCACTGAGTACAACCAAGGAAAAATATGTTTGCAATTGCTCGACTACTTGGGAGAGAGGAGCAGTGAAGCTCCAGTTTGTGATCTAGATCGAGATCTCTTGAAAGAGGGAGTTCTAGCATAGCCAGTGAGACAGGTTGTCTGAGCATAAAATCCTAGCAAAGCTCATAGGTTTATCAGATGTAAATGGTCCTGTAGGTTGTCCTTGGATGTAATCAGTGCTGGCAAAGCTCACAGGTTATCCTTGGGCGTAATCAGCCATAATGTGATTCTATGCTAGAAATGGCCAGAGTGAAGTTTATGTACTTCGGGGAGAAGCTTGGTGTTCTCTGGATAGAATTTCCTTCCAAGGGGAAGTGATGAGTCTGTGAGCCTTTCTGACATGGTGGTAGGATTGGTTCCTCCCATGGTCAGATATAAGTGTTGTGCCTTTCTAACATGGTGGTAGGATTGGTTCCTCCCATGGTCATATATAATTCTTGTGCCTTTATGACATAGTGGTAGGATTGGTTCCTCCCATGGTTAGATATAAGTGATGTGCCTTTCTGACATGTGTTAAATTTTCATATGTTGAGCTAGATCATTAGTATTTCATTTCAATTTCATAACAAAAGCATATAAACATGATCACTGAAATATAAACCAGCATAACCATACAAAAGGAACACAAAGATTTATCCTGGGAAAACCCTAAAGGGAATAACCCAGCAAAAGCTTCCTCAATATAGATGCCCCAAAAGATAAAAGATAAAACCAATAAGGAGATCAAATCCTAATCCTCCTCCTTCTCCAGCTACTCTTCTCTTCTCCACTAATGCGCTACACAAGTGAGAGTGTGTGTTCCAAATGAGGAGCGCTACACCTCTATTTATATTCATCCGTTCACTTTAATTAACCCATCCAACATGTAGGCTTGAGTTAAATCATGTAGGCTTGAGTTACACATGTAGGCTCAAGTAACTATACTGGGGTGCTAATGACCCACCTTTACAATTAGAGGGGACTACCTCGTGACTCTTATTAGTTCATTCGATTAGAAGCATCAAGGTACAAAGTAATACAAGTGGTTCTCCTGGTAGGACCATCGGGGACCACAAAATATACATATAGAATATTCTTTGAAGTTACAATATTTCAACACTCCCCCTTAACAAGAAGGGTATTCTACATCAACATCAACAACAACAATAATGAGAGAGAACATCATCAACATCATCATGGAAACACATCTATAAATCATTGGAAGATTTTCAACATCATGTAGTCTTCATCTTCAATCTTCAGTCTTCATCATCATTAATACTTTGACTGCTTCGATCAGCAACATCTTCAGCATTTTGATCTTTCAATCAGCAACGACATCTTCAGCACTTTGACCTTTCAATCAGCAACATTTTCAGCACTTTGACTTTTTTATCAACAGCATCTTCAGCATTTTGATCTTTCAATCAGCAATGACATCTTCAGCACTTTCACCTTTCGATCAGCAACATCTTCAGCACTTTGAATTTTTTATCAGCAACAACATCTTCATCATTCTGACCTTTCGATCAGCAACATCTTTAGCACTTTGAATTTTCGATCAGCAACAACATCTTCAGCACTTTGACCTTTCGATCAGCAGCATCTTCAGCACCTTGACCTTTCGATCAGAAACAACATCTTCATCACTTTGACCTTTCGATCAGCAATATCATCATCAACACTTTGACCTTTCGATCAGCAGAAACATCATCATCATAATACTCTGATCTTTCGATCAGAATCATCATCATCACACTCTGATCTTTCGATTAGAAACATCATCGTCATACTCTGATGTTTCGATCAGAAACATCATCATCATACTCTGATATTTCGATCAGTACGTCATCATCATACTATGATATTTCGATCAGTACGTTCATCATCATCATACTCTGATCTTTCGATCAATACGACATCATCATCATCAGCTACAACCTACAATCCACAACTCAAAGACAAAAAGTATTTGGATCACTTTTGGACTTAAATTTCAGGGATCATGTGATCCCACCACATTCTCAGCAACCAAAGTTACCGTATTGATTACGGGAGAATCAGTCCCTATCACTTTAGGACTAATTCCAAGGACGATGCAATCCTACCACATTCTTGAGGACCAAAGCCACCGGATTGATTACGAGAGAATAAGTCCCTATCACTTTAGGACTATGTCCAAGGATGATACAATCCTACCATGTTCTTGAGGACCGAAGCCACCGGATTGATTATAGGAGAATTAGTCCCTATCACTTTAGGACTATGTCCAAGGATGATGCAATCCTACCACGTTCTCGAGGACCGAAGCCACCGGATTGATTACGGGAGAATCAGTCCCTATCACTTTAGGACTATGTCCAAGCATGATGCAATCCTACCACATTCTCGGGGACCAAAGCCTCTAGATACCTTTCTGAACTGAAGTTCAAGGATGATGCAATCTTGCTACATTCTCAAGGACCGAAGTCACTAGATCTTTTCTGGACAGATGTCCCAGGATGATACAATCCCTCTTCATTATCGAGGACCGAGGTCACCGTATCACTTCTAGACAAATGTCTTGGGATGATACAATCCCTCTTCATTCTCGAAGATCGAAGTCTCCGGATCACTTTAGTGAAAGTGCCTAGGGATGATACAATCCCACCACATTCTTGAGGACCAAGGTCACCGGATCTATTATGGACAAATGTCCCAGGATGATACAATCCCTCTTCATTCTTGAAGACCGAGGTTTCCAGATCACTTTAAGGCAAGTGCCCAGGGATGATACAATCCCACTGCAACATCACTACTCCCCCTTTCAAGGAAGGTCTTTCCAAACCACACCAATCTTGTCTTGAAAGTGTTTGAACTTTACTGGGGACAGAGGCTTCGTCAGCACATCATCATATAAAACATCATCATCTACATCTTCAGTATGTGAATACAGAACTATCACCATCTGTATCTCCAGTATGTGAATATTGAAAGCATCATCATCTATATCTTCAGTATAGAAATACTAAAAGCATCATCATCTCTATATTCAGTATAGAAATACGAAATCACCATCATTTGCATATACAGTATGTAAATACTGAAACATCATTTATATCTTCAGTATGGGAATACTGAAACATCATCATCTGCATATTATCTCGTATGTAGAAATACCATATTTCTATGTGTTACAACAGAACACAGGGTTCTCTGTCATCACAACTCTGGTTATCACATAGAATCACGGTAGTGTCCAACTCTAGGTTGAATAATCCTGACATCAGCTTTCGAAGCCATATGGCTTCACAACTAGTAGAGCAAGATGCTATATATTCTACTTTGGCTATGCTTAGAGCAACACTAGACTGATTTCTGCTAAACCATGAAATCATAGCAGATCCCAGACTATAACATCCATATGATGTGTTTTTTCTATCTGAGATACTTCCAACCCAATCTGCATCTGTGTAGCCATACAATCTATACTCATGGCTACCATCATAGTATAGACCAAGGTCTATAGTCCCTTTCAGATATCTCATCACATGTTTTGCAACTACTAGGTGAGCCCGTCTTGGTTGAACAAGATATTGACTTAAGGTGTTCACAGCAAAACAAATGTATGGTCAGGTTTTTGTTAAGTACATCAATGACCCAATGATCTGTCTGTAATGAGTCGCATCCACTAACTCTGATGAGTCATCAGCTAACAACTTCAGGTTGGAGTACAAGGGTGTGGCCATGGCTTTGCATTCCAACATATTGAATCTCTTCAATATCTCTACCGCATACTTTCCCTGAATGAGAAATATTCCTTCTGAGCTTTTCCATACTTCCAGACCTAGGAAATAATGCATTAACCCAAGGTCTTTCATCTCAAATTCTTTTGCTAGTTTCTTCTTGCTTTCCATGATTTGTTTCTCATTCCCTGTCGAGAATAAGTCATCCACATATAATAACAGGATGATAGGTTCATCTTCTACAACCTTGAGATAAAGGTTAGGATCAACTTTACTCTTGGTAAAGCCCATAATTGACAGGAAATGTCTATCCTTCCATACCAAGCTCTAGGAGCTTGCTTCATGCCATAGAGGGCCTTCTTCAACTTACATATATGAGTCCATCTATCTTCAACTTCAAATCCTTGTGAATATTCAATGTAAAACTCTTCCCCAATCATACCATTAAGGAAGGCTTCTCTTTACTTCATCATGGAAGCAACTACCATCATAGTTCTAAAGGAAGTGTACCTTGCTTCCTGGAGTAAGTGTCTCTTCAAAACTAATTCCCTCTTTCTTATAGAAACCTCAAGCCACAAGTCTTCCCTTACTTCTATTAGCAACATATTTTATCTTGCAAATCCATTTGTAATATACCACATTCTTGCTTTCTGGTTTGAGTACTATATCCCAAACATCATTCTAGTATTCTTTCATCATAACATCTTCCATGAGTTCGTCTTGTCAGATCATCAACATATCCTAGTATTCTGCATTCAACTTTGAAGGTTGGAACCCACTTTACTCTTGGTAAAGTCTCGATCCATCAGGAAGTTGTCCATCATGGCATACCATGTCGAACTCAAATATATTCTGTAGTCACTCCCCCTAAAGTGGAGTATTATCTTCCTTCTTCATTCTATACAGGTGGTTCTATGTTTGATATATATTGGTCAATACAGTATGTCATGTCATAGTCTATTCTTTCTTAAGCAAATCACGAACCTTGATTTGTATACTTGTTCTTATAGATCCATATGGAAGATACTACGTACTTCCCTTTATGTCTCGAAATCATATCATATACATCATTCCCCATGATCAACTGTTATTCTTTGATCATAGCTTCTTTCATAGCATTATTTTCTTCATCTTGAGTTATCTCTCATACCCATGGTGGTCTTCATCCTTCGAGGTGGATCTACCGCGCTCTGAAGCTCTTTCTTCTGTCATGGTGTCTCTGAACCTGGGAGCGTCAGATTCATGTTTATTGAATTGTCATCACTTGTTCTTCGGAAAGAGTCTCATCCTTTGTTTCTTGTAGGAGGTTGTACAGGACCTTTCCTACAATTCAAATGCACCAGTTGCATGGTTAGAACAATTTCATAAAACATATGCATAACAACAAGTTCTTATGCATCATGCAACTATTTATCCAATACAACATTCATCCATATCTCACAAAAAATTTCTAGATTACTTACCCATCACATGCATATTAGTAGTATACAGTCATTAATGAACAATCTATCATGCATAACACACCAACTGAATATAATCAAATGTATAACAAAACAATATCATGAAATGACAATTGAATACTTATCTTTTATTTGTTTCATGGGTAGACTCCATCTTGATCATTCTGCTTTATCATCTTCTACATTCATGAAATCATCATTTCTTATCCAAATGATAAGATGAATAAGAGGTTCTTCAAGAATTGAGTTCTTCATATTCCTCATCGCTTGAGGGATCTTCTTTGAATGGTGAGAGCTTGATCTTCAATTGCTCCCATCTTCTTCTTCTCCTCTTATGAGTCAAGTTGAAAGTAATCACTTTTTTTTGGCATACATTCTTCGTATGAATGGATCCCACGATCCTGGGAGGCCATTCAAGGTGGCTATCACCACTTCTGCATTCTTCACTTCTTCTTTTACCTCTTCAATTTGTTTCTTAGGGTCATCTTCCGATGTATGTTCTTTCCTTAAAATAGCTTGGTCAAGGAATCAAACATATCTTTTGGTGTATTTAGGGAATACACTTGTGGTACAAGTTGATCCATGGCTAAATCAACAATGATCTTCTTGGTCTTGACCAAGTTCTTTTGGTGTAAGGCTTTGAGCCTCATCTCCCTCTAGAACTGGAACCTCTTTACTCATGTAGGTGTCCAATTCATTTTCTTCAAAGAGATCAAATACTTCCATGCTTGGAAGTTGTCAACTTCACCAAGATTATCATCAAGCTGATGTGATAGATAACTTTGAAATGAGAACCTCAAATGCAAATAGAAAAAGATTAGATCTTACCGATTTGAGGTGTCCGTCCTTCTTCCAGAGATGGCTGATATAGGGTTTGTCAGAGAAACCTTAATTTTCAAAAATTAGAATATTTCAAATATGATTGAGTAGAAAGATAGATCGCTTCAAATGGAGCTGTCCAATGTACTCCTTTTCTAAAAACAGTGGAGGGAAGCTCCTCGAACAGGAAGCCCTAGTTTTCCAATTTCTTCTGCAAAAATGCCTATCACTTTTTTTGTGATATATCCAAAATTGCTGCTCCTCTATGTCTAAAAATTCTCATTGACGTAACCTCACATGTCCCTGATCCCACACCATAGGTTTCATCATAATTGGGTTCACAAATTGGTATTTATGATCCTTTTCCCAAGGTGACCTGTTATAGGACTGTTCAGAACAGCGAATTTGTACGGCCTGCCACGTATCACTATTTCATCTTCTGGTTCTAAACTTCAGAAAACATAAAGTATAGTCCGTTATCATTTTGGAACATCTTCAGGAATTCCATTTTCACCTCTGTATCCCACGCTATAGCAATTCTCCCCAGGTGTCTTGTTTAGGGATGAATTATGGGAGAGGAGGGAACCCTAACTTGAAGGGATCATATCTCCCAGAATATAGCGAATCGGAAGCTGAATTTTGGAAATAGTGTACATCCAGATTTTATATTTAGCCTCTAAAATTTTCATCTCCTGAGCCTTCGCCAATCGCAGAATATATCAAAAGTACCAAAACTTAGCGGTTTTAGTATTTAGGGTTTTTCTAGCTCGAGGTCAAACTAGGGTTTGACTTTCCCGGAGTTTCACCCAACCAAAAATATTGATCCAGGTATCTGAACTTCGATTTTGATAAGGAGAGAAATCCTATGCTAGGCTCACTCAAAAATTCTTCTTCTGCAAAAAGCCCTAATTTCTCACACCGAAAACTGAAAATGCTCAGAATTGAATTCTGCTTTGACAAAAAGATGTGCCCTTCAAAGGAGAGTTAGCCTAGCCTTCTTTTGCTGATAGATTGTGGAGAGAGAATCAAAAAGTAATAAGCCCTAACTTCTGTAGATGCAAAATGTCTTCTTTTAGGGTGGCTCTAATACCATGTTAAATTTTCATATGCTGAGCTAGATCATTAGTATTTCATTTCGATTTCATAACAAAAGCATATAAACGGGATCAGTGAAAGATAGACAAGAACAACCATACAAAAGGAACACAAAGATTTATCCTAGGAAAAACCTAAAGGAAAAAACCCAGCAAAAGCTTCCTCATTATAGATGCCCCAAAAGATAAAAGATAAAACCAACAAGGAGATCAAAACCTGATCCTCCTCCTTCTCCAGTTACTCTTCTCTTCTCCACTAATGCACTACACAAGTGAGAGTGTGTGTTCCAAATGAGCAGCGCTACACCTCTATTTATATTCATCCGTTCACTTTAATTAACTCACCCGACATGTAGGCTCGAGTTAAATCATGTAGGCTCAAGTTACACATGTAGGCTCAAGTAACTACACTGGGATGCTAATGACCCACCTTTACAATTAGAGGGGACTACCTCATGACTCTTATTAGTTATTCTGATTAGAAGCATTGGGGTACAAAGTAATATAAGTGGTTCTCCCGGTAGGACCATTGGGGACCACAAAAGATACATATATAATATTCTTCGAAGTTACAATATTTCAACAACATGGTGATAGGATTGGTTCCTCCCATGGTCAGATATAAGTGTTCTTCCTTTCTGACATGTTGTCAGGATTGGTTCTTCCCATGGTTAGATATAAGTGTTATGCCTTTTTGACATAGTGGTACGATTGGTTCCTCCAATGGTCAGATGTAATTTTTGGGGCTTTCTGACATGGTGGCAGGTTGGGCCTCCCATGGTTGGATATAAGTGCTAAGTATTACATCTAGTATGAAAAAGGACTAGCTCTGTAGTGTAAATCCTTACATAGGCAAGGTGTTGCATCCAGTATGAAAAAGGACTGGATTTGTACGGGAAATACTTGCAAGAGGCAAGGTGTTGCATCCAGTATGAAAAAGGACTGGATCTGAAGGGTAAATCCTTGCAATAGGCAAGGTGTTGCATCCAGTATGAAAAAGGACTGACTCTATAGGGGAAATTTTTGCAAGAGGAAAGGCGTTGCATCCAGTATGAAAAAGGACTGGATCTGTAGGGGAAATCCTTGCAAGAGGAAAGGTGCTGCATCCAGTATGAAAAAGGACTGGCTCTATAGGGGAAATCCTTGTAAGAGGAAAGGTGTTGCATCCAGTATGAAAAAGGACTGACTTTGTAGGGGAAATATTTGCAAGAGGCAAGGTGCTGCATCCAGTATGAAAAAGGACTCGCTCTATAGGGGAAATCCTTGCAAGAGGCAAGGTGCTACATCTAGTATGAAAAAAAACTCGCTCTGTAGGGGAAATCCTTGCAAGAGGCAAGATACTGCATCCAGTATTAAAAAGGAATGGCTCTGTAGAGGAAGTCCTTGCAAAGGAAAGGCAGTACATCTAGCATGAAAAAGGGATGGCTATGTTGATGAAGACCTACATGGAGGCTAAGCCTACAACCAGCATGAAAAAGGGTTGGCTTTGTAGAACTTCATGTGATGAGTAGAATTGAGAGATATCACCATTTGATCGAGATAGCGAAAGTAGCCCTTGATGATCCAGACTTGATGATGATCCAGTCATGAAGACTTGTGCTAATGAATTGTGTCTAGAGAATACATTCCTAGTTAAGAGGGATTGTTGATGTATTTGTAACTTCAGAATATATTCACTTGTATATTTCATATATTGTATTTCATTGGTCCCTAATGTTCCTATCAGGAGAATCATTAATGTAGTCAATTCATGTAAAGTCATAGAGGGTAACCCTCCTTGTTGACCAGGGGGAAAAGTCCCCACAGTTGTGGGGCACTAGGGTCGTTAAAATCTCCTAGAGAAGTCGGCCCTGGTAAGTTATTGTCAAGTCAAAAACTAGTATAAATAGAGAGTGAGCCTCCCTATTTAATATACACACTCACCCAGCTATAGTGCATAGGTGAGAGAGGAGGAGCTCGCTCAAGTGAGAGAGAGAGAGAACAACTGATGGAGATCATCTTTCTATCTTTGGGTTTTATTGCTACCATTGATGTTCACTCTATCTCTAAGGAAGTTGCGATGCTTTTCCTTTATGGTTTCCCCAAGGATAAATCTTTGTGTCTATTGTCTCTTGTGATTGATTGTTGTTCATGTTATTCTCTCAGATAAGGTCCTAAGATCATATTGCTTAAATGATAAAAATCTAACATATAGTCTTTTTTGTTGGGAATATCTAAATTTAGGGACAGCAAGGCCCTTACTAAGATAATATATGATATTTTCTCGATATGAATCATCCTCTTGGACCAAAACCATCCCTAAAGTGGATTTAGTTTCTTCCAAATATAGCAAAATATCTCTGGTATAGTCTGGGGGACTAAGCATCGGGGTTAACATGAGTGCTTGTTTTACTGCATCAAAAGAACGTTGATCTTGTTCATCCCATATGAACAATGCATTTTTTTAAGAGACAGATGAAACCTTTAGAAACTTCAGCATAATCAACAATAAATATGCTCAAGAATGTTGATTTTCCTTATAGGATTTGAAGTTGTCTAATTGTTTTCGGGGAGGGAAACTGAAATGTTGCCTCAACCTTAAGGGGATCTACCAGTATTCCATTCTTAGATACAATGAAACTGATTAATCTCCCATACTCCACACAAAATATGCACTTAGTTGGATTCAATCTAATGTTATATTGTCAACATCGAAGGAAAACAACACGTAAATGTGAACAATGTTCAACTCTTCTCCTAGATTTGGTTGTCAATTCATCGAGATAAACCTCGACAATTTTTTTAATATCATGAAAAGTGTATTACATGGCTCTTTGAAAATTAGCCCTGGCATTTTTAAGGCCAAAAGGAATTTTTCGATACGCAAAAGTGCCCCATGGGAAAATGAAATCCATTTTATGTTGGTCTTCTTTCTTAATCTGAATTTGGTTGTAACTAGAGAATCAATCCATAAATGAAAATAATTTGTTACCGACACACTCGTCTATAATCGTATCATGAAGGGTGTGGGACAATTATATTTGGGGAAAGCCAAATTTAAATCCCTAAAGTCAGTATAGACTCGGATTCCCATGTTTTTTATTGACTGAAACAGGATTGGATACCCACTCAGTCAATGGTACAGGGTAAATGAATCCAACTTTCAACATTTTTTCCACCTATTCCTTGATGGCAACGAATTTCTTAGGATTTACTGGACGTATTTTTTGTCATACAGGTTTCACATTTGGATAGGTTTTTATCTCATGTTCGATAATTCTAGGATCGATGCCCAACATTTCTTCGTATGACCAAGAGAAAACATCACGAAACTCTTTGAATAGAGTAGTATATTATGTGATTTGCTCCGGAGATAAATTGGAACCTATATTGATATTCTCGATGATGTTAGGCTTAATGAAGATATTGATAGGAATGGTTTTTGAAATGTTTGTCAAATTTCCTTCTGAAATCACATTCTGTGTTTGGATAGGGCATTGGTACCTTTCCATATCATCATCAAGGTAAAAAAATTTAGTTTTAACCTCTAATGAATCCAGTTTAGAAATAAATGATGGTCGATGATGAATGTCTTCCCATGGTTGTTCTGAGATATTCATGACTTCCATGATAACTTCATCAGATGAAAAGGTTTTATCTAATATGTCATGAATGTTGGGAGTATCGGTAGCCCATACGGGTGATGTGTATGGATCATATTCCTCCAATGGAGAAGGATTTTGATCTAAGTATACTGAAGCATTTTGAATTGCTTGATATGACATTTCTATAGTAGACAACGGTGTACTACTCCTAGTTTCATCAATTCTTTCTGAATGTATTTTCTTTCCTTCACTAGTTTGAACTTGGATGTCCTCTACCATAGTTCCATCTGATGAAGTGGAACCCATCGTCGTATTGGATTCGGTAACAATGATTAATGGAAATTAAACTTTTGATGTGATGGTGAAAATTGGAGCAGTTTTAGGGGTAAATGTTGGTAGTGGGATTGTGAAGGTTCCCACAAGGGAATAGCCTTTAAACATCCCAACTCCCACATATTGAATCACTACTTTTGAATTCTCCACAAAAAGTACATTTGAGTGGCTACCGGTTTCAGGTGTGCAGTAATCTAACTGGTTAATCGTAATAATATTCTCTTGATGGGGGAACTGAATTACTCAGAATACCAAAGATAATACTGACGTCATTGCATGTATCCAACTATGTCCCAATAACATATTGTAATCTATGGGTGCATCCACTACCTCAACATCAACTTGAACTATTTTACCACCCAATTCAATTGGGTAAGACATAATGAGTCCATGAGACAAGAACGAGTGTCCATCAAATGCTTTAAGTATTGTGTGGGATGGTTTCAAAGTGGGTGATCCTACGCCTTTCCAACATCCTAAATACATGACACAATTAGAGGCTCCTTCGTCTATAACAGTTCGAAAAATATGCATCCCATCTGTTAGCACTTTAATCTGAAAAGTGACATGTGATGGAAGCCTACTTGTTGATTGTTCTAATTCAAAGGTGATCAAACTAGTATCATTCGGATCGACTGTTCCAATGGAAGACAATAGTGCTTTTCTTTGAGTTGGACAACTTTGTAATACCTCCAAGACCAACATGGCACAAGGTGCTTGAGCTAAGTCTTCCACTATACTATATTTTTGAGCTGCTCTCACATTGGGATTATGGTTTGATTTACGTAAAACCCCTTTTGGGGGTCGAGGCACTATGTCAATGGTTGGTTTCTCGATAGTAAGAGAACCATTTGGATTTTATCATGATGGGTCTGAAACATTAGGTGGTGTGTCATAGGAATGATAACTTGTTTGAACATTAACCTCATGATCTAATCCAAAGATGTTGGCAATGGGTGGATTTCCCCCTTACAGAGGGTTTGCTTGGTTTCCCCCTTGCGCAGGTACCAGAGTTGTAGTAAGCATCTATTTTTGTTGTGAAAAAGTTTGAGTCAACACATCAGGTTGTTGTGGTCTACTTTGTTCAGATAACATTTGACGAATGTCATCCATATGAGGGCATAGGTGAGTAGGATGATATCCTTGAAAAATTTTGCAAGGATACTTCTTTTTCTGTTTCTTTTGATTGCCTTATGGTTGATTATTCATTCTAGGTGAATCTCATGTCCCAACATTAGCATTTGAATTTTTCTTTTGTTTCTTCTTTTTTCCTTTTTGGTCTATGGCTTGGGCCGTGAGGATTTCTGAAGTTTACTAGGATTTGCAGGTTGTTGGTTTGTATGGCCAGTTGTGGGTTGAGAAATTTTAACTAAAACTTGTCCCATTTGTTGGGTAAGTCAATCAATTTGGCTGACAAAACCAATCATACCATCGGTATGAGGTCCTTTCGGTGGCCTTGTTGGATCGTAGGTAGGTCTCGCAGCAAGAGGTATTAAATCATAAACTCTGCTTGATTATGAATATATCAAATCCATTTGTTGGGAACTCTGAATGAGTTGCTCTTTGATCATGGCTCCTGACATAGCTACATCTTTATAAAGAATAGGAAATAGTGATTTTACAAACCAAACTGATAAGAATTGATCTGGAATTTCTGCTTTGATAAGCCTTTGTCATCTCCTCCACTCATGTATATGATCATATATGTGAGTAGAAGTGGATTGCCGAATCGAATTCAAAAGTTCAGTACCCATCTCATAGCAGATAGGTAATTGAAAATGAGTCAAAAATACCATGGATAAAGATGAAAAATATATGAATGTATTACGCAGTAATTTAATGTACCATTTCGCACCGGTTCCTGTAAGGTCCACTAAAACAACCTCAACCTAATACTATCATCGACTAGGGAATTAGATGAACACCATAAATGAAATGTCATCATGTGATTTGACGGATCGTCCCCTGGTCATCCATCGAACTTGGGTATGTCTGAAGGAATTTTGATTGGCATGGTTGGCCATCCATTCATATGTAAACTAGGATCATTGGTCATCCAGGATAAATCCGATAGATTCAATGTGGCTAGAAATGGTAATTTGATAGGTGCCATCGTAGATGTTTGATATGTGGGTGGAACTTGATATTTCCATTGGCCTGGGGTTTGATTTACGTTCCACAATGGATTGCCTCCTTGAAAAGGAGGAGCCCAAAAAGATTCATTATTCCCACTATTTTTTCCATTCCATTGCGGGATGGCATTGAAAGGTGAATTACCCCCTTGTGGATGTGGACTCCAACAAGGTTGATAGTCTCCTGGGATTTGACCATTCCAAGGATATTTTCCTTGTAATTGAGAAGTATTCCAATGTATATTTCCCCCTTATGGGGGTATGTTCCCAAAGGATTGGTTACTCCTAAGACCCATACCACTCAAGTTTGAGATAGGATTGATAGGTGGAATGCCCCCTAGAATAATGGTCGTTGGGGGTGTAGGGCTTCCCTCAGACATTGTGCTAGGATTAGTAGGAGGATAACCTCCCGGGACATTTCCACTCATTTTCCAATGATTTCTCCAATTGGTATTCATGTTCCAAGGTCCATTTCCTCCATTAGGAATATTACCATTCCAAGGTGTAGAGTTCCCTCTAGAAGTGGAACCTAGATAAGTATTAGATTTACCAAAAGGATTCAAATTAACTACTTGTTATTTTTTACCTTGATAAGCCCCACCATATGGGAAACCCATATTTGGTAAGGTACATCCTCCAGTAGGGATACCTGTATCTGAAGTGGATGTACTTTTAGGATTGGAAATTGGAACTGTACCAACTGGAATTGAAGTGCTGGTTGAACTTATATTATTAACAGGCACACTAACTGTTGGGATTTTCATTGGGGTCTAATTGGAGGTATTACCTCCTCCAGCCACCGTTTGGGGTTGAAATCGTGTGGTTCCTAGAGCTTATGAAGAACCCAAAGGGTTAAGTGTAGGATTTTCCATGTTATTTGAATATGTGAAAAGAGGGTTGAGGTTATCTGATGATTCATTTACTGTAGTTATTACTAGGTATGAAATATTCAAAAGTGGATTGGCGGGATTAGTCGTATGGTTTTCTATCGTTTCAATTTCAAATGGAGCAAGATTATCAATTTTTTTTAGATGGTTCAGGATTAGGTTGATGTTGATATTCTCTATTATTGTTAATTGAATGTAAAAATGGTTCAGTTTCAAAGTCTCCTGAGTTTTGTTTTTGTATTGTCTCCATTTTTTAGCAGGGCCTTCAAGTTTTGGTGACTCACCTCGTTTTCACCGTGATTTTTGGGTCAGGAAAGAAGCCACTTTGACTTTTGAGTTTTTAGAATTGAAAAATATTTCAAAATGTAATAATACAATTCTAAAGGCAATCTAGAATCCAACAGAAAAAAAAGTGCCCACACATCTAAAAAAGTCCCTAAGGAATAAGCAAACAAACTTCTTTCCAAAAAACTGAGGTTTAGAGAAAATTTAGATTTTTAGAGGACCTTACAAAACTAGTAGCTCTGGAGGGACATCACGCCTCAATAATTACTAAATAGTGAAGGTACGAGAAACATTCACATTGTTCTTCAATCGTCAAGGGTGCAAGTGCTAGCTCTTGTCTACTCACCCTTCCAAGAAGCTGAAACAACCTTTTATCTGTTTCAGGTATTGCAAGTGTCCCCCACTTACAATAGAATGTGTGATGCCCTAGGAAAAGAAACTATGGTTACCACTTCACAATTGGTGGTCGGGTAGGATAGTCGTCTGTCTAGGATAACTCACATAGACTAGATATCTCAAGAAAGTGATGCCACCCCACGGACTTGTCACTTAATTGAAATATTGTAATGTGTTCACATCCCACCAAATAAACAAGAGGGGGGTATCCCCCTTACTAATTCGTATTGATCTTGTTCTTAACGTTTGTGTTAGAAGCACTTTCCTAGCATGCACTCTTCACTACTAATGGATTTGAATCTCTTTAATCAATATTAGTTTCATATTTTTGTGTCTTTATAGTGTTAACTCGCCATCTTAACCCAAATCCATAGCCTAATATTGTTGGTGATATCAAAAATAGAATCTTGGTTGATTTTAGATTAAACGTTGATTTTAAAGTTAATTCGATTAGTTTCAAGTAGTGGTGGTGAAACTTATGTTGTTGCGACTTATAATACTGGACCAATCCAATGCATAGATGCTTCTAAACCTATCTTTTTCATTCAATGAACTATTTATACTAGAAGCAAGGTAAGAGGTTTTGTCGATAATCCTTCAAACATGCAAGCATCTCCCACTTTCCAAAATTTTTATTTTTATTTGTAAATCCCTAAATCAAGTACAATATTCAATGGCTTGAAAAAGGGGATGCAAAAATTTTAATGATCCTTTGAGGATTATGAAGCAACTAGTTCTTCTTCGAAATAAATTTTTGAGGTTTGATCAAAGGTTACACTTGAGATCTTTGTTTCTCTTTCACAGGACCACCTGAAAGTGCAAGTGAAGAGGATATGCAAAGCTCAGAAATGATATGTTTCAATGACAAAGACTACACTATTACACTTGAGATCCAAGTTTCTCATTCACAGGACCACCTGAAGGCGCAAGTGAAGAGGATATGCAAGGCTCAGAATTTTGCTCAAAAATAAACCTAGACTATTACACTTGATATCCCTATTTCACTTTCAAAATATCACCCAAAGGTGTGAGTGAAGAGGATACATAGGACTCGAACAAAACTTATCTTAAGAAGCTTGAAAATAACAAAAAATATCCTCTCATTGTGTTTGAACTGATCTTAAGTGATAGGTCTGTATTTTAAGAATGTATGTGAGATTGATTTTAAATTATGTTAGTAAAGGTGTCTCAGTTGTGATTTCAATTTGTGTGGTAGGTTATCAATTTAATGTGACTTCAAAATTCATGGCTGAAAGGTTCATAAATTCAAACAATGTGTCATGTTCTTTAGTTTTTCAGCAATTTCCTTATGCAAATATGTGGTTAAAATGACCAAATTAGACAAAATTTCAAACATTCAAGAGTGAAATAAAGGACATAAATGGTAAACATGTCATAAACTTTCAGATCTGACCATGCTTTTAAAGAAAGCTTTGAACAATACTAAAAAAAACTACTTCTCTAAGTGATTTTTCCGAGTTTTTTAAGGAGGTTTCCAAGCCTTCCAAACTTGAGGGAAAATGCCTCTAAAGCCTTCAAAAATGCTCCTAAAAGGTGATAATGGACTAAAAAGGTGTTTAGGATGTAAATTAAGGTTATAAAAAGTCTAAAATGAACTCAAGCCAAGGCCACAAATCAGGGATCTCAAAATATTTCAATCTCAAGTCAAATGCACACCAAACTTTAAAATCTTCCAAAAATCCCTAAATCCAGATAAAAGGGAGGGAAATACTTTCTAAAACCTTTGTTATAATATTCCTAAGACATCTACAGCATAAAAAATCAACTTAAATGATCCAAAACTGAAGATTCAACCATAAAAAAATCAAGAACCATGACTCTTCCACACTGTGGTCAGTGCACTATTGTTATTGATGAACAAAGTGTCATTGCCGCACTTAGGGGCGTATAACAAGGCACAAGGGAAGGTTGATGCACTTTGTAAGCTATGAAAGGACGCCAAGTTAAATAAGTGAAAAAATCAAGATCCAAGCCCAAATTTCTTGGAAAATGACAAATTACGAGTAAAATCAGGTCGGTTTTGACCTCTAGAACTAAACTAAATCCTTCTAAGACCAAGATCAAGAATGCATCAAAATATTTAAAAGGTGAGAAACACCCAAACAAGGGGGGCGGACTCAAGAAAACTATTTTCAAGAGAATAACCTCTTAGCTCCCCAACGGAGTCGCCATTATGTTAGTGCAGTATTCTACAACATAAGAAATGTCATACTCTCCTATTTATATGGGGTGGGTGAAGCCCAATTGCCAGAAAACAAATCAATTATCACAATAATCCTAATATCTAAAACTTTTTTTTATGGAGTTTGAGAAGGGGAGCAAGAGAGGAGAATACCTCTGTGCATCCTTGTTATTTGATGGAGTGCCTTGATGGATGTCCTTGCAGCTCCTTGAATCTCCTTCACACCTACAAATCAAACCAAAAAATTATTCCTACTATCCTACCAAACTATCTCTAATAAATATGGGTTAGATCTAATTTCCTACCAATTCTAAATCAACATGAAATTTGAAGGGAAAACATTGAATAAGAATTGGGAAGAAGATTGAATTGATTCATAATAAATTAACATGGAGAAATACTTACAGCCCTTGCAAGTTCCTTCCTTCTCCATAGCCTAGACCTACTCCTCTACCATTCATGCATTTGATGACAAAAAAGTGATTTCTAGCCCTCAATTCATCCAGCATGTCTTTGCTCTCTAATGTGTCTCCTCTAATTCACCTCATATGCCTTCATTTTATAGGATTGGGCTTTGAGCACCCAATCTCTAACCATGAATGTGGGATTAGTATTTTTGAATTTTTTTATTATTTCCTTCAAAAAACCCACTTTACCTAGTTTTTAGGCATCAAACTTGATTTTCAGTATTTCCTGGAAAATTAATACCCATGTTAGGAATTTTTTCCACTGTGTGAGTTATAGGAACTGGGTTTGGGCCCTTGAGTGGTCATCGACTTAGCCTCTTTAGGGCCACCCCATCTTTAAAAATTTATTCCTTTGTGGAAGTAGTGATCAAATGAGAGATTGAAGCTCTCAATTATTCAAGAACTCTGATCTTCATGTTGCGAGTGAAAATATAAATATGTTTTTAGACCAACACTCTCAAGGGTGTTATTTTTATTGTAAACAGGGTCTATCCTCTGGAATAGATGTGTTGAAGTCGATAGAGGGAGACCTGCAACTAATAAGACAATGATTTTTCATTGATAGAAGCACGAGGGGGATAACCAAAGATGTGGAACAATCAGGTGACTGACACATTGAATGGGGAACAGGAGCAGGGGAATATGGGGGACTCAATTTTCCTTTGTTCAGAGTATGAGGGCAGGGATTACCTAAAATAAAATGAAACTGACTCATGGGAAAGGGGCCATAGCTATAAAACCAGGAAGATAACTGCAATGGGAAATACAGGGGGAGTTAACTGGACTAGTGATATCTAGGGTATCCAAGGGACACTCATTACATAGTACTCTGAACAAAGGAAACCCAATGGGGGAAAGCTTCCATAATGTGATATCATATGTGTTGGTGCCTAAAGACATCATTTGGGCCTTCTTCATAGTTTAAGGAGCATGAAGAAGGGATAGAAGTATGCTTGATATTATATTATCTCATGGATTTTTGTCGAGCCCGAGACTGTAAATGCTCGATGGTGTTTCCATTTTTAGAGAGTCTGAAAACATGAAGAAGACTCTAGTGTGGTATTTTTTTGTGTAGTAGTCTCCTAAGCACAAAAAATGATAAAAGTGTACAAAGGAAAGCTCTCTCAACCGAAATGGGAAGAGATACTTCTTTACCACAAGAATTCCATCTAGGCCAAAAAAGGTTAAGCCTATATTGATTGGACGGTAATTCAAATACTTTTATGAGCATGAACGAAACCAAGATTGCTCAATGATATTTTCTTGATGAGAGGGCTGGAAAAGAGCTTAAAGACAACCCATAATGATCTCTTTCGTAAGTTACAGTCCCAATTTCCGACAAATCATAAAAGGATACAAAGGGAAACGTTCCTAGCTCAAAGGTGCCAGGTTGGTCCTTTTATTTAAATGGCCTACATAGTCCAAAAAAGTAGATAAACAAGGTCACATAGACACCTTTCAAATACTTTAACGAGCGTGAAAGGATGCAAGCATGCCCGGGAATCGTTTCATTCTTTTGGGAGTAAGAAAAGAGCTTAACAAAAACTTCGTAATGATCAGTCAAGCAAGGAGGAAGTGTTCGATGTAAATTTGAGCATATAGATCTGTAGACAAACACACAACTCACAAAGAAGATCTCACAATTTACTCATCCATTGAAGAATGAAACAGTGCAAAAGGCTTGCAGCTGTGAATTCTTTCATTAATCAAAAAAAGTAATCCAGATAATAATTACAATGATGTAAAATGGCTTTAATAGCCACAAGCAATTCGAATCCACATGAGGAAGTTCGAATTGATGACTCTACTTGACTGTAGGTAACCAAGACTTGTCTAAATCACAATTGGAGTTCTAAAACACAACCACTGTTACATTTAGTATTAAATAATGGTTAACTGACTGTGGTAGGTGAGAAAAGCACCCCACATGTGTGAAATTAATTAAACCATTATTTAACTGAATGTAACTGACTCCTAACTTGGCTTGACTAGTCATCAACTGAAGTTAAGGACCCAGTAGTTAACTGTCCTTGTCTAAATCATAACCGGAGTTCTAAAACACAACCAACTGTTACATTTAGTATTAAATAATGGTTAACTGACCGTGGTAGGTGAGAAAAATGTCCCACATGTGTGAAATTAATTAAACCATTATTTAACTGAATGTAGAGAGATAGAACTGAATGTAACTGACTCCTAACTTGGCTTGACTAGTCATCAACTGAAGTTAACTGACCTTAGTTGGTTTCGGCACTCCCAGTTGCTTCCTAAATTGTAGGGATTGATCTAGGAGACTCCTAAACTTATGCAATCAAGTGCAATAAGTGGCAGTTAGCCTCAATTAGTGTTCCTCACACTTTGGTAACTGAAACATGTGCCCCAATTAGGTTAAGTTTAACCAATAGTGCTAATGACTATAAATAGACTGGATGGACTCCCGATTTAGACATGACTCCCGATTTAGACATATGACCAAATTTGGACAAGGGAGGATTAATAATCCTAACATTCGATGTACCAAAAGAGGTTATGTTGTGAACATGGATGATATGAATAAAAGTGGAACACTGATAGGGCCTCCTTGCGGGATGATATATGGTGGTAAAAATAAGACCAATGATGCAGTATGGATGGAGTGGATGGCTTGTGAACATGCCAATATGTATAAGGTGTGATTTGCATGGTGGCACGCAAATCAAGGTGACTCCAGAAAATGGCCCAAAAAATCATAAGGAGAGAACGATATGTGGGTCTCGTCAACAGATGGAGCATAGAAAACCAAATCCAATGGTGTGAATGGCATGGAAAACAGACGTCGTATGAATTTGTGGTGCATGAAAGAAAAACTAGACCAAATGGAGGCCTATAAATAGGGGGACCACATCACATGTGTCATTTTCACTATGAATTGTTGAGTTGGAGTGGAGGGCCCCAGAAGACAACTATGATTTATTCTAACTGGACTAACGGTTTTTTGATCTATGACTTGCAGGTAAGAACTCTCACCGAGTCCATCATTTTCAGTGATGCATTTTTTGGTTTTCCTCACTCTGGGGGCCTTGGCCGTGCTCGAAGGGTTCTTCAAGTCGGGTCACACTTTTCAAGGGAAAAGGAACGACCCAAGTTGCACTTATTTGTAAGTCAAGCATGACCCAGTCGCACTTTTTCAAAGGATAAGAGCGACCCAGTTGCACCTGTTCAACATTTTTGTGTGACTTAGGTCGCTCAAAAAGGGAAGACAATTGCGACCTAGCCCAGAATGAGGATTTTTGCATGATTGGGTCTGAAAGATACTATGTGTATGTGCAGGATTCCTCGATTCATGTGACAAGAGAGATACATTGGGAATATCTGAGGGGAATTGGATGATGATGGGGTGCTACAGGATACACTCGCTTGATGTGGGTTGTTAAAGTTCTTCCAGATCCCGTTGATGCGTTCAACAAAACTGTTGTTGGAAAAGATTGTGATATAATGGGACCAATACACTGATTTTTTCATCATCCGGGGTGAAAGTTTGGAGATCACCCTCCAGGATGTGTATTTTCTGACTGGTATTCCATTACTGGGTGTGATCGATGACACAACGTCGAAGCTCCCAAGGGGGGTGTTGAAGGATGACCTTTTCTCTAGGAATCAGTATGCCTTGAAATTTGTGCACAAGTCATACATATTGGTGTGCAACATCAAGAGTCTGAAGACTCGAGTAGTGGCAGATATGGTGTTGCGCATACTAGGATCGATGGGGTTGCACAAGATCTCAAGCAGTCAACTTTTGATGGTGGAGAGTGTGCTGAGGGGAACCTACTATGGGTGGGCCTAGATGTACTTCAATATGGTTCAGTGTGGGATGAACCGTGTTAGCTCGGCAGGGGGGGGTTGTTTCCCCTCCTTCTTGTGCTCATTTTTCTTTAAGTGGCTTCCTACACTATGACCGCATCTAGCAGTGCGTAAGAGCGGACATCGCGAGCCTCGCATGATGATGTGGTGTGAGATAATGATCAGGGAGGGAAGCAGCTTGGTGGGTCACTTCTTCACCTGGGATATTTTTACATAGTGGTGATAACTTCCAATCCTCATAGAGGACTATCCATATGTTGGGATGGATTAACAAGGATACCTGGAGATGCCTCGACCTCTAGGGCAGGTCTAGGGACATGACGGTATGTATACACTATTTATTTTTGGTTTCATTCATATATATTTTACTAGCTTAGTGGTATCTATATCATGTGTGTGATATATACTGATGACATACTGTGTGCATATGTAGACGTGGGACTGCACCCTCCAACTGGGTACCAGCGACTCAGGGGCATGGTGGAGGGTTTAGATCCACCCGCTCACGGGCATCAATAGCGATGGAGTGTGACATTAGACTCACTACAAATTGATGTAGAGAGGTTGCTTAAGGGGGCCACCAACAATGGGTGGCAATACTTTGACAACGATTTGATCATCGGGTGCTATAGGGATCCTCCAGAGTGGATCTCTCTCATGAGGAGGATCATGATTGCTGCTGAGTACAACAGAGCAATGGCACAAGGTGGTGTGCTGATGGAGGAGCAGAGCTCCGATGAGGATGAGGACTTAGACGAGGACACAGAGTCATAGGAGGATGACTCAAACTAGCATCTTATGATGTTGCCCCTAATGTGTTTGAGCATGTGTATTTTTGTATGATATGTATGATCAGCCAAGAAATCCTATGGAGCTTCTCATTTTGTATTGAAATCCCTCTGAAGACACCAATTGGGATTATCTAATCTTAGTTAAGCTTGAATAACCCCATCTGCATAACATGGTCCCTCTCTGTATGGAATGGAAAATTTGATTTTCTCCTTGACCTAATTCGAATTATTCATCTATATATTATAATCTCCTTTCATTCATTCATTCATTACTCTAATAATACAATCATTGTCTTTATTTTCTTCAAGGTCACTATGTAATGGTTCATGTTAAATATTTCACAATTGTTTGTGCTTGATTTAATCATCATATCTAGTTATATTTTGCACCTATATCTATGAATGCTCAAATACCACAGGTTCCAAGATTCATTGGTGATCATTCAACTCACACACCTCATGGTCGAAATACCCCCACCTAGTCATCAAGAAACGACTTCCATCAACATTATCACTATATCAGTGACGATGCCGAAGGTACCATCACTTGAGGTACCGATGCCAAAGGAAACTAAGTCAATAGCACAACCCCATGGGTGTTTGTCATGTGTAAATCATTCCCATATGATCCCAAGTACTTTGGGCACAATGATACCTAACTGCACCACAAGACCACTAATCCCAACCCATGTACTTAACCGTGAATGCACCACTCTCCCATGTAGATCATGCAAGATATCAACCCATTGCTGATTTCACTTCCCTATTCTATGTGTAGAACGAGTATTTTGCTTAAAGAAAATGTGACTTGAAGACAACCCTCCTCCCCTTAGGGAAAACCCATTGACCTTTCTTGTTGAGGAATTCATCTTCATGTCGAATACCATTGATCACATTCATATCATCAAATATATTGTCGTTATCCATTTTATTTACTAGGGATATCACATTGTCGTCCTCTTCAGAAGAGGACCACGATCAACTACCAATATCAACCTCTATCATGGTAGGAAAACGCAATCCATTAAACAATCCTTAGACACCAGGATACCTATGTCATGTGTTGGGTATCCTTGGGAGATGGAGTCCATTCAATAAAATTATCCCCCATAAGTCAACATTTTGGATGCCACACGAATGTGAAAAAATTATATCAACTATATAAGTTGCATTGATTTCCAACACTAGTGGTCTTTTCCAAAACACCACACACTAGGTGACACTCTTGTTCACCCTCTACATTTCTTCACGTACGTTATGTTTCTTGTCAATTTTTCTGCATAGTCAATACTCTTGTCATAATCAATATTATGCTTGGGTATCGGCATCATGTGTGTAGGATTATCGCTTGGAAACAATTTCTTATCATACAACAATGGTGCACGAACTTATATCACAAGTATATCATCTTGACTTGGCATATAGGTCATATATTCCTTTTGTTTACATTGCATTTACCTAGTACTCTCATTGATAACGACATTGTCCTAATTATAGGTCATTGATAACCATAGGGTCCTAATTCTCGGTCATGAGATACCATTAGTGTCATTACTAAGTATATTGTGTTCCCCCATGGGTGTGAGAACCATTACAACACCTTTACATTTTGTCTCCCATAATGTTGAACCATACCAAGTCTAAGGAATCTAAAAACTTACCAAGTTTTTCAGGCTCAAACCACATCTCATCACCTTGCATTATGCTCATCTCAAGCCTCAAATACCTCAACATATGTTATGATAATAATTCACATTTATATTCTCATTCCCCCATGAGAAATATATTGTCTTTGTTCTTATTTGTATCATCACCCCTTGATAACAAGACAATAGGGCCCCACCCTCTGAAGACACCAATCCGACTCAGTTATTCTTGCATGAACATTCTGCATGACATTCATTCACACAACACCCATATTCTCATCTGCATAAACATCCCATCGTCATCAAACTGATTCCTTGACTCACTCAAAACCATGGGAATCCCACCCATATAAATTCTTTGGTTCCCCAACCCACTCAAAATTGTGGGAACCACATCCATAATTCTTTATGTACAAATTGTTCCCCTATCCACACAAAAATGTGGGAACCCCATCACATTATTATTTTGGCATCACCCCTTGGTTTCCATTGATTAATGTACTTGATTCCACCTAACCCCAAAAATTTCAGCTTTATCATTCACCTTACCACATCATTATTGTGTCCTTGATAAATCCCTTCATCTATAGTTTGTTTCTCCCCATTAATCCGTGTAATGTCACTTGAAATTTTTTGTCATCATTCACTCACCCTTGTTTACATTAATAAAGGGAGTTCATGAGCCCCATGCTTATCAACCATTATTATCTTAGTCCCGTCAATCTCCCAGTTAATTACAAATGATCTTGACTCTTGATATAAATCCCTTTTCTTATCAAATGATTCAACTCTCATTGAAACCAACTCACCCCATTCTGAGAGTTCCAGTGGTTACAGTTGTAACTTGGGGTCCCTTCTCACCCATATAAGGAATCTTTCCAAACTATGTAAGGAGAGACATTAGTGCTCCTTAACTTAATGGTATCCCCTATTCCTAAAACCAACATGTCTATCACATTAGGGGGAGTCGTACATTCTAATGGTAGTAGTGTTCACATTTGTGATTCATGGTAGCAACACATCTAGTATAGTGAATTTATCCCTCCAATAACTTCACCATTAGTCAGGTCCCCCACCCCAGTGGGACGTCTATGGTCATCATCAATTATTCTTCTCCAGCGCTAGTAACATCATTTTCAATATTCATTTAATCAGATAAGGATTGAAACCTCCTTCATCCTTGTGGCAGTATTATCAAGAGTCGACCCCTTTGTCCACTCTTTTTGTAATCTATTCTAACATATGTTCATGAGAATAGGTATGCATGTATCATTTGTATAAAAAACATATATTATTTACAATTCAACAGTCATCACCAACAACCTTCCCCCATGGGAAGGTCTTTTTACCCACAAGTGCTTGATAACTTTTTAGAACATGGGGAAAAATAAATGATGATGCATTTTGGCCCTATAGTACCCTCTAAACCTCATACATTGAGAGGCATCCATTAATGCTTAAATCCCATACACATGTGACATTTTGGCTAATCTTGTAGAAATGCATCATCAACATACAACATGCATCTCACTAAATACATCCTCATTAGATCCAAAAGATAAATTGAGCCCTAAAATGTCAATGGTAGTCAATACAAAAAATCGTACAGCTAAAAAGTTTAATTGTCTACTCATCCTTGTGGCTATTTTTCCCACAACATTGAGAAAGTTTAATTGGCATGGCATTAATTTTGAAAATTTATATTTTATTGAAGGTTTCCACCTCGGCAAGTTTGATCCCCCTCAACACTTAATAGATTCAGGGTTAATATGGATGAAGACTAGATCTAATCATGAGAAACCACATCAAAATACTATATTCATAAAAATTGTTATATAAAACCAAGAATTGTACTATTCAAATTTACTATCATCTATAATCTAGAGAGTAATATCAAGAATGTCATTTCCAAAATTTAAATGAGGAATAAAGTGAATAGTAATAAAGTAACAATGTTCAATAAAGCATAAGGTGAATAGTATGAAAGTAATATGATGCATATAATAAATAAAATATATATTACAAAATGATCAATTTCTATTTGTCTTCTCCAACAATTCTTTCATCATACTTGTTATCTTTCTCATATATTCATATCGATCATATGAGAAAGGACGTTGGAGTCAAAGACCAATATTCATCTTTTATTTTCGCAACACTTGCTAGGTTTCCCATCTTTCATTTCAATCTTGTGAAAATTGAGGTTGAAATTGAAGACCATTCCAACCTTTACTTTAAGTTATTGCACTAAAGGTCATACCCTACCTCTCTTACTTTCCAATATTAATAATTTCTCTCTCCGGCCTCATATGTTTTTCAAAATTATATTTACATTCTATTACATGTTCTTCAATTTAATGTTGTATGTGTGTGTTGACTTCTTTATCATAGCATATAATAGCATATAGCATATAAAATTATAATAAATGCAACTTCTTTATCATAGCATATAGTTTATCGTTGCTAAGGATAATATAATTCATTAGGGATGAAGGCCTATACAACAAGTTAATCATAAGTATATCAACATGCCACTTGTGGGCATTGATCCTAGGTTTTAGCGGATCGCTTAGGCTAGATCTAAATGACAAATTCCAATTATATAACTCCGCTTCACCAAAAAAAACCTCACATTACAATTCCTAAATCTCTTTAGATTTCATAATTATAATTTACAATGGAGTAATCAAAACTTTCAAAGGTGTCAATGTTTTAGAATACGAATTCCAAATGCTGAAAAAAAATCTAAATTGTCGTTCCAAATACTAGGTTTAGTGTCTAGAATATAACTTTAGTCACTTAGCATACATATGTATACTAAAGTAGATCACTTCTTTGGATTATGATTGATAAGACGTTATTTTAAGTAAATGTAATTATTCCCTTTTATATATTTCATCGTCATGTTTTATGTTTTTGCTTTTAACATGAATGATGTGTTGATTTGTTGCAACTAATTTTCACTATAGCTCATTCATTTCTCCATTGAGAGTAAACATAATGATCCTAATTGTTGTATAATTATTCTAAATTATATTTATTTATCAAAACATTAGATAGATACACATCCATGAAGATATAGGGTGATTAATAAATTAAGCCGATCAAAAGCTCTTCATACGCATTTATGGATATCTTTAAGAAATATATTGATTCACATGTAGGGATGGTTAACTAGATAATGGGATTTTGTGACCACAATTTCATTTGGAGTTGCATCCACTTTCTTCAATCCCACTTGTGTCTAAGGACAAGGGTTTCCATTTTCCTTATATTTATTCCGTTTGATAGCAAAGGGATTGAATGGGATTACAATGGTTTCTAGAATCTTCAAAAATATACAGGCATGCATGTTCGACGTAATGGGTCACATTCCCATATATGATGTGCTTTTGTTTTCCAATGGTAATGAGTTTGAGGGTAGAAAGTATTCATAAATCCCTAATCTTTATTGAAAATCCATGGAGTTGAAGGTGAATGTAGTGAATATGTTATTAGTTTAATTTGGTGCCAGTGACTGACTTGACCACCCCATCCGCTTCTCTTACCGGACCCTCTATCTGTCATACCAAATCTGGCCTTACTCAACAGTGTCGGTACTTGGGCTATTTTAGGTTCTCTCTGGTTTTCTTCTGTCTCACTGCAGGTGACTTATTGGAGTCCCTCCCCTTACAAGGGGGACTAGTACCAACCAATTCAAAAAAGTGGGAATTTATATTTTGTTTCTTCTAGTCGCCTCGGTGTTTTAGGCTTCCACCTGCGTTCTGGGGGTTTTCTGTTTTTTGGGGTCTGTCACCTTTCATGTATTTTTTGTTTTTTGTTTTTTCACGTTGACATTGCTCCTATTTCCCGGCTGCAGATAGTTTGTGCAGGGTTGACTTCTGCTTAGTCCTACGTTCTCACGGTTTGTTGGGGTTCTATTCCTTTTTTTACGGTACCTGTCGTTTCTCACTTGCTCACCACTTTGTCACGGTTTTTGGCGGGTTCTCGTTCACACTTCTCTAATACCTGTTGGGTTTCTTGTCAGCCCGTGATTTAGCCCTTCGACCCCTTTTTGTAAGGTGATTTATACCATCATCAGGGTTCCACCTCTGACTGGCTTTAGGGTTGTCGTTTCCCGATACCTTGTGGTCACTGTCTCGGCTTTGTTTTTGGATTTGGGTCTCGGGCACTTTGTTGGGGGTTTTTGGTTTCTTTGCCATGATTCATGTGGTGGTGCTTTGGGTTTCTTTTTGGGTCACCTGACAGTGGGCGTTATTCCCATATAACCCTCATATTATCGGTTTGGGTTTCCAACCTCAGGGTTCCACCTCCAGTTAGTTTGGGTAGCCCTGGTTCCGGCCTGTGGGGTGTATTTATGCGGCTCCCTCTATGGTTAGGCTTATTTTTGGGCACTGGGGTTTGACTTGTTGATGGCTGACTTTGGGGCCTCATCACGTTCTTGATGTAAACGTCATGCAAAGAATATCAAGATACATGATGGCAGGTTTCGCTTCATTTTGGGGCACGACATTTATATGGACAAGGTGTCATCCCTTTGCTCTTGCACTCTGGTCGGGCGTCTGGAGTATTGTAGATTGGGGGAAAAATATTGGATGGACTGGGATTCTGATTTCTGGAAACCGATCCTGAAGTACATTCCTACTATCAGCCTCCTATCCAATGGCTGGATAGTCTTCGTATTTCTTGATGCCAAGCATGCTACCCTTATTCTAGACCGGATTTGGCGTATTGGGCTAGGATCGCTGGTACTGGGCCACTGGCACACTCACTTTGATCCACTCAAGGAGAGGGTGATGAAATGCCATATGTGGGTACTTCTACCACACCTTCCTTTCCCACTCTGGAATACCAACGTCCTTGAGGGTATCACTAACACGATAGGTCGGTTCGTCGATGTCGATGATGATTTTCATCTTGCTTATGACAAAAGGGTGGCTCGGGTTCTGGTGGATTTGGATGTTACTCTCGTGCTGGCTGCTAAGCTTGAGATTTTATGTAAAGAATGGCTCATGGTGCAGAGACTAGATTATCTCCATGTCCCCTTCCATTGCAGTTATTTCCGCAATACCGGTCATCTCAGGCGGACTTGCCCATTATGCATGTGTGCCCCCTCTGGTTCTAGTCTTCAAGGTTCTCCGAGGGCTATGGCACACCCCATATCCTCTCCTTGGGCGCATTCATCAAAAGGTATCTATACTCAATCTATCTCCCTCTTTGGTGATGTTACTGACTCTATGCTTCAGGAGATCGATGTTTTGGCCAAGTCCCCTATTGTGTCATGCCCCCCTATTGCAGACTCTCTGGAGAGCCCTCAAAAGGCCCCACTTATTGGTTCTTATTTTGTGGACTCCCCGGACCCTGTACTTCATTCACCTTCATGTGCCTCTTTGAATCCTCAAGCCCTATCCTCTGATTCTCTCGAACGAGACTCTGCAAAGAACTCTACACCCTTTATCCCTTCTGTGGATATCTCCTTCGAGGTCACACCTGAACCTCTCCTCTATCCTTCTTCTTTGATCAATGTCAATCCTTAGGGGCCTACACTCCCTTTACTTGTGGACTTTCCTCCTCTCCTTGTTGCCCCCACTTCCCCCCCCCCCCCCCTTACCCCATACTCCATTTAGCCCATTATCTTCCCCATCTTTCTCTGACCCCTCACTGCATAAGTCATTATTGATTTTCTTTGCAACTACACCCACTTCCCCATCTACTATCCACCTCAACTCCATTCGATTTCAAAAAGTCACTATCTGAAAGAAGAAGAAGGAAAAGAAGGGATTGAATGGGGAACTATCCTCTGACTCTCCCCCTTACATTCCACTCTCTTTCTGCATCAAAGATGCTGCTAGAATATTTTCTCCCCGAGGACTTAGAGCATCTCCTCCCCCACCCTATGTTCCTTAATGCTGATCCTCTCCCTAAATGTCAAAGGTCTTGGAGGCAAGACCAAATAATGTGGCCTCCGCACACTTTTTCTTTCCATTTGGCCTGATATAATACTCCTACAGGAGACCATGTGTAGTACTTACCCTATTATTCATGCCTTCTCTAAGCTCCTTCCCAATTGGGAGTTATGTTCCATTAGTGCTTCTGGTCTTTCTGGGGGGCTGCTCACGGCCTGGAACCCTCAAAAGGTCAGATGCCTAGCCTTTGAAACTATTGCTGGCATCCTTGTGAAAGCTGATTTTCATGGTATGAATACTCAGTTAGATATTCTTAACTGTTATGGGCCTTATTGTGATCAGAAGTTTTTTTGGGATAGGGTCCTCAATGGGGGGTCTTCTCAACTCTCCTAACCTTACCCTGGGAGGGGACCTTAACTTGACCATGAATGCATTAGAAACTTGGGGCAAAAAAGTAGTTTTGGACCCCCTTACATCTTATTTCAAGCATATTTTTTATTCGGTGGGTATTTCTAATATTGCTCCCCCATGTATTGGACCCACTTGGAGGAATGGTCGGGTTGGGGAGGAGGGGATTAGAAAAAGACTTGACAGGTTCCTGGTTTCATCCGCTGTGATCCCTCACCTTTCTATACACTGCATGTGGACACACCTTGCTGACATCTCAGACCACTACCCTATTTGTTTTGAGTGGAACCAACCCTTGGGATCCTATAACTATCCTTTTAAATTTAGAAGATCCTAGATTAAGGTTCCGGATTTCACTTCTTGGGTCACCAACAGATGGCATGGCCTAGCCCCATCTTCTTTGGTTTCTGATCTGGACCTCCTCACACATAAGCTCAGAACCCTTAAGGTGGATACTAAAGCCTGGATCAAGGAAAAAGGCTCTTCCATGGAAAGTAAATCCCAAAGGTTGCATCAGGACATATGCTCCCTCCTCTCTTGGTCCCACTTTGGTATACTATCATATGAGGAGCAGAGATCCCTGACCCACCTTTGATCAGAAAAAAAGAAGATATTGGATCACTTCCTCTTGACCTAGCAGCTGAAAAGCCATACTAAGTGGGATATGTATGGAGATTCAAATACCAAGTATTTCCATACCCTTGCATCGGGAAGAAGGAATCAAAATTCCATCTGGTCCCTCGTGGATGATGATGGAATCTCTATTGAAGATGTGGATGCACTAAAGGAGATGGGTCTTCACCACTTCACTAGCATTTTCAAGGATGACAAACAGTCCTATTTGTTGGAACAACTTCGGGTTATACAACTATATCCCAAGATGGTCTCTCAGGATGATGCTCATTATCTCACCCAACTGGTTACTCTAGAAGAAGTGGAAGGTGCCTTACACTCATTCAAAAAAGACAGGAGCCCTGGACCTGATGGATGGCCTGTTGAATTTTACTTACATTTTTTTGACTTATTGGGTGATGTACTATTGTCTGCTATGGATGGTGCTAGGATTTCGAGTTGTATTCCTCTATCACTGAACTCCACCTTCCTTGCATTGATCCCAAAAAAGGATAAACCCAATACCTTTGCAGACGTTAGGCCTATCTCCCTGTGCAATCTGCTTTACAAACTCATATAAAAGGTTATTGCTGTGAGGTTAAATCCTTTCTTGGACTCCAATATATCCATTGAGCAATATGGGTTTCTAAAAAATCGCCAGATTGTTGCACCTATTGGTATTGTACAGGAGACACTCCATTCTGTGAATACCAAAAACACAAGTGCACTCATTCTCAAACTAGACTTGGTGAAGGCATTTGACCATGTTAACTGGTCCTATATCCGTCTCATTCTTATTCAAATCGGGGTGCCCGTTTTGGCTGTAAATGGGATAATGGGATGCCTTACTTCAACAAATTTTGTAGTCGTCATTAATGGTACACCCTCAAATTTCTTTACTGCCTCAAGAGGCATCAAACAGGGTTGTCCCTTGTCGCCTCTGCTCTTCATACTTGTTATTGAGGGTCTTAGCCTACTGATTGTTGATGCTAGGGATCACGGCCTCATAAAAGGTATCAAGATCTCATCCACACTTGCTCTTACTCATCTCCTCTTCGTAGATGATGTAATCTTACTTGGTGTAGGCACTTTATCTGAATCGATGGCATTTGAGGTTATATTGAGTTCCTTTTTGTAAATCCTTGGGGGTGAACATCAGTTTGGACAAATCTTGTTTACATTACAATAATGTGGATGTGGATATCAGAGTGGATATTGCTCGGGCTCTACCTTATAAAATGGAACCTATCTCTTCGAGTTTTAAGTACCTTAGGTATTATCTCAAGCCTCTGGGATATAAAGTTAGTGACTGGAATTGGCTGGTTCAGAGATATGAAAGCAAAATTTTTCACTGGGCACATAAACTTCTTTCACTTGGAGGGCATTTGATTCTTGTACAAGATGTGCTGTCAAGCCTTCCGGTATACTGGCTGGGTCTTGCTCCCATCCCTGTATCAGTTTTAAAAAAACTCATGAGTCTTACATTCTCTTTCTTATGGGGCTCTTCGGGCAACAAACACAGATACCATCTGTCAGATTGGAAGTGTCTTTCCTGGCCGATAGAGTACGGGGGTTGAGGCATAAAGAATCTGCACTGGTTCAGCATTGCTCACAGACTTAAAAATTTGTGGTGGGTCCTACAGAGTGATGGATTATGGCATAAAGTTATTGTTTGCAAATATCTGAAGAAGAATTATGTTGAGTCTTGGCTCCATGGCAAGTGTTTCAATACTCGTGGTGTCTCAGTTATATGGCGGGGTTTCTTGTTAACTCTCCCATGGCTTGGTAGATACCTTGCATGACAAGTTGGAAATGGAAATAGTGTACGTATTGGTATAGATCCTATTATTGGTACTCCGAAATTGATCACCTTCCCTGCTAATTTTCGCGATTTTCTTGAGGATATGGATACTGTTACGTCGTCATAGGCACATAATTCCCTTCCAGGTAGACATAAATATTAGTATTCAGCTAAGGAACTCTGTATTGGAGGGGATTGGAAAATGATTTGGGACTCTTTCACGAGAAACCTGGAAATGGGGGGCATCCGGCTAAACACCTTGTCAAATTCCATGATCTGGGATTATAACAAGTTTGATGGATTTGTCTCAGCACATTTGGTATATGACAGCATTGTTCACTCCTTTTCACCCTTGGTTGGTTGCAGACTCCATAAAATCATTTGGAAAGGTGTAATCCCCAAAAGGATTTGTTGTTTTATCTGGTTGGCCTTGATGAACAAGCTTCTCACCTGGGATAACCTGCAAAAGAGGGGTTGGATTGGGCCTAGCATCTCTATGTTATGAAAGAATGGTACTGGCATTGTGCAGCACCTCTTTTTTCACTGTATTTTATGGAAGACTGTCATAGATAACATTTTGGACCAAAATCATGTGACTATTACCTTTCAGTCAGAAAATCTTGGCTCGTATCTGGAGAAGTGGACTAACTGTTTCTCAAATAATACTGCCCTCTACCATATCCCCTTTCTTGCTATGTGGGTTGTATGGAAAGTAAGAAACACTACTTTATTCGAAGGAAATATTGCACCTATTACTAGCATTCTCCATCGGATTTCTTACTACTCTCAGACATATTGTCCACCTGTTATCAAAAGGAAAAAATCTAGGACCATTGGTCTTGGACCTATTATTGACTATCCTTGTGGATACTTCGATGGGGCTTCAGCTCATGGTGTCAGTGGAGCTGGATATGTATTGATACTGAGCAAGACCCATACTCTCGAATTTGCATTAGGGGCAGGTCCATGCACTAACACCAAGGTGGAATTGATAGGGCTCTGGGCCCTACTGTATACAGCCCAAATGATGGGGATACCCAAACTCAGTATTTATGGTGACTCTTTAGTCATTATTAACTGGGCAAGTGGTTCAGCATCCCTATCACCACCAGAACTATTACACTGGTGTAGGGACACGGGAAAGCTTTGCACATGCTTTCTAGAACTGACTTTCTACCATATCTATTGTGAATTCAATCAGCATGTAGATAGCCTTTCTAAAAAAGCTGTTTCTTTGGCTCTTGGTTCAGGAAATTACTCTGAATATTTTGATGGTATTTTGACCTCTTTTGATTGTTTTGAGCTCTTTTGAGCCCGATGCTGGAGCATACACTCCATATTCTTATAGCACCTTTCTTTCGTTTAGTCTGGAGCGGACTCTTTTAGACTGCAGTTACATTATCTTTGATTCACGATAGATATGGTGTGAGTGACATCATTTACTAATGGGAACTGTATGCGGGAGATGCCCATATCCCCTCATGCCTCTTTGTTGTGTATGTGTCTCTCTCTGATGCATCAGTTGTATGGATTCTTCTGACCAAGCAACAGGTATGTAACCCATATACTGGGAAGGCAGTTCAGATGCCCTTTGATTCTTAATAGAATATCAAGGACGGGATTTTTTCTCCTGAAAAAAAAATGTTATTAGTTTAATGGTTTTAATGAGGAAATAAATAAGAAATTGAAATGAATATTTTTTTAAAAATATTTCAAGTTGTACGAGGGGATGAAATATTTTGTATTTATATTAAAACTTAACATGCATGTAAATAAGATTGGGATTTGTTAAGCCCTATATATTATGACATTACGTTTTATTAATATATTAGTATTGTATTCATTAGTTGACTAGGCCCTTAATCGCAATTGTACTTTTTGTCATATATATATATATATATATATATATATATATATATAAAGGAGACCTAGTTTTAGTATCATATCATCTTATCTTGTGCACTTGATGCATTGTATTAGAGGTTTCTTCCTCAAAGCGTCTTCTTATTCATTTGTTTATTTTATTCTCAAGGTGTTGGGTTACTGTTTCTTTATATTTTTATGTTATTTTCGGAATTTGGTGCACAACATTTGGTATTATACTCATTTTCACTATAAAAACAATTGGGACCATTTTAGATAGAGAATGTTTTATGAGACAAAACAGAAAGACCAAAGTACTCGTGGTAAAAAATTGAGGTCATATTTCATTATAATTTTGGAATTATGCTTTGTGGATGTTATGGTTTTTTACCAATCCAAAAACTAGTCTCAAACAAGTGTTACGAGTAAAGTGTTATATGTAAATCTCGAGGAATCCAAATTGATTTCCAATTGTTGAATTGAATAGAATTTGTACCATATCATTTGTGGTAAAAAACTCAAAGAAGAGAAAGAAATTAAGACACGTGTAAAGTCGTACAAATTCACTCTCCTAAAAGGACAAAAAACAACATGTTTTGGGAAAGTTACCGTAACTTTCTCTTTGCACATAAGCATTTGGTCAAACATGTGGCATTGCATAGAAGAGATACGGTTAGCACTTGTGCTAAATTTTGAAGATTTCTACAAAAGGCATCTACAATAATTCCCCTTCAAAGGTCAAGACCAGTGAAAAATGAGGGGTGGGGTCAAAAACTTTTCATATCTTATGACCCAGAGGTATGCAAGAGGAGGTTGCAAGTGGCTTGGAAGGATTATTCCTAAGCCTGAATGTAAAAATGGTAAGAAATCCTTTGACGCAACCTGGAAATGTACTTAAGTGTGAGAAATCTGACCAAGAACGGACGGTGGAGATCCAACCCTCAAAAGAGATCAAAGGGCCAAAAATAATTTCCTCCAAGGAAAAACTGGAACGAAATTGCGGAAGAGGTAAAATTTGGTTATGAAAATGAAATCTTGAATTCCCCCCCCCCCCCCCCTGGGGAGCCAATATCCGATGGCCCAGGACGCTTCCGCCCAAATCGATGGTCCAGCAAATGGCGGGGAGCATAAATTGGAAAGGAGAAAGAAGTTTAAGTTTGAAAGTTCAAATCCTGATTTCTGCCTTCCACGAGTTGAGATCCAATGGTCTAGAGTGGTTCCACCCAAATCAGTGGTGCAGAAAGAATCAGCAGGGCAGAGATCGAAAGTAAGAAAACTTAAGAATTTTCCCATAAAAACTCAATCTTTCACTTTCCACGATCCACCATATCTAACGGTCCAGAAAGATTCCACCTAGATCAATGGTGCGGAAAGGCACAGAAGGGCGGAAATCAAAAATGAAAAATCTTAAGAAGTTGATCCTGGAAATTTGATTTTCCAACTTCCGCGATCCACCAGATCCGACAGTCCAAAAAACTTCTGCCCAGATCAACAATGTGGAAAGGCGCAGAAGGGTGAAAATCGAAAATCAGAAATTTTAAGATATTGATCCTAAAAAGTTGATTTTTCTCCTTCCACGATCTGCCAGATTCCAGGTCCAGAAAGCTTCCGCCTAGATCAACGGTGCGGAAAGGCACAGAAGGGAAAAAATTGGAAATCAGAAATACTAACTGGTTTTGTTGTGAAAAGTCGAAATTCCTGGTTCCTCTTTCTGCCAGACCTACAGCTCAGATTGTTTCCACTCAGATCAACGGTGTAGAAAGGGCAAACATGCACATGAGATAAGTAGCTTTCTAGATTTGTGAAATCCATTAAAGACCTGCAGCTTTCAATAGTCAGGATTGATGGTGAGGTAATATCAACGACCCACGACGATTTCACTGGTTAAAGATGCAGGGAAGAAGAAATTATGTTGCAGAATGACGAAGGAGGAGCTAAGCCATCATTTTCATCCAGCAGACGCGGTTTCCAGGTGTTCAATTTCCCATTTTTGTCCATCATGTGCATCCCAGCATGGCTTCGTGTTTTGATTTTTATGATCATGGTGAATCCACCAGATCAGAAGTTGTTACAATTTCATGTGTGCGGCTTTGATCCCCATTCTCTATATTTGGATATGTTTCTAGGTTGGTCTCAAGAGCCTACTTACACTATAAATATGCCCTCAAAAGAGGAAGAAAAGGTTGAAATATTTCATTCAGAAGCCTCAGCGTTTGGGTTTTGTAGCTCTGTCATTTTCTTGGAAGCTTTAATGAAAAGTATGCTCAGATTTTTCTGATATTCATCATGGCGTCCACTGTTCAGTCTGTTTTTTCCTTCGTAAACTCCATTTTCATGCATGTGTATCTTCTGCTAATGCATTTCTAGTTGTATGTGAGGAATTCGCTCTCTGTCAAATGCTCTTTGCATCAGATCATGCATTTGTTTATGTGTTTTTGGTAAATGTTTTGGAATGCATATTCTATGCTCCATTGCAGTTATTATCCTCTGTTTTTTATTCTACTAAAGGTGTGCTCCAAATATTCATCCCCATATAGGTACCTCTTGTTACATTGGGCTTTTTCTCTTTTCCCCCTGCCATCTATTCAAATATTTTTTGGTGGATATTGATGCCTATTTTTCCTCAAATTATGAAGGTTATTGCTAGTTATTATTTGTTGTAAGTCCTTGAATTTTTCAGGCCTTGACACCATTTCCCAATGGTATTTCCTATCTATTTGTTTCACCATTTTTAACTCTGCAAATACGCTGTTACCATCTGAAATCTAGCCATTTTGTAAGTTTCTTAAAGCCATATGTATATATTAATTTTTTTCCTGTGACAAAGAGAGAGCCCTCTCTCACTATAAGGCTAGACTATAGTCTAAATATTGGTTGAAATGGTTACCCCTGTGACTTCCTACCATAACCATAGGAAAATTATAGGGTGATAACATCTTGGCGCCATTGTCGGGGAGTTAATCACTATTATCTCCTTGGGAAAATGACATTGTTTAGTTCTAAGACCTGGTTGAGCAGTCGGTACTAGACACATGTTGGTTGTAGATGCTATGGCAACTCGACTCAAATTTATGAAAGGTGACTCCACTGGGGAGACTGGCGGCTAGAAGGACCGATACGGGGAGTAGGGTTCAAATATTCACTGAGTATGAACGACAGAATTTTAGATTTAACTGTTGATGGCGAACAATGGTCAAACATCATGAAGTCCATTCCTCTTTCACCTAGCGACTCCGTCCTCAAGGAATCCAATCTGTAAATGTTCTATGGCAGCTCCACTGTAAAAGGGGTTGCGAAGTTTGAGAAGCTAATTCAGTTTCTTCATCATCAAGATGTGTTCTATAGCTGCAAGGTATGCTCCTATGAATCGTTCTCACATTCCTAGTTTTCCAAATCAAATACCTAATATAGAGTGGCAAGCATGTCTTTCAAGATTCAAAGATCAAAGGGGTGATTATGCTGCCCTTCATTTGGCTAGATTTCACAAGCATATATATAAGCTGGGAGTTGAATTTCATGAAGATTCTTTAATGAAAATGTTCATGGTTAGTTTAAAAGGAAATGCAAGGTTATGGTATGAGATATTTCCAGCACGGAGTTTATATTCCCTTAGAAACTTTCATACAGTATTTCATGAACATTTTAAAGATCGGTATCCTTCTTTGTTGCTAGTTCAAGATTGTTGCATGCATGATAAAGGTTTCCTTGAAATTTTGAAAAACATGTATGGTGAGGAGGATTTTATGGATGGTGAGATTCTAGAAATTTTGCATGAATACTCATTTAAAAAAGAAAGACAAACCAGTTTCCCTGATATTCAAGAAAATTCCCAGCAGTTGATAATGTCTTCCTTTCCTGAAATGGACATAAGCCAAAACTATGATTCAACCAATTATGTTTTCGCATGTTCATTTTCTGAAATTTCAAGTAAAGAGGGATTAAACCTTGAATTATATTTGGAAGAAAGGAATGAACCAGAAGACTCAGCATTGCATTGCAATCCTGCTGTCTGTGAGTAGAAATATGATCAACTTGGTGATAGACAGGAGGAGTGTTGCAATATATTTTATGAAGATTGAAATCAAAATGCTAAAAATAATTGTTTACCCTTTAGTTTTTCTGCATTCGAATACCCGAAACAAAGATTGAAAGATTCTAAGCAAGCACATAAAGCAGAGGATCTTCCTGCTGGGGAAACAAAGGATTTTCACAGGGGGTATCAACTTGTTGTCATGAATCTACCGAGGAAGATTGGTGAACAACCAGAGTCTACTCTTCATTCCAATCCTTCTCTTGATGAGCAAGAAGGTGATCAACCCAGTAATGTCCATGAAAAAAGTCATCCTAATTTTCCTTATGGAAAATGCAATCAGCGTGTTGAAAATTACGTTAGTGATGTTTTTGAAGGAAATCGCAACATACCTATATATGATGAATGTAAGGATGACCACTTGGATGATGCACCTCAAGAAGCAGAAACCTGCAATAACAGATCAGATCACCTACAAGAAGCTGAGGACCCTAAATGGGATATCTCTTCGTGTTTTTCAATTTCAAAATGTCAAAAAGAGTGTATTTCCCCTAATTTTATTAAATAAAAGGAGCATTCCAAATGGGATATTTCTTTATGTATTTTGAATTCAAAAATTATTTTCCCTGATTCTATTAAAGAACACAGTGATGTTTCCTTTGAAATACTTGAAAGGAATCAGGTTTTAAATTCTGAGATTTTATATGAAGAAGTTGATGTCTCATTTGAAGATTGTCAGGAACATTCTTTGCATAGTTTTCTTGAAGAGCAGTTTGATAGTGTGCAGGTGGAGATACAGTTTGAGTAGCCTTGTCATGACAAGCACAAAACAAAATAATTTGCAGGTTGTCATGATCCAGTGGCTAAATATATGGAGAAGATTTGCAGTTGGAATGGTGGGTTATATGTGTGTAGTAAAGATCAGATCTCTCATCATAACCTATTGCCATAAAGTCCTTCATCTCTGATCAAGCATGATGAAGAAGTTCAATCATTAGATCATTTGCTTGATTGGCTTCATTGGAAGTCAGAATTACTTGATTGAGCATTGTTGTTCAGTAAGTAGGGTAGATAGGAATAAATAAGCTTGACATGGCGAGCATTTCTTTTAAGCAATTTTCCAGTTTGTTTTCAGTATCTGTTCAGATTTTGTTTTCAAGAGCACGTTCGGGATTCTAGAAAATATGAGGACTGTACCAATGGATCAGGAACATGGTCTACGTGGTTCTTTGCTACCTCACAGGGAGGATAACATCTCGGAGTTGGATTCGTTGTTAGCACTTGTTCTAAATTTTGAATATTTTTACATAAGTCATCTATAATAATTCCCCTTCAAAGGTCCATACCAATGAAAAATGAGGGGTAGGGTCAAAAAATTTCCATATATTATGACCCAGAGGTATGCAGGAGGAGGTTGGAAGTGGCTTGGAGGGCTTACTCCTAATCTTGAATGTCAAAACGGTAAGAAATCCTTTGAAACGACCTGGAAATGTGCTTAAGTGTGAGAAGTCCGATCAAGAAAAGGCCTCGAAAAGAACGAACGGTGGAGATCCAACCCTCAAAAGAGATCAAAGGGACAAAAATCATTTTCGCCCAAGAAAAATCGATATCGGAAGTGTGGAAGAGGTAAATTTTGGTTATGAAAATGAAATCCCGAATTTCTTCCCCGGGGAGCCAAGATCTGATGGCCCAGGATGCTTCCTCCCAAATCAATGGTTCATAAAATGGAGGGGAGTAGAAATCGAAAAGGAGAAAGCAGTTTAAGTTTGCAAGTTCAAATCCTGATTTCCGCATTCACAATTTGAGATCCAACGGTCCAGAGCGTTTTCGCCCAGATCAACAATGCAGAAAGAATCAGCAGGACATAGATCAAAAGTCGAAAAACTCAAGAATTTTCCCATAAAAAGTCGATCTTCCACTTTTCATGATCTGCCAGATCCAACGGTTCAGAAAAATTCCGCCCATGTCAATGGTGCGGAAAGGCGCAAAAGGGTGAAAATTGAAAATAGGAAATATTAAGAAGTTGATCCTGGAAAGTTGATTTTTTTCCTTCCATGATCTACTAGATCCCACAGTCCAGAAAGAATCCACCCAAATCAACAGTGCAGAAAGGCACAGAAGGGAGGAAATTGGAAATCAAAAATAGTAACAAGTTGATTTTTTGCCATCCGCGATCCACCAAATCTAACTGTCTAGAACACTTTCACCCAGATCAACAGTGCGAAAAGGTGCATAAGGGAAGAAATAAAAAATACTAAGTGGTTTTGTTGTGAAAATTCAAAATTTCAATTTCTGCTTTCCACCGGATCTATGGCTCAGATCGTTTCCACTCATATTGACGATGCGAAAAGGGAAAACATGCACACAAACTAAGTAGCTTTCCATATTTTTCCATGAGGTAAGATCAACTTCCCACTATGATTTCACTGGTTAAAGATGCAGGGAAGGAGAAATTATGTTGCAGAACGATGAAGGAGGAGCTGAGCCATCATTTTCATCCAGTAGACGTAATTTCTAGGTGTATAATTTCCCATTTTTGTCCATCATGTGCATCCCAACATGGTTGCCTATTTTGATTTTTATGATCATGGTGAATCCGGCAAATGAAAAGTTGTTATGATTTCATATGTGCAGGTTTGATCCCCATTCTCTGTATTTGGATTTGTTTCGAGGTTGGTCTCAGGAGCCTGCTTACACTATAAATATGCCCTTGAAAGAGGAAGAAAAGGTTGAAATATTTCATTCAAAAGCCTCATCATTTGGGTTTTGTATCTCTGTCATTTTCTTGGAATATTTAATGAAAAGTATGCTCTGAGTTTTCTTATATTCATCATGACGTGCACTGTTTAGTCTATTTTTTCCTTTGTAAAATCCATTTTCATGCTTGTGTATATTTTGCTAATGCATTTCTATTTGTATGTGAGGAATTTGCTCTCTGTCAAGCACTCTTTGCATCAGATCATGCATTTGTTTATGTGTTTCTGATAAATGTTTTGGAATTCATCTTCTATGCTCCATTGTAGTTACTAGCCTCTCTGTTTATTATACTAAAGGTGTGCTCAAGAGATTCATCCCCAGATAGGCACCTCCTTTTACATCATGCTTTTTTCTCTTTTCGCCCCTGCCATCTCTTCAAAGATATTTTGCTGAATATTGATGCTTATTTTGCCTCATATTATGAAGGTTATTGCTGGTTATTATTTCTTGTAATTCCTTCAATGTTTCATGCCTTAATTCCATTTCCCAATGGTATTTCCTATCTGTTTGTTTCGCCATTTTTAAATCTACAAATACCTTGTTACCATCATAAATCTATCCATTATGTAAGTTGCTTAAAGCCATATGTATATGTGAATTTGTTTATGTGACAAACAGAGAGCTCTCTCTGACTGTAAGGTTAGACTACAGTCTAAAGATTGGTTGAAATGGTTACCCCTGTGACTTCTTACCACAACCATAGGAAAATTACAAGGTGATAACAGATACCAAGATACTAAAGGGATAAAAATTCACAGACGATTTAAGAGAAAGGTCAACCAACAAGAAAGGCTAAAAACCAAGGTTTTTAAAGGTATGTTAACTTGAAACTTGCATAACTTCTAATTGGAATATTTGATTTGGGTGATCCAAAAGACATGATAAAGAGGAATTAAATAATAAATATAGTAAATATTAGTGGGATCAAAGGGAAAGAGGTGGAGAAAAAAATTCTACACTTGTTAAACCTTCTGAAGGCTCATCCATGACATAAAATGAGCACGATGATGTGAACTTCGAGGTGTCTAAACTTACCACTAAAGTAGAAAACATTAAAAATAAAATACTAATAAGGGTGGACAACATGAATATGGTAAATAAGAATGAATTCCAAAAAATCAAAGGATATATGAAAGTTGAATTCTAAACATTCAAAAAGGATATCCAAGTTGACCTCAAAAATAACCTTGAAAAATGAAGGGAGAACTTGCAGTGAAGGATATAAGCAACATACTTAAACAAAACTCAACTCTCATGTGAGAAGATAATAAGGAGAACAAGATAATTATTCCCTGGTATCCCAAGAGAAATTTCTATTACACTCAGAGAACAAGAACCTTGAGTACCTAAAACATGATTTCGCATTACTCTAAGATCCACATCATCATGGGTTCAGCTTGTGACTAAGGAACCACTTTGTTCCCAATATTGATATGAGAAATTTTGATGGAAATGATCCAATAACATGGATATTCTATATGGATAAATTCTCTTATTTACACCAAGTTCAAACTTTACAAAATGCATAATCTGAAATGGATCAATATATGATTTTTATTTTATTTCCATGCTTTCTGGGTGGAAATATTGGATGAGTTGGCTTGTAGGGCCCATTTTTGGGGAAGGTATTACTTTGCATATTTGGGGTCCAAAACCTTCCAAGGCATGTTTGAGGGCTTAAAATATTTTTTGGGGTTCAAAAGTTTATGAACATGGTTCTTACCCCCTTGACATCGTTCCACACTCGGAGTGATTTCCAATGATACAAATTTCACCTCAATCAAACTTTGTATAAGGAAGTTATGCCACCCACAAGTTGACATATCATTTTGACCATCATGTTACTGAGTGGACTACATGCCATGTCTCATTACCCACACATGTGGATTTATTTAGGTGTGGAATTTCAATAATTTTCTATAGGATCCAAACCCCTAACCCTAATAGGGAGTTGAGGCATGAAAAAACCCTAAAACTAACCCTAGATGTCTATGAGAGAAATTCTAAAGACTAGGCCATTAGGAGAAGAAGGGGTTCCATTCCTGTGGTATTATTATGTTGTTCCATAGCTTAGAAAGAGCTAGGGTGTGGATATTAGAGAATAATAGAGGAAGCAGGAGATCTTGTAGCATCCATACATGCCACAATGTCATAGGTAACTCCATAGAGAGTACCACTTTATTTTTTTTTGCATTGCATTTTGGAGAAGAAAAGAGCAAGGCGTAGTCCTCACCTCTAGCTCGGTTTTTCCCCATAGTGAGTTTTCCTAGGTTATATCTTGTGTTACTTATGTGTATGTGTGAATGTGTTATTTTTATTTATCTATTTTCCTTTCAGTTTTTCAATTTATTTTATCATTCTATGGAATTAAGAAAACATAATGAATCTTAAACCTTATTAATTACTGCATAACTAAGAGTTGCAGAAAGTTGTAATTTCTGTTGTGACAAACAGTTCCACTAGAATATCCATCTCAGTTTATAAATCAAGGTAACTATTGTGTTCTTGTATTTAGAACCTAATCAATTTGTGTGGTACAAATGGCTTTGTGACCATAAAAAGGACTTTATTATCTCTTGGTGTGTATTTATCAATGAATTGATAGCACATTATGGTGTATTCGGAGAAACAATTTCTTTATCCAATTGATAGATCTTAGGGAAAAAAGTCAATTACAGAGCAAATTAAGCAATTTTAGAAGTTCATTCTTAATGTGAAAAAAATTCTAGAGCATAATTTGTTGGATCTCTTTATCAAAAATTTAAACGAGATCATTTAACATGAGGCAGGTCTATTTGATCCTAAATCATTGAATAATTTTTATTTTTATTTTGGCAAGGAAAGATGAAATTAAAAATATGGTTACTAGAAGGATTAATACCAACAACTATATAGAAGGAAAATCCCCCCTCCCCCTACTAGCCTCCCCACAACCTCACTCAACCTATATCAAGATTGATACCGCAGTAAGTAGAGGGAAGAAGAGAAAAGGCACCATATTTCATTTCTGATAGAAACCATATTAAGGGGCATAAGTGTAGTGAAAAGAAATTTTTCTATATAGATTGTGAATAGGAAGAAGATCCAAAATCATAATGGTCTCAAAGAGGTAGATCTAGAATATATTTATCCAACCTAAATTTTCATGAATTGGACAACATTAGCACTCCTCAAACTATTAGGATAGATTGATATATCAAAAATAGAAAAGGTAATGGTATTGATTTCTTTTAGTAGTACCCATAACTTCATTAATTGCAAATTATACAAACTTCTCAATTGCTTTATATATGCAACACTAGAATTTCAAGTATTGATTGCAAATGGAGGTTCCATAAATTTCTCAGGTAGGTGTTATAGTATTAAGCTTACTATGGTGCAGTATTTATTGGATAGTCCAATGATTACAATCCAAATGGGTGGCATTGGTATTGTACTAGGGATCTAGTCGCTACAATCATTGGGAACGATGGCTTTTAATTTTCAGGAACCTTTCATGATATTATCCTCAAAAGGAAAGGAAATTCAACTTAGAGGTATTATAGGGAAATCCTATAATGTGATAAACTCTAACAACATGACAAAATTTCTAAAAAATGGACACCGTAGTGTAATTGCACAATTGTGCTCACTGGATGTTCAAGCATCTAGACCCTTTATTCTAGTTGACCTCCAAGAAGTTATTAACAATTATTCCAAGATATTTGGAGAGATGCCTAAAGGTATTCCACCTAGTCAATATCATGACCATGTTATTTACTTGCAACAAATAAGTGTACCACCTAACATCAGACCATATAGGTACCCATATGTACAAAATAATGATATTGAGTATATGGTTCAAGATATGTTCTATGCAAGCAGAATTCAACCTAGCCAAAGTGCTTTCACTACACAAGCCATGATGGTTCACAAAAATGAAGGTTCTTGGTGTATGTTTCGATATTGTAGAGATATAAATAAGCTAACCATTATATATAAGTTTCCTAATTCTGTCATGAATGAATTATTAGATTAATTACAATGAGCAATTTTTTTACCAAGTTGGATCTCTATTTTGGATATCATCAAATAAAAATGAGGAAATAAGACATTCCAAAAAAAAAATTGAAAATATGTGAAGGTCATTATGAATATTGGTGATTCCATTTGGCCTTACCAATGCATTTTCCACATTTAAAATATTTATGAATTCTATTTTTAAACCCTTCCTTCGAAAATGTGTGCTAGTATTTTTTATGGTATACAAATCTATAGAAAATATTAGGAAGAAAATGCACAACATGTTGATATGGTATTAAAAATCTTGGAGGAGCACCAACTATATGTCAAGCCATCTAAATTTTCATTTTGGATTCAAGGAGTGGAATTTTGGGGTCATACCTCATTAAGGTGTTAAAATAGACCCTAACAAAATTAAAGCTATCATGGAATGGAAAACTCCTAAGACCTTAAATAATCTTAGAGTATTCTTAGGATTTATAAGATACTATCATAATTTTGTCAAGAATTATGGTCAAATAGAAGCACTTCTAATAAGGTATTGAAAAAGGAAGCATTCTCTAGACTCAAGAAGCAACCAATGCCATTGAAAAACTTAAAATGATTATATGTGCAACTCTTGTATTAGACACATAACTTCAAAAAAACATTTATTATGTAATGTGATCCCTTAGGACATGGCATTGGTGCAATTTTAATGTAAAAAGGAAGACCACTTGACTTTGAAAGATGCCAACTTAAAGGAAAAAACTTACTCAAACTAATTTATGAAAAGAAAATGATGGTCATACTGCATGTAATTAAGAAATGGTACCCTTACCTAATAGGAAGACACTTTAAGGTAAAAACATATCATGTTAATCTTAATTACTTCTTGGAACAATGATTATCTTCATAAGAGAAACAAAAATGGGTTACAAATATGCTAGGTTATGATTTTGAAATTATCTACAAAAAATAAAATAGAATGTTGCGGTATATGTATTTTCAAGAAAATAACATGACACGGAGGGTTTACATTGTGGTATTTCCATTATGAAATTTAATTGAGTGGAAGAAACAAGGACATAATCGAATAAATATTAGAAGGTATGCAAGATAACTCAACAACTAAAAGAGGACCCTAGGTCATTAGATAAATATGTGTGGAATAATGATTCACTATGGTGCAAGGATCACCTATATATATGTAAGAATTTTCAACTTAAATAGAAGGTCATTTGGGAATCACACACTTCTCCTATAGGAGGGAATTCAAGGTTCTTGAAAACATACCATAGGATCAAGGATTTTTTCTACGAAGGTATTAAAATTGATGTTCAAAATTTTGTATCAAAGTTCTTGGTTTTCCAATGGAATAAGAGAGAGACTATCATTATCCTTCCATCACATCATCCTTGAAAGAGAAAACTAAGGTTAATGTAGTGGAGGATCACATAGATAACCAACAAGAAGTTCTCCAACTATTGAAAGATAACTTGGATATAACAAAAAATAGGATGAAACAATAAGTATATCAATATCATAATGAAAGGTAATTTGAAGTAGGGGATTGGGTATCTTTTAGGCTACAAGCATATGTCCTTCAAATAGAAAAATAAGGACACCATATTAGCACCCAGGTACTATGGTCCCTATAAAGGGTTATTAAGTATTGGTAATATGGTTTACAATTTGGATTTTCCTGCATATTCATCTGTACACCCAATCTTCTGGGTCGCTTTCCTAAAAAAGGTAATTGATGACAATATCCTAGTACATACTATTTTACTATATATTGATGAAGAAGAGAAATTGATCATTAGAACATGAAACATCTCTAGACACAAGGATAAAGCACAAAATCAAGCAATTATTGAGTACCACATCAAGTGAAAGAATTTTCCAATAGAATAGGTGAAATGGGAAGATAAGTTCTTTAAGCATAAACATCCAGAGTTAATAGTGTTAAGAACAACACTTGTTTGAAGGGGATGGGAATGTTAAGCCCTATATATTGTGACATTGCATTTCTATTATTATACTAGTATTTTCTTTATTGATTGGATAGTACATTACATTTCTATTACTATATTAGTATTGTCTTTATTGGTCAGCTAAAACCTTAATTATAAGTGTACCCTATATATTCCAAAGAGACCTAGTTTTTAGATAATCTGATATTAAATTCTGCATTTGATACATTGTATAAGGAGGTTTCACCCTTGAAGAGACTTCTTATTCATCTCTTTATTTCATTCTCAAGGTGTTGGGTTATGCTTTTTTCTATTTCTATGTTATTTTTGGATTTTGGTGCATAATAGGAGTGGCTTCTCAAGAATATTGAAAGAAGGATCAATTTATGGAGTGGTAGTTCGCTCACAAGAGGGGGAAGACTCATACTTGTGAAATTTATCCAAGATTCTATATTTGTATATTGACAATATTTGAAGCACATCCCAAGGAGTCTTGGATAGGATTTGAGATTGTTGGTTTTATTTTATGTGGAGAGGAAAGAGTGATAGGATGGTTCTCCATATGGTACAATGACATCTCATATCTAATCCCATAGTTGAACATGGATGGGGTTTAAAATATATTTCATCTTTTATAAAAAATTTAGCAAGAAAAAACCTCTATAACCTTATCAACAATAATATATATGGAAAATAATTATTATCTAGGGTTACATTCCTCTAACATCATTATTGGATTGGATTGGAAGTCCATAGAAGAGCATTAGAAAGGTATCGAACCAATGGAAAGAATTAGTGTTGGTGTTCCCAATTATTGAATATTTATGGCTTAGAAAATTTCTATCAAGCATCAAGAGGGATCAAATTTTTGGAGGTGTAATTTTTTCAATATGTAAAAAATATAAGTTAAAAAAAATTTACACCTCAAGAAATTGGATCCCTCTCGGTGCTTGATAGATCCAGGTTTAAGATGAATCTATGTTGGTTGTAAATACAAAATGGTTTATTTTATGAATATTTATGCATCGCCTTATATAAATATAAATTAAATTAATTCAATTTAATTACGTTCTTTAGACCAAAGAACTTATTATATACTTCGAGGATGTATTAAAAGATGACATGAGATACATGTGACACAAGCCTACAAAGGAAAAAATTAATAATTTCTTTTATTTTGGTAAAAAATTGTAGACAAAACAAATAATTAAATTGAATCTGATATCCTACTTAAAAAAAAAAGTGTATATGTTTTCTTATCTTCTCATTGTTAAATACTTTATATATGTATGTATATGTATATGTATATGTGTTTTTATTTTATTTTATTTTGTTTTATTTTAATTTAACATGTTAACACTACTCACATATACAATCTATATCATATTAAGATCCCTTAGTACAATGATACTAAGCACCATACAATTATTCTCTATAATAATTTACCAAAAAAACCAATAAATTGTGAAAAACTATTTTTCTTATTTCATTTCCTTTCCAATAATTAGTTTGATAACATTTTCATGATTATATTGTCCACACATGAAGATGTGGAAGTTTAGCTACAATGTGGAATTAACTCTGATTTTTTGTATTTTTATTGATGCTCTTATTGATATTAATACCTAGGTTTCTATAGTTAGATCCTAATCATCCATTGTCTATTGGAATGAATTCACTTCCATCAAGTTTTCTAAATACAAAATATATATATAAACAATACATTTATGTATTCTATCAATAATACCTAGGTTTCTATAGTTTTTAGATCCTAATCATCCATTGTCTATTGGAATGAATTCACTTCCATCAAGTTTTCTACATACTAAATATAGATAAAAACAATACATTTTTGTATTTAGAATATTAAATGATTCCTTTATGGAACTTTAAATCCCATGGCCTAATATAAAATAATGGCCTTAAGGAGTGATGTTGTTCATGTATTTAGATATCTATCTTTCAAATGAGTAGTCTTTGATTTCATCTAAAATTTTGAGGTTTTAAATATTTATGGGTTCACTTAGTAAATCTATAATATAGTAGATGCACGGGATATCAAATAATATTCATAATTTTTTTTTTTTCTTGAATCCAAATGTTTATAGTCAATATCCTCGTTAGTACATATTTCTAAATAAAATACAACCCCTATTATTACTAAATAATATTTAAATACCATTTTTTCCAAACATTTTATATATCCTTATTGTTTATATATATATATACCATATGTTATGTGAAATTTGAGTCAAAATCATTAAACACATTCTCAAGCAATTAGAAGGTCATTTCATCTTTAGATCCATAAATGAAATGTATGGTCATTTACATTGCTTATTCAAAGACTTTCATGGTTAACTGATCATTTCAACAAGGTACAATATGTATATGTAGATCCTTCTTATGATGCTCCACTTCTAAAAGAAACTCACAAAGGAAATTCTCCTCACATTGCTAACTCAAGTCTCATCACCTCTTACATCTAACTTCTTCATGATTGTTGGCTTCAGTTCCACTGACCCATGTTCAGATTTCCTTATTCATCCAATAAATCCCAATATATTGACCCGATAGAGTGTAATTATGTCGGCAACACCTGTGACGCAAGTGAGTTCTCACTCGAGATATCTATGGGGATTGCCAGAACCAGGTTTCTGCAGTTATGGAAGAGGATTTCTTCATCTCAACAATAAAAATTCATTCGACCAAAACAGAGGTATATCTTATCGTCGACACAGCAAGAAAGAAGGTCAATCCTTCAACACATTCACAAAATATAAAAATATGCAAAATCATCGATACATGCAGGGCATATATAAAGCATACACATCTAAACCATAATTATTGTCGATATTCCACAATATAAGTGCAACAAACTCATAAAGATTAAAACACAAGACATGCAAACATCAAATACACGTATATTTAACGTGGAAACCCATATGGGAAAAAACAACAAAAGCGCTCTTCATATGGCATGAGTAATATTTGGAATGATTTTTTCTTTACACATAGCTTGTAGACTTCTCTCATAATATTATTTACAATGGATGAGTTTTCTCTATATTTCTCATGCTCTCATGCTTTCTTTCTTCTTTCTTCTTTCTGTCAAGATCTCAAGTTGGGAAGGTATTCCGCGCACAACTAATGGATCGACCAGACCACTTCCTCTCTTTTCTTACCAAAACAATGAATACATACATATCACACTCATAAGGATTTGGAGATCGTCCAAAATACCAAGAGTCGTCAGTCATCTGCACTCAGCATGGATCGACCCTATATACGTCTTATAATTATTCTTCCAACCTTCAACTAGTTCTCAACTAATAGTCGACGGGTTGTTCTAGCCACCTCAATAAATCTTGTTACATTAATAAAGGTACTAAAGAACCAGGTTACAAACATGCACATTCCCAAAAATAAACAATTTAGTCTAACTTTACTCACCCTTACATTTGTTGTTTCCTCAAAACATGTCGAATTCCTGGATTTGACTTACTTTTCTCCTTTTCTATCGCATCCTTCCTCTCCCTACGATGAGATTCTTCACAATTGCACTAAAATAGGTATGCATTTTCCTAGGGCCAATAGGACCCCAACAATCACTTATAGCTCATCTTGAGCCACTTCAACCAGATATTTTTTTTCATCGATTTTATTCTGAAACTCCTGACAAATATTCATCACCTTTTATACTTCTATCTTCACATATTATTTTAATTTCTACATTTTTTCGACAAGTTCGGAACTGATATGTTCTGAAGTTGCAACTTCTATCGCTCCCATCTCTTGTCGCACCCATTCATGGACTAGGTGGATGTTTCTTGTAACTTTCTCTACTTCGGACTAGATCTATGTGGCATGTTCTGTTCATCTTTAATGTTGTGTTCGTCGTTTGGAAACCTGTTGTTGTAATGTTTTGAATTCAGTAGTCTTTCTCATCTTCTCAACTAGTAACAATTGATTCAATTCATTTCTTAGACCATCCAGATTCACTTCTGTGGTCTGAAGTTTCTTTGTAACTTGCTCTGAATCTGCATCACCCATCAAGGCTTCCCATGAATGAGAAACCTATGCATATGCTTTGGCACAAACTGCCTCATCCTGATCCTAAATATTTTGCACATTTTCAGCTATTGCCTTCTTTCACGCTTCCAGTACCTCAAGGGTGTATTGGAATTCAACTTTGCTTCTAGTTATGTAATTCATTAGCGGAGGTCGACAACTACATCCCCAAGTCGAATAACTCTAGCCTCTGTGAGAATTTTAATCGTAACACCCTCTTCTAAGAAATCATGGCACGCGAGCACGACAACTTACTCCAATCTTTTCATGTCCTTCTGACATGTCTGTGATTTCTCCTTCATCTCTTTCACTTTGTTTTTTAGTGATACAACATTATCTTTGAATGTTTTAGTTTTTTAAACACCGCGTGCTCTCTTTCCTTCAGCTCATCTACTGTAGCCTGCTGAATATTATGCAATAGATGCATAGTAATTACAGAAAAATCAATACTTACATGAAAAACGTCTTTGATCATGGAATTGTGCTCTGGCATGCCCAAATCAAGTGCCTTAGGAGACACTTGAATCTTTCTATGTTGTGGCGTCGAGGGTACCTCAATAGGTCGATCCTCAAAAGGACTGACTTCTTTCTGTGACTTAGTCTAGAATGGTTCCCACAAGACTGTAACTCTAACTTATTTTAGTGTGACACTGAGAGTTTGTAGTAAATCAATGATGCCTCCTACCAAGTCAGTGTTGAACTCATCAATTTTCTTACAAGTCTCATTGGAAACTTCCTCCATTCAATCAACAATGAGGTTGTAATCATCATCGATAAGTCCACCAACTCTAGATGTTTTATTGACCTTATGTTTCTTACGGCTCTTCTTTATTTCTTCAGCTCTTTTGTGCTTGTTTCCCAGTTTCGGGTCCTTCAGGGTCATGTTGGATTCTTCTTTGATTTCGTAGGGGGAGCTTCATGGACTGTATTCTCCTAAATGATATCCTCCCTGATTTCCCAACATTCCATTCTGTTGTGTGTCAATTTCAATAGATAGTTGATCATCTGCGACAATTTGTTTGCCCCTTCTTTGGGTCAATCCCAAGCAATTGTCTCAATGTCTTCATATGATAGCTAAAACTAAGGGATTAACCATTGGTTGTTGAGTTCTTTTCATGGTTGTAGATAGATGTGGTGAGCCCCTACAGAAAATCTGATAATATTGTTGAATCGTTGGACAATCTTCGTAGAAATCCTTGCTTAGTTCCCAATGTGATGCCTCAGTGCATCAGCATGTATGTCGAACTCAATGTTATTGTCCTTCTGTTGGTGCATAATATCCTTCTCATACCATAGGTTCTGGTATTGTTTCCCTTGAAATTGAACAAGCACATCCACCCCCTGGTAGTTCGACGACTCTACCCATGCAACAAATGATATCAAGATTAACCTCCATGAATAAGTAAAAGGATTACCTTTCTCCTGAGCATCGGTTGCATCTACTAACAAAATCATTTAGCAGATAGGTCAATCGGTTCATTTAGACACCCGCAACACACTGCTCTGCTGCAAAAATGGTTTTGGAAGTACACTGATTCGGTATCATATTTCTAAGCACCTTGCTCGAATATACTTTCACTACAAACTGAACAGGAATGTCACTGATAGAGGCAATGGAGAAGACTCTCTAATTTTTGGTTAGGTCATATTTCTCCTTCACTTGGTTGACTAGGATCGGGTCCTATTTCTTTCCAGAAAATAATGGTGATGGTTTGACCCCTACAAGAGGTAGTCCAGTGATTGAAGCTATCAAGTCAACATCAACCTAAATTCATTGATCCAATAAGAGGCAGCCTACATGAAAACAAACCTGCAATTGTTTTATCATCGCCAAACAACATACACTTGAATTTTCTTCAGCAGTGGAACCTGTTCAACCACCTTCTTCTATGTCATCCTCGTCAAATAATCCCCCCCTCCTTTTTTTAATCTTTCTTTTTAGTCGAGTGAAGTACGACTATCCTGATAAAGTTTTAGCCGACTTCCATCCACTAACCCTTTGAAGGGTGTACCATCTAAATTTTGTAACTAGACTATACCTCCATCAGTAATAAGGAGTGACAACACATGGTCCCAACTGGTGTGTTCAAATCTTCCCAAGATGCTTTGAAAATTTACTATCATATATGAGGAGAAAATCACCAACCTGAAACTACTTACATAATATGGAGGTTATGTCATGCCTTTTGTCACTCCTTCTCGACACGCTAATGAAAGCCCGAGACAAAGAATTCTTCTTCCAATTGTACCAATTGGGACATCTTTCTTCTACTTCTCTAGCATCTGTCATTTCAGTGATCGCATCAATTCTGAGACTAGGTACAATATATTCTAATGGAATGATGACCTCATGTCCATAATCCAATATGAATGGATTTTGTCCTCTCAATCGTTTATAGGTTGTGCAATAATCCCATAATACCACAAGTATCTTATGATCCCAATCATCCCTCTGAAGATTACATATATTTGTCAATGCATTATCCAAGATCTTATTAAACGCTTTGACAACGTCGTTTGCTTGTGGGTGATATGGAGTTGTCTTCTGGTGCTAAATCTGAAATTCCTCAATTAATTTTTCAATCAATTGAATCACAAAATGTGTGACTTGAACACTTATCAAAAAAATTTGGCATCCAAATTGGGTTATGACATGGTCGAATAAAAATATGACAGTGGTCGCAGTAGCACAATCTCTTATTGGCGATGCTTCAGCCCATTTGGTTAAGTAGTATGTCGCAGTGATTATATAGTGTGCACCATTTATTTACCTGGTGGGTTAATAGTACCCACAAAATCAACATCCCATTTATCAAATTCCTACAAAGTTACTTGTGGTACTAGTGGCGTTTCATCTCGTCGCAATGTTTCTCCAGTTCTTTGACAAATATCACATCTGTGACAATAGTCTCTAGAATCTGCATGCAGAGTAGGCCACCATAATCCTTCCTATAAAATATTGCGCATGGTTTCTTTTCCTGCATAGTTCCCTCCTGCAACACCAGCATGTGCTTCATTCAACACTATCGGTCGCTCATGTTCCAAGTCATAGCAACGGAGTATTTCATTTGGTCCCATCTTATACAATTGTCGAATGATCAGTTGGAAATCTACAAGTTTTACAATTAATTGATTATTTTTGTTGTACTGAATCCTTCTCATGCATATCATGTAGTCAATAGATGTACAATATCTCTGTAATTATCATCAATCATATTTACCGCAAAAAAACTGAGTCGGGAATACTATCGTCGAGATTAGTAGGCTCTTCTCCACTTTCTAACCTTGACAGATGGTCAAGTTCTGAATTCATTCAAACTGGCTTGAAAATAATCTCAAAATAAAATTCTTGAAATAGGACAAGACATCGGTCTATCTTCCCCCCCAAAATTGGCTTATTGACCAAATATTTCAACGCATAATGGTTTGTATACATCTTGAAATGTCCTCCCAGCAAATAATGTCGAAACTTATGTAGAACATATACCATAACAAGTCCTTCTCTCTTAGTAGTAGTATAGTTCCTTTCTTCCACCGATATCTTTCTAATAGAATATGCAATGGGGTGATCAAGAGGACTCTCACATGGTTGTGCAAGTACAACACCGAGCGCAATAGATGACGCGTCGAAATGTACATGAAATTATTTTTTCCCAGTCTGGAAATACCAATATAAGCACTGAGATCATTATAGCTTTAAGAACATTTAGACTCTCATGACACTTCTCATTCCATTGGAATTTAATGGCTTTCTTCAACAATTTCTCCATCAAAGCTTTAAAAACCTCGGCATATCCTTGGATAAATTTTCTGTAATACCATGTATTCCCCAAAGTAGTTCTCAAATGTTTAACTATCGTGGGTCGGGGTAGGTTGACAGTAATCACAATATTGGAAAGGTAAATCAATATTCCATCTTGATAGACCGCATGACCTAAAAAGATACCAAAAGGAGCACAAAAAATACAATTCTTATAGTTCCCCATAAACGTTTTCTGAGTTCAGATTTGCATTTTGGGGATATATGGTGGTCGTTTTTTCCCTTGCAACCATGTTTGCTTTGAGAGGATTGTTTTCCCTTTCACCAAATTGTCTTTGGTTGAAAAATATTTCCTTTCGTGCCCAGCATGTGCATTTTGTTGTTGTGTGCATCCCTGTGTTGGCTTGGCTGAGTAAGTTCAAGAAACCCATATGTTAATTGGTTGGCTTGGATGAGTAAGTCCAAGGAACCTCCATGTTATTGGTTTGTTTCCCCTAAGTAGTCTGTGAAAACCAATTGTGTGTTGGCTTGAATGTGGGTGTATAGTCTTACTGCGTGTAAGCCTGTTGTTCCCTTATTCCTTGTGGAATCATGCCCGGCTCGGGGGTGGAAGTGTTGCTGAGAGATTGATGAGCACGCTAGCCTATGGTTGGGTGGAAAGGTGCAGTGACATAGCTGGTTGCGGGAGGCATCAAGCTTCAACTCAAGGTAAGTATTCTTGTGCTTTCTAACTTCTGCAACTGTAATTGTTTTATGGATGACAATTTGAACAATGTTGAAATGTGTTGAATGTATGTAATTGCTTCTGTTGTTTGTTTAATGAATTAGACATTTTTCTGTGTATTTTATTCCATTGCATTTTATATTATCATGATCATGGGGCTAGATTTCTCGGTCCCACAGTGTTGGTCGCGTTCTCTCCGCAGTTAGAGGGGAGGAGACATGACACAATAATACTCTTTATCTCTAAAAACTTAGTAGGGAATAGATCATGGAATTCATGCAATAAGTCTGTAATTTTCCCTACCATCTCATCATCCCAATAGTCTCCAATATTGGAAAATTTTGTATTTTCTGTAGAACCAATATTCACCTTCTTTGTTCTAAGGGGCTTCAAAAATTTGTCATTTGATAAGATTGATCCCTCCACTACTCAACTACCCTCATATTCAGGAATATGTATGTCACATGGATCATCATCATAAGGTTTTCCAACTACATTATAGCATTCCATCCAATCCAGAACCGTCGTGCTGCTTTGAGGGAAACTCGACATCGAAATAGGGATGTCTTCAAAAATATTGGTTCTTATAACTTGTAGAGTAGCATCAATCATCAAACTATCATCAGCAAAGATAAAAGTATTTGTGAAACTAGTAGCTAGCTCTTCCCATTCTACAGTCTCTCATCACAACTCAACCAACATGTACCCGTTTCTCGGTATCATATCTAAAGTATGTATAAACTGAGGAACCCATTCCTATCATGACAACATCTTCCATGTCGCGTGACAATTTTCAATATGATCAATAGGACTTGTCAATCCCATATATATTTTTGCTAGTATAAGACATATTCTTTCCAAATCCAATTTCTAGAAACTATCGACATTGAGGCCATTCTGAAATAGTTTTCTTATGAGCAACCCACCACCTGGAGGTCGTAAACTTCAATGCAACATCCAACTCTAACAAGCACTGAGGTTCCAACACTTTTTCTTCAAACTTTGTAAGAAATGTATCCAAGTGAGATAATCCTTCATATGTAGGTATATCACATACTTGAGTACCTATCAGTTGCACAGATTTCGTGATGATTTCACACTTTTGCATCGACACTTCATGTAGTCGATCTTCCAGTTCTCTTGATTCTGACGTACAAGATCTAATTCTTAACCAACTCATATTACCATCAGCTGTTGGATTTAAATAGTCATCCATTGTAGAGGAAATATTGTAAATATTATCCAAATATCCTTCTTGTCCTTCACTATTCGCTTTCTCAACATATCTCTGGCCTTCCAGAGGATCAATTGGAGCGACCACCCGTAGATTTGTATCTTCAAATGACAATGTTTGCTTTTTGAAATTGATGACTGTTTGATTTTCAATAGCCCAATAGATCCCCAGAAGTGTGGGATACGGGTTCTTATCATCATCAATGTCCATGACTTCAAAATATGCATAGGTTCAGAGTCCTTCTACTTCGACAGGAAGTTGTGTCAGCCGACCAATAGGAAATACCTTCGACTCATTGGCTAAACGCAACTAAACAAGAGACCATACAAGTCTCGATTTTCCCATTCTTTCACAGGTTTGTCTTGTCATAATATTAACATCTGAACCCAAGTCCAGTATGATCAAATCCATATCATAATCACCTATTTGGGCATTCATTCTTAACTCGCGACTAGTTTTCAGTCTTTTACCAATGTGGTTAACTTTTCTCTTTGGTCGCAAAATTGTTTGAATTTCTTTTACTAAAGATGATAGTTCTACCATAGCATCCTTATCTTCTATAAGTTCTAAACAACTTTTAAACAAATTCTTCAACTTTCTTACCTTCTATGTCGTCTTTCTTTCAAATATTTGAGGCATTTCCAATATTGGTCCATCATCCAATATTGACATAGTAGAAGGTGTTGATGCCTGATTTTTGTCAACGAACTCATCATGTGCTTCAAATAATACTCCTTTTTCTTTCTGGACATCAAATGACGCTTTCTTTTGTGTCGTCGATTGAACTCTCGAACTTACGCATGGTATGCTTTGATCCCCTACAGTCACAACACCTCCTCTTATTACAACAACAATATTAGGTTCTTGAGGTTCGACAAAAATCTTATAAATATTTTGATTCGCATTCTGAGGTTGGTTCTAGTCTCGGGTTTCTAACCTGCCATTTAGCAATTAGCTACAGGCATTCCTCAATAGTGTGGTCAAAGGATTTACAATATGAACACATCGTTGTGGGATTAGTACATTCTTTGGAAAAATGTCACAGTTTTCCACACTATTAAAAAATAACTTGGCCCCTTCCATGACCAAATACTCCTCCTCCTCCTCAACCCCTAAAAGGACCCCCTCCCCCCTTAGTTGAGGGTATTGTTCTTGAGATCACTCAACTTGTATCTATTCATCATTTTTCATTATATATATGTTGACCATATTTTCTTGTAGCAACTGGTATGCTCTACAGTGGTTTTCGTTGTGACCCATATATCGACAGAATTTACAATATAAGCTGGCAGGTGCACTTACTATCTTCTATAGATACAAGCATTCCTCTAACCAATGACCTATTATCTGGAAAATTCTAGACCAAGGCATTCCTTATGAATTTATCAGGTTCGGCGCTCTTGATGCAAGATAATTCGAGAAAGATGGACATGAATCTTTATTATGGCCTTCAGTTCTACATCTTGTACACCAAACGTCTTCTTGAATTTCTTTTCCTTTCTTTATATCTTGTAGTTGCAACATTATATTGACAAGTTGCAACTGTATTTGCATCATTACCATGCCAGTTTCTCCAACCGGTTAAGATTCCAATTTCATAGCAAGATCAAGAGCATCTCTCTGGGATACAATCTTGTGTTGCATCAAGGGAACACGGATATGCGACATCATCGCTACAATAAACCATTCTTTATGTTGAACATCCGACATCTAGAAACTCACCTTAGCCTTTAGAGTCTTAAATCTTTGATCAAAGTTCCAAACAAACTTAATCGACAATTGTTTAATTTCTTTTAATTATGTAATACATTGTGACTCGAACTTAGGTTTCTGGAATTATTCAATTAGTCGCATCCATATTTGATCCAATGAATTCTGAAGAACCCATGGAGGAACCATGGAAATTTTCATATACCAATCAAGAGCACGACCCCTAAAGGTTGTGAACATCTTGGCTCTTTTGATAGCCTCATCCTAGACCTGTCGCACTATCCAGATAGCTTCACATGGGAACCAACGTTGCTCAGGTTATTCCAACCCATTCCCATTGAATATAGGTAACTTTACTTCACTCCCAAACATTTTGTTTACTTGGGTTATTGCTAAATTTGAATTAAATGCCCCACCAGTAGGAACTCCTTGACTACTATCTCGACTATTATTGTTACTATGATTTACAAAGACACGCTTGAATGCACTTGTAGGTCTTACCTCAGTTGTTGGACATGGATGCGGGGACGTGGGTATGTCGTAGTGTTGGTGTGGAGCTCGTGCTCCCTCTTCTTCTTCAAGATAAGCCGATATTCTTCCTCTTCGTCACAAGATTCTCTATCGAGGTATGGTGCCAACTCATAGTCCCTTCCTTCAATCACGCTGCAACTCCCTCTTCTTGTTGCAGTCCTTATTCTCTTACCCGACCGAAATCATGTTCCACTCCTTAGGATACCACCCTCCTTCTCATTCTCACTACCAACATAGAACATTTCAACTCACTCTCGTCCATCTTGTTCAATCATTTCTTGTGACATTACTCAGGTCCTCCGCGCGCAATTATTTACTCATCAAACTCCATCCTCAGGATCCCTGTCGAGCTAAATGTATACCATATATATCAACACTTAATTGTCAACCTGGGAAGGTAGAATTAGAGATACCAACACCATATGTGCAGAATTATAGAAGAGTCTATACAACCTACTTCTGAAATTATTAACAAAAGCTTCATCAAAGAACTTGCACTAGCATGCACTAAATCGTACCAGCTTGCTCTAACTTGCTCTAAGATGTACCAAGTATACAAATGATCTATTTAAGGAATTGATGGCAGAAAATAATACTTTAAATATGCTAGATATCCAATATAAACCTCAAACTTGTGACTGGTACTTTTACAATTCTTAGATCAATAAACAAATCGAAAATCAATCAAACTCTGCTGAATATTGTTCATACTTCACACTTTCTGTTAAAAAGAAATAAAACAGAAACTCAAATCACTAATGCGAATGGAAACTTTGGAAACTATTCTACACATAATACATATAGCTCTGTCGCAAGAGAAGGGGGGCATGCCTTCTTCATCAACATGCCATCTCAATCAACTCATACTAAAAAACAATTTACAGCAATAAGAATTGCATAACTGAACAACTCCATATTTTTATTCAAATAAAATAATACAACTTGTTCTAGATCATCTATCTCTTATATATCTAGCCCCTCTACATTTCTATCCTTTGTTCTCTTCTATGTATATCTTTTTTAGCATCCCATCTTTTTCTCTTTATATGGCATTTACATTCTATCCCCGCGCCCCCAAATAGGCAATACAATTGGTTACATTATAGTCAAATAAAGAATTTTGTGCAACGAATGCATTATTGTGGAAATCTATTGAATCAATTTCATATATCCACATCTTCAATATTCCTTATGGTCGCCTTAATCTCATGATACGAAGTGTCATGAGATAAGGAAAATATAATTGTATTTTTATTTTGAGAAGAGCACGTAATGACTATTTAACAAATTGAAGATTTATATAAGCCCAATATTTGCGATGAAGAAGGATATTGAACACGTTTTGCTTCCTTTGCGCGACATCTCATAGCCACATATGCTTGAATTTGTATGCGTTTAGTACTTCCATCTCAGCACCCCAATGGCATTCTATTTGGTCTTTCATCACTTCACGACCTACACCTGGTAGCAATGTTCCTGGTAGCATCATTTGGTTCGGGAGATTTCTAAAGTAATCCATGCATCTTTGTTAGCCACTGATTGAGAACTCTGTTCGCCACACCGCATGCATTGCAAACACTTCTCGTAGCAATAAAATCAAGCTCGACAAAGAAAAAGGTACATGGCGTTGACTTTTGAGTTTGATCATTGGATTCTTATGTTATATAAGGGCTCAAAACCGAATATGAGGGAGTATTATCAAATTTCCATCATAATCAGGCATAAGGGAAGAACTCAAACACTGTGGCTCGTGAAAGCTAGATAAGTGTTATAGCTGATTTTACCACACTTGGTTGATCATCTTTATGGCCTTCCATGACCCTCTGTAGACTCTTTGGACCCCATTTACCTATGTTATACTTTGATGTTCCAAGATTATCCCCCAAAATCACCTATTTATACCTATACGCGACTTTTAAATCCATACTCGCGTGTATATGCAGATTTTAAGATCAAACCTGCGTACATCGAGAAGTGTGCATCAAGACAAATATTTTTGTAGTTTTCCTCATAGTAGTCCGAATAACTTGACTCTTGGCCTTCCATATGCCTTGAGGATGCTCAGGCTCGACCCTCCATTACCTCTTTGGATTGCTATATATTGAGCCTCTTGGATACATTGAAGGAGGACAAATTAAAGAGTAAGGAAACTATAGTCTATTGTTGCCTCATTTTTCTTATAATAGAGTCTGCATCCCTTTACCCATTTGGAGCACATAGTGTTCTTCCCAATATTTCCTTTGCTTTGTGAGCTTGCTATCGAGAGATGGAGGATTGAAGTGGTGGAGGACTCAATTTCTTTGGTTCGCAGAAGTGCCGACATAGTTTATCACTATTGTATCTCTGATTTATTAATAGAAATATCCATTTCCTGTCCAATACATGTACATTAGAATATGAATAGTGTATCCATGGATGTATTTATTTGCTTATACATGATTTATTATATATGTTAGAGTAGCTCTAACACATTATTATATATCATGCTTGTCTTGTTTGTTGTTGTTGAGAGCAAATTGTGAATGCAAGTGTGATTGGAAAATCTCAACGAGGATCTACTTCAACTGTCCAGAATAAGGTACGATTTTATATCCCTTCGTGTTCGACATTTTTATTGCTCTTGCGTATTGGAAAGGATTGATTTATGGTTTCATATTATCTGTTGTGGTACCCCCAAGCCATAGGAAGTTTCTCTCCGTAACAGAATTGGCGAATCCATTGGGGATGATCCTTATTTTTCTTTGGGGTTCGGGGGAACAATGTGCTTGACTTGCTCTTTGTTTCTCCCCGTTTTTGTGTCGTATCTAGTAGTATGTTCATCCATTGACACTCCCCTAGAGTGGTTTGACCCTTGGCCTGCTTTTTGCCACTTTTGTCTCTATATACGCAGGTTTTTGGCTAAAAGTCACGTACGTACGCAAGTTTTTGGACAAAAATCGTGTATACATGCAGGTTTTGGGCCAAAAGTTGTGTATACATGCAGGTTTTTGGCTAAAATTAGCGTACATACGCTACTTCCCTTTGAAAAGTTGCGTACATCCTCCCTTTTCTGGTTGAGTTTGATGTGGGAAGTTGTTGGGTGGGTTGTGAGTGTGGATGGGTCTTCCTTGGTACTGATGTTGTCTGTTGACTGCTTCTTTTGTAACCAGAGACTACTTTTTCATTGATTTTTATTTAAAAGTATTTCTAGTCATTTATCTCCTTTTTTGTTTTGCCATTAGTGCATTATTCTTTTTGTCTCAGTGTCTTGATTGACTTGTGTTTGATGCTTACTGCAGAGACTGGAAATTTTAATGACTTTTATTGCATTTTCATTCTTTTATATTGAAAATACAAAATAATAGTTGCATTCTTACTTGCATCTCACATTTGGATTTAAGGAGGTACTTGCATTGGCATTAATAAAGGAATGGATATTTTTGCATCTCATGTAGTGGCATACCCTGTTTTTTCATTTAGACAAGATTGCACTTGGCATTGTTTGTTAGGTGTGCACATTTATTTCACTACTGAGTCATAATACCATTAGTTGCATGGCCATTTCCCTTTGAGTAATCACAGCCATTAAAATAAACGCTTAAATTAAAATGAACTACACATTTTTATTTGATAGGGTTCACCAACAAGATTAGGATTTAGAGTCTTGGAATAGTTCATTGTGAGTTAATTCTCCAAGACTACTAAACACAAAAAGTAGGTTTTTGTCCAGGTGAGAGAGTGAAATGCTTGGTATAATTAGTGTTCTCAGGAGGCTCCTCTTACATAGGAGTTAAGCATGAGGTAGCGTACACGATTGTGGTTGGGATATCCCTTGGCCACTTTCGGTGAGCACCGGAGATATTTCCAGGATTGTATTCGTATCTGGGGGATTTTGAGGTACTGGTTGGTGCTTTCGAGCTTTGGGATTTGATACCCTACCCATACGGTCGATCCCACCTGCAACTATCCACCCGAGAATTGGTTATATTGGGGCGATCTTAGTTTCCTTACCTAGGTCTCGAAGGGGTACTTGCAAAGGTTATTATGTGAGTGTCCTGGCCAGGTAGGGGTCAGACAACAAAGTCGCTTTACGCGTTGAAGTTGAGGGCCACTATAAGTTGTTACACACCTCCATTTGTAGTGTATGGGAGTTTCGAGCCTCCTAAGCAAGACATACCTACTGCATTCGGGAGCTCACTTCTCCTCCACTTGGATTGCTTGCATTTTGCCTGTAGATTTCCTTAGCAGTGTGCTCTTTGCTCTAGTTGGATTTTGGGATCATGGTTACTTAAGTATATTTATGTTCTCTTGAGCTTGGGTCCTCTTATGTTTGGCATGCCTGATATCACTACTAGTATCCTGTCACCTTCTCAGGACCCTGGTGTTGGACTAGGGGGCACCACAACCCCTTACCTTGCTCATAGATTTGGGAGTGGTCATATTCCATCCTCTAATCCATTTGTAGAGGATTTTCACTCCCTTTGTCTGGTCTTAACACTAGTGTTCACCCTCACGGGGGTGGTAGTGGATACGTAAACGTTGGGTATACACCTTACTTTCCTTATTATGTCCCATCATCCACCACATTGTTTCCTTTGAATGCAGTTGTCATGATCAATCCTCCCTATATCCTATAGTTTGGACTCTTTACTGACTGTTTCCAGCTGTTTTGGACTAATATTATTGTCATGTAGGGTCCATTTTTTGTACACTCTCTCTGAGGCTTTGACCTATTGGTTCCCATGATAGGCCCTAGATTCGAATTGGAATATATGTTAGGATTTCACATCTGCTTGCATTTATGCATTGCCTTATGACTATTTCCTCTTGACCTTAGGTACGAACCCACTTCGTACTAGAAGTGACATTATGTAAGTGGTAGATCTTTCCTATACATGGGAGCCCTAGTTAGATCATGTTTGCATTTGATGCCCATGCTAATATTTCTCTTTTAGGTTTGGGGAGTCCCTCTTTAGTCCCCCCATGTCCTTGAGCAAGAGCTTCATACTCCTCTTGAAATTTATGTTGGCATTTCCCCACAGGGACTCCCTTGTATATATCAAGTTGTAATTGCATTTCATGAGTTTTTCTTGCCTTATTGAGCTTTACACCAGCCCCCCGCTTCAGAGTTATAATCCATGTAGCTCGAGCTTGTCTCATGTCTAGCCAAGCAGAACCTTTTTACATGTCCTTTGCATCTTGATTACCCCTTTACCGGGAGGAGACCTTCCCCCAAGTGTCATTATCTTGCACATTTTTCCTTGCATTGAGAAAAGGTATGTTCCACTGCTTGGAACTAGTTTTCTTTCCCGCGACACTCGTCTCCTCCTAGTTGTACACTATAAAGAACTTTTATTCTTTTTCAAGCTTTTTAACATCTAAGAAAGTCCAAAAAAAATAAAAAACATAAAAAGTCAGACGGGAAATGATATTATCTTTGGTAGCAGTCGAGTTGTGTCACCTTCAAACAGAGCATTGTATATCACATCTATTGTTTGGGTTGTTATGATGAATTTAGGAGTTGTACTCATTACCCTGAGTTTATCTCCATGAACTGGTTATGCTTCCAATCCCCATGGAGCCTCTGTCGATGCCTCCAGTGTCACAGAGATGTCCCATTTTTCATATCGATTCCATGTTGCATACCTTCAGTCACCACTCACCTTATTCTCTTGTTCGAAGGAAGTTGAAGCCTAAGTCAGCCATTCCTCAATTATCTTGACTTTGCATGTCGGCTATTCCCGGTACTGTTACTGGTTCGTGCACATCTTTTTCGAGTTCTTCCACATTATACAACGTTGTTGAGTGCCCCGTGTTGGTTGATGGGGGATGCCTTAATGGCCTCCTTCCAGTGGATTCCATTCCATCGACTTCAGATCATTTATTTTGGAATAGGATTCTAGAGTCCTTTGAGTGCCTTGAGACTTACAGTCATCATTGGTAGGTTCTCTCGCCATCGGTAATTTTGGGAATACATCAATGTTCCTTGATCGATGGATTCTTTTAAGTGTTCGACCTCAACACATCTATTCATGCTTGTTAGATTCCACTTTATACCTTGATTCCCATTTTCATTATTGGTGGGTTATCTCGCATCTGTTAATGGTATAAATCAATGACCAGTAATTAGATGATGAACTACCATGTTCGACTTCGACACTTTTATTCACATGGTAGGACATGTACTCGTAGCAATTTGTATAGAAGACCTTCCAGCTTGGTGGCATTCCATATATGCTACCTCCTTGATCGTTCCAGTATTCATGAGATGTCATCTCTCATGATCAGATTCCAGTGTATATCAAACATCTTAATCCTTATGGAGATCTTGATTCATTTTATATTGTACGTGGCGATGACCACACATGACATTTGTATATCATGCCTATTCATGGTCATTATACTCTTATGTATTCGGGACTGCTATATGTATTTGCAATCACATGCAAAGATTGATCATTGCATTGTGCTGATGAGTGGCTAGTTCTTCTACCTGGGTCTTCATTACTCCACTTCTGGGATGGATTATATAATGTATTTCGTCCATCATGTTACCCCTCTGACCTCACACATTAGGGGGCATCTTTTATAACTGATTTTACCACACTTAATTGATCACCTTTATGGCCTTCCATGTCCCTCCGCAGACTCTTCGAACCCCATTTACCTATGTTATACTTTGATGTTCCGAGATTATCCCCAAAAATCACCTATTTATACCTATACACGACTTTTAAATCCATACTCGCGTGTATACGCATATTTTAAGCTCAACTAGCGTACATCGAGAAGTGTGCATCAATACAAATATTTTTGGAGTTTTCCTCATAGTAATCCGAATAACTTGACTCTTGGACTTCCATATGCCTTGAGAACACTCGGACTCGACCCTCCATTACCTATTTGGAGTGCTATATATTGAGCCTCTTGGATACATTGAAGGAGGAGAAATTGAAGAGTAAGGAAACTATAGTCCATTATTGCCTCATTTTTCTTAGACTTAAGTCTGCAACCCTTTGTCCCTTTGGAGCACATAGTGTTCTTCCCAAGCTTGAATTTTCTTTGTGAGCTTTCTATCGAGAGATGGAGGATTGAAGTGGTGGAGGACTCAATTTCTCCGATTCGTAGAAGTGCCGACAGAGTTTGTCACTATTATATCTCTGATTTATTAATATAAATATCCATTTCATGTTCAATACATGTGCATTTGAATATGAATATCGTATCCATGGATGTATTTATTTGCTTATACATGATTGATTATATATGCTAGAGTATCTCTAACACATTATTATATATCATGATTGTCTTATTTGTTGTTGATGAGAGCAAATTGTGAATGCAAGTGTGATTGGAAAAGCTCAACGGTGATCTACTTCAACCATCCGGAATAAGGTACAATTTTATATCCCTTAATGTTAGACATTTTTATTACTCTTGCGTATTGGAAAGGATTGATTTATAGTGACATATTGTTTGTTGTGGTACCCCCAAGCCATAGGAATTTTCTCTCCGTAACAGAATTGGCGACTCTATTGGGGATGCTCCTTGTTTTTCTTTGGGGTGTGGGGGAACAATGTGCTTGACTTGCTCTCTTTTTACCCCTGTTTCAGTGTCGTATTTAGTAGTATGTTCATCCATTGACACTCCCCTAGAGTGGTTTAACCCTTGGCCCTCTTTTTACCACTTTCTTCTCTGTATGCGCAGATTTTTCGCTGAAATTCGCATACATACGTAGGTTTTTGGCCAAAAGTCGCGTATACATGCAGGTTTTTGGCTAAAAGTCGCATACATATGCTACTATCCTTCGAATAGTCACGTACATCCTCCCTTTTTTGGTTGAGTTTGATGTGGGAAGTTGTTGGGTGGGTTGTGAGTGTGGCTGGGTCTTCCTAGGTACTGATGTTGTCTATTGACTACTTCTTTTGTGACTAGAGACTGGTTTTTCATTGATTTTTCTTTAAAAGTAGTTCTAGTCATTTATCTCCTTTTTTGTTTTGCCATTAGTGCATTAGTATTTTTGTCTCAGTGTCTTGATTAGCTTGTGTTTGATGCTTGCTGTAGAGACTGGGAATTTTAATGACTTTTATTGCATTTTCATTCTTTTATATTGAAAATACAAAATAATAGTTGCATTCTTACTTGCATCTCACTTATGGATTTAAGGAGGTACTTGCATTGGATTTCTTGGATGAGAGTTATGTTTAGGCTTTCATATAGGAAGGGTTGTATTGGCATTCAGAAAGGAATGAATATTTTTGCATCTCATGTAGTGGCATACCCTGTTTTTCCATTTAGACAAGATTGCACTTTGCATTGTTTATTAGGTGTGCATATTTATTTCACTGTTGATTCATAATACCATTAGTTGTACGTCCATTTCTGTTCGAGTAATCCTAGCCATTAAAATCAACACTTAAATTAAAATGAACTACACATTTTTCTTTGATAGAGTTCACCAACAAGATTAGGATTTAAAGTCTTGGAATAGTTCACTGTGAGTTAATTCTCCAAGACTACTAAACACAACAAGTAGGTGTCTGTTTAGGTGAGAGAGTGAAATCTTTGGTATAATTAGTGTTCTCAGGAGGCTCCTCTTACACAAGAGTTACGAGGAAGCGTACACGATTGTGGTTAGGATAGCCCCTGGCCACTTTCTGTGAGTGAAAAGGAGCTAACAGAGCTGCATGATCTAACAGTGTAGATTAGGACCGATCCATCTAAGAGATTATCTAAGCCATCCATTCCCTGTTTTGTTTTTTGACGATAAACCATTGGGGAAACTGATATTTTTTCCTTTCGAAGCTTAATTAGATAAAATTGTTTGTGTGATAGGGCACCGTCCATTATCTTTTTAATCAAAGCATATCATTAAATTGAAGATACTGTAGATTTTGTTATTTTTAGCTGATGTGTAGCTCTCATTATGTTTTTTTGTATATCTCAGGTACTATGGTTCATCAAGTTGGGACTAGTGGATTGCGGAAATTAGGTAAAGGTTACATCAGTGGATGGTTTAGATGAAGATATAGTCTTGATCGACAATTGTAAGGGATTTCAGTGTATGAAGATGAAAAGATGAAGAAAACTGTTGCAGATTGACTGGAGAGGTTCTAACTATCATTTTTAGCAAGCAAGCTTGAGTCCCTGCTATTAAATTTCCCAAACTGAGCCACCATGCGCATTCTAGCATGTTTTCTCAGTTTGTTTTTGTGATCATGGCGAATTTTCCAGATCGTATTTTGTCAGGATTTATGTAATTGAATTTTTCTTTGTTTCAAGGTGAGTCTCAAGAGCCCATAACACTATAAATAAGAGATGCAAAGCATCAAGAAAGTAATTTCCCTGGTGAAATAATTCTGGACTATTGTTGTAAAAGAGCTACCTCTTTGCTAATAAGAAGGACCATTTTGTTGGAGCAAGGGGCCTGGGTAGAGATTTAATCGGGATGTGTCTAATGCATACTGTATAACTATTTCTTCGTGCTTATGTACATCATACAGTGATATTGTTCTAACCTCCTGGAACTATTTCCTTGGTCGTGAATTTCTGTTGTTTGTATAAATGTCTGTGTTGACAGGGAAATAAATGGTTTAATTATATTAGAGCTACCTCTGGTATTCTTTCTGTTGTGAATGTGATTATTTTTTTGGTACAGTTATCTGTTAGATCTTCATGACCATTTACAGTATATTACTCTAAACTCTAAGTTTTCTCCCTGGCCAGGGATAAAATAGTTTAGTTTAGATCTAGATTAAACCTGCATTTAGCTTAGGCACCTGCATATCATTCTTTAAACAAAAATATTATAAACGGTGTACTAGGTCATAACCAGTAAAAGATTAAAGAACTTAATATATGACAACCATAACCGTGAACTAGACATATTCCCCACACCAAACGATGTTTGATCTAATTAGGATCGTTCACCAAGGAGAATCCCCACTGCTTGGTACCTGGGATTTTTCCAAGAATCAACAGAATTGGCGCTAGAAGGAGGGCCTCATCCCATGCATGGATGGTAGAGGAAATCTGATTTTTAGAGAAGATTACACTGGAACATCATCATAAAATACTTTCCTTGAATATTTTTTTCCTGAGTTACAAGAACAGACAGGTTTTGGGGAAGAAGAATCAGAACATTTGTATGTTATCCCATTTGAAGAAGTAGATCTGTTTAGGAGACATACAAGATCCTATGTCAAGAAACTGGGGGGGTTAAAAGTTATTCCTGCATTACCTAGAAGGCCAGCTTCCAAGAAAGCACCCTCATACACTAGGGATCCAATTCTTGTGGAAAATTTAGAAGAACTGGTAGATCTATCCATCCAAGAAATTGTTTAACCTTTGGATCAATTAGGTCTAGAATCCCATGCAGTTTCAGTATTCAGTCAGTCTCCACCACAGTCTCCACCTAGAATTATGGATGGTGTTAATCAACCTGTGTGGAGAGCAAGAATGCCACTCAACCTGGCTGCTCTATTGCATGACTTACCCAAACACCCAGAAAAGGTTTTACCAAAATTTGATCCTAGGAAGGGCGTTTCTGCTGAAGACCACTTACAGAATTTTCATCTGGCTTTGAATCTCTTGAATGTTGACCATGATGATGTAGTTTGCATACTTTTTCAAAATACTTTTGAACATAAAGCATCTTAATGGTACTTTAGTCTGCAAGCTAATTCCATAGTAAATTGGGATAGTTTTGAAAAGGCATTCTTAGGGAAATTTGGCAACTAGAAAATTATATCCACTCTCATGAAAGAATTGCTATCTATGAGAATGGAAAAGAAAGAAAAGTTTCAAGACTTTAATCAGAGGTTCACCACCTTATTGAATAACTTTAATGTTGCGACTAAACTAGCCGAAGAGTCTCTAATAGAGTATTATACTACAACACTTGATCCACCAATAACAATGTTTGTAAAAAGGTCTGTTAAAATTACATTGGTAGAAAACTATAAAGAGGCCAAGAAAGTAGAGGAAGATTTGGATAGTATAGAAAAGCATACATCAAAACCTGATTTGAAGAATACCATAGGAAAAAGGCCTTTGTTATTGCCACTAAGACTAGAGAAGAACACTCTAATGAGCTAGAAAATGTAGTGAAAATGGTGCAAAAATTGTCAAACAAATTAGTAGACATGGAAAGGGACAAGTGAGCTAGTTCTTATAGAAATCCATTCAACCCTTATTACAAAAAAAGGAAGAGAATGGGCCATCCCAACCACCTATGCATAATGCTACTGTTTTAAATTTTAATGAAGTTGGTATGGATAACTTATGTACTTTTCCCCAAGAGCCTCATTCTGAAAAGAGTTGTCCATAATGGGTAAATTCTATGACTCTGGTTATGAATCAGTTGTTAGATCCCTAGCTGATAGATCCTGAAGAAGAGAAATCCCAAACTAATGATCCAGAATAAACAATCGAGGAAACCATGATGGTATTATGGGATTGGGCACCTACTTTGGGGCTTAGTGAGGATGAACCTACTGAGGAAATTCAAGTGTTATCAGTTAATATCACAACGAGAAGTAAAGGCCCAATAGTGGATGAAAGTTTTTTATGACCTAAAATAAATAATTTTAGAGAAAACATGAAGAAAATTCTCGGTCCTACTCAAACAACACCTAAGCCTAATTCAGCAAATATAAAAGAGGCAATCCTAGTGGTTGACAAACCAATGAAGATAGCAACTAATAAACCTGTGGAAACCTTGGCAAGTAAGACATAGACTAATAAAGAACAGAGCATGGGGTATGATATCATAGAAGACATTAATAAAACAAAGGCAAACATCTCTTTATTTGAACTATGTAATTTGCCTCAGCAAAGGAAGAAACTTCTAGAAGCTTTTAATCCGCAACTTAGCAGTGTCCTAGAATCCATAGAATCTGATGATGAAGTAAATGAAGCGAGCATTGGGGGAAAGTATAAATCTCAGACTTTACCTTTTCTGTTATCATTTGAGATTTTTAATTATAATGTACATAACTGTTTGGTAAAATCTGGGGCTTCATCAAATGTCATGCCACTTTCAGTATGCAAAAGGATTAATGGTCAACCCATACCATCCCCATCTCGGATAATTCAACTAGATAGATCTGTTGTTAAAGTCATAGGGGAAATAAAATATGTTTTGATTCGTTTCTCTGCATATCCCAGAGTTTGTCAGTTCATAGATATTATGGTAGTGGATATACCAGAAGCATATGGATTAATTTTGAGTAGGCACTGGTCAACGAAACTAAATGGTTATTTTGCAACTGACTGGTCTCACATGTGGCTGCCATTAAACAATGTTCAAAACCAAATTAAAGTACTGAGAGAACCACACATGAAGTATAATGTAACTCAGTTAGAAGGGGAAAATGAACCAGTGAACTTCTCATCTTCAGTCTTAGGGAATTACTATTTGGAACTCGAACCATAGAACTACCAGTATGAAGAATCCAGTTGTGAATTAGACACATAGTACGATCTCCTTCGATTCTCACGGGCTGATAATATTGATTGTAATATAGTAAACTTAGTGGCTGACATAGGAAATGATACTAACCAATTAGAGTTAAATGATCGATTTTGTTTTCTTTATTTTGATGGTTCTAAAACCCAAGAGGGACCAGGGGCGAGTTGCATCTTGATTGATCCAGATAAGAATAGACACTTTCTTTATTATAGACTAGAGTTTGAATGCACAAACAACACTGTTGAATACGAGTCACTAGTCTTGGGCCTGAAGAAAGCTATTGAACTTAAGGTTAAGAATTTAAAAATCTTTGGGGATTCTGAGATAGTAGTCAGACAAGTAATAAACACCATACATTGTTTATCTCCACATCTTAAGGGATACCAGTTGGAGGTATGGAATTTGATTATGCACTTCAATACTTTCAATATAAATGCAGTACCTAGACTACAGAATGTTGCAGTTGATTTATTAGCTACTTTTGCATCTATATTAGTTCCAACTAATAACAAGTGTTCTATTGAATTGATTTTCATGCCTTCAGTACCGAACAATGTTACAAATATGAGAGTGTTCGATGACGACGAACAAATTATTGATTTTTTGACAAGTGAAGAATCTTTTAAAGAATCCATAATAGATGAAGAAGAACATTTGTCAAGTTTACGCAATGAAGATGCGATTTAGGGAAATTTCATGCTTAAAGCGGTAAGAAACCTCGAAGGGATGTTTCATTTGCAAAGTAAATTCCGAAGACCGGCCAATGTGAAGACGAACAGTTCATCAATGCAACATGAACTGGTCAATCCGGGATTGGAAGGTGAACCTAAATATATCAATTTGGGAAAATGTTGCTCACCTGGGGAAAGATGTAAGTTCATCAAGTTGTTTCAACAACACAAAGACATTTTCACCTAGATGTATGAATATATGAAGACTTATGACACTCGCATCATCCAACATGTGATTCCCATCAAAACAGGAGCAAAATTGTTTCAACAACAACTTAGAAAGATGCACCCAAAGTTAGAACCTTCGATCCATAACGAAGTAAAGAAATTACTGGATGCAAAGATCATTTTCAAGGTTCGACATTTAGAATGGGTGACCAATCTAGTCCCGATGAGGAAAACGTTAGGAGAGATAAGGCTATGCGTCGAATTCATGAACTTAAATAGAGCATCTGATAAAGATAACTATCCGGTTCCACCAATGGAATAGATTTTACAGATGGTTTCAGGCTCAGAAATGTTCTCCCTATTAGATGGATTTTTAGGGTATAATCAAGTGTTAGTGGTCAGGCAGGACCGATTAAAGACAACATTTCATACAAAGTTGGGAACATTCACTTATAGAAGAATGCCTTTTGGCCTCATGAACACCGAAGCAATGTTTCAGAGGGCCATGGGCATTGCATTCAGAGGTTTAAGTAGCCACTGTGTAGTAGTGTACTTGGATGATGTAACAATTTTCTCCAAGAGAAAAGAAGACCATGTTTTTCACTTAAAATAGATTTTTGACTGCTGTAGGAAATATGGTGTATCTTTGAACCCAAAGAAGAGTATATTTGCAGTTCTTGAAGGAAAATTGTTGGGACACATCATTTCTAAGAAGGGAATCTCAATAGACGAAGAGAGAGTGGAAGCTATAACTTAGATTTCCATGTCCCATAATAGGAAAGCTCTGTAATCATTTATGGGAACAATAAATTTTGTTCGTAGTTTTGTCCCTGATTTTGCTCAAATAATGAAACCTCTGCATCCAATGGTGAAGTAGAGTGTACAGTTCAAGTGGACTGACATTGATAAAGTTTCCTTTAAAGATATCAAATAAGCAATAGCTCGGGCACCTTCCTTGAAGGGTCTAGGTTTTGAAAAGGACTTTATTTTATATACATTTGCTTCAGACAACTCTCTCACAGTAGTACTTACGCGGAAAAGGGAATTGGGACACTAATACCCAATAGCATTCATGCGTACTGGGATACAAGGGGATGAATTGAATTACCCAACCGTGGAAAAACAAGTGTATGTAGTCTTCAAGGCTATAAAACAGTTCAGACCCTATATTCTAAAAAACAGAACAAAAGTTGTAGTTCCCCACCGAGTTGTTAGCTCTCTTTTTGTGCAAAAGGAACTAGGTGAGCAAAGAGGGAATTGGGTGACTGCCCTGTAGGAGTATGACCTAGAATTCAAACCATCTATCATCATCAAAGGTCAATGGTTTTGCAAGTTTATAGAAGATAATAAAACTGATAAAGATCTTGGTTGGGAAAATGAAGCTGTAATGAACTTGGTTGATGTATGCCCTATCTTCACTACTCTTGAATATTGGTACATAGATCTAGTGTACTATCTTCAACAAGGATATATACCAGATCATTAGAGCTCCAAGTAGAGAAGGGCACTTCGGTTGAAGTCATCCCAATATCAAGTAATGGATGGAGTGCTTTTCCAAAAAAATTATGATGGAGTTTTGCTCAGATGTCTGGAAAAAGAGGATGCCTCCAAAATAGTCAAAGAATTACATGACGGACCAGCAGGGGGACATTATTTTGGGGATACCACAGCTCACAAGATACTCAGAGATGGATATTACTGGCCAAGTTTGTTGAAATATGCCCATGCCTATGCAAGAAAGTTTTATGTATGTTATAGGAGGAGTGGAAAATTGGCAAAAGCAGCAGAACCGTTACAGCCTGTTACTATTTCAGATCCGTTTGAACAGTGGTGCATAGATGTTATTGGGGAAACCAATCTGAATTCTTCATTGCAACATTGATATATACTTATGGCTACCGATTACTTCACAAGATGGGTGGAAGTTATTCCATTGCGCAAAGTGAATGAAGACGGTGTTATTGAATTCTTACAGGAGAACATTATGACCAGGTTTGGAGTCCCAATTTCCCTCGTTTTTTATAATGCATCTTATTTTTCATCTGTTAAAATAACTGAGTTTTATTATGAAAATGGAATTAAGTTGCATTACTCATCTAATTATTATCCTCAGGGAAATGGTTTAGAAGAGTCAACAAATAAGAACCTTATCTAAATTGTGAAGAAAACCGTGGTTGAAAATCAGAGAAATTGGCACTCAGCTCTCCCAAATGCACTATGGGCAGATAGGGTTACTCCAAAGAATTCCTTAGGAGTGTCTCCCTATACTCTAGTATATGGAAAAGAAGCTATATTTCCCCCAAACATTATGCTCCCATCTTTGCAGTTAGCTCAATCCTCAAGAGGTTCTAATAGTGAATTTTTACAAGCACGAATTGACACTCTATTAAAACAGGAGGAACTACGACAAAAGGCTAAAGATAATTTCAACCAACATCAAGGTATCATCAAAAGATGGTTCGACAAGAGAAAATATAGTACAATAAACTTTGATGTAGGAGACCTAGTTTTGAAATGGGATAATCCTCATGCAGAAAAGGGAAAGCACACAAAGTTCCAACATTTATGGATTGGCCCTTACCTAGTCACTGAAAAGTTAGGCCTTGTAACTTACAAATTGCAAGATTTACAAGGACAAGAAGAAAGTATTCCCGTAAATGGCCTTTGTCTCAAACATTACTTCACTTAGAGTCCTATGAACCCTTTGTACATAAATAAACTTGTTGTTTACTGTTTTGTTTTTCAGTTGTCTGTTTTCTTGTTTGTTTCATCTTATTTCATAGCCTTAGTTTGTTTTCTTTTAATAAACCAACTCAATTTTTGGTGCTTGGAAGTATAGGCATCTGATTAAACTCGAAATCTTTGGATGTCAGGAATTGATTATGGGAAAGAGAAAATGATAAAGTTTGATCATAATGAGATTCTTTAAATGATTGACATATGATGGAAAGGGAAGCTAGTCTTCAAGTTCACATTTGAATCATTATAACCCATGTGAAATAACCAAGAATCATGAGGTCTGGAGTACTATCTTGAGGTTTCATCCATTCTCACATTAATACCTGTCTTAGGAAGCATATCATGATAGACCCATGGAAAGGAAGCAGGTCTGATGGACGTATGGTATTCAAAAGAATCCCATTGCTAAAAAACAAAAAAGGCAAAAAGGATTAGATTGAAAAGTCATATTTATGAAGTATTCAATCTTCTATTAAAGAAATGATGTTGAAGAAATAAATCATTAGAACAAAAGTGTTGTCAAAACAACAAATATCAGCAAGGTTCTTCTCCATCCGTGAGCATGATAAGCAAACAAATTTGTCACTCACACAAAATGGCATTGTGGATAAAAGAACCTGTATCAAGCTCTCAAAATGAAAGAAGTAATCAAGGAAGACTCAGAAGAATTTTTCAGTCATAAAGAAAGCATTAAAAGAATGCTTATAGCATGGGAAAGAGGAACAAATGAATACATTTGTCTTACTCAGTTACGATCATGCGGAGTCTTATCTGATAGAAACTTAAAGAAAGGGGGTAAAATGAACTTCATACTCCGGCCCCAGGAGAGTTATCAAGACACTGAAATCTTGGTTACCCTAATCCCAATGAAGTGGTATGAAATGTGATGCTTGAAAGTTACATCCCTAGATAAATCTAGTTTAAGAAGTCTCGGGGAATGCTAGTAAGTAATCATTGAGCATTCATAGTGCAATACCATATGGAAATCTTGTTGTTCAAAGAAGGATTTTTCAGAGATCTGTGTTCACTAGCTAGCCGCCAATTGTTGCTGTTGCAACTGCTTCCCCAATGTTTTTGCATTTTAGGGCCCCCCCTTCCATTTTTGTTTTAAAAGCACACCTACTCTTTTTTCCCAACTCAGTCAATCCCTCCCTGCATACTTAGTCTTCCCTAGAAACTCGAGCAGAGGGTTTTTTCCCTAATCCTGAAATGTGATCCTGGTAAAAAATTACTTAGGCGTGACCAAGAAACAAGGCTATAGAAGAGAATCCACTTTAATTTAAGATTAACGGCTGAAAATCGCTCCGATCAAAATCCAATGGCCAAGAAAAGGTGGGAGAAGAAGGGAGGAGTCTAAAAAGCCAAGTTCGCTTATGGAAAAATTCACAAACCTGATTTCCGACTTTCGCATAGATATGACGACTAAGGAAGAGTTCACACAGATCAACGGTGCAGAAAGGTGGAAAAGAAAAGGGCGGAAGCAGAAAATTGGAAGGAAGAAAGTTAAGGTTTGAACTTCACGAAAGATTGAAAATCCGATTTTCGATCTCCACATAGATCAACAGGTTAGAAATCTTTCGTATAGATCAACGGATCAAAAGGGATCGGAAGGGCAGAAGCTGAAAGTCGGGAAGTGGAAAGGCAGAGTCAGAAAATCCATGGTTTTGGTCATAAAAATTGGAATCCCGATTTTCGATTTCCGGATAGATCAGCAACTAAAGATGACTCCAGGATAAAATCAATGGCCAACAAAGGGAGGAAAGGAGCTAGAATGGTTGCATGATCTAACAGTGTAGAACAGGCCCAATCCATCTAAGAGATGATCTGAGTCATCCATCCCCTGTTTCTTTTACGGTGAACCATTGGGGAAACTGAGATTTTTTTCCTTTTGAAGCTTAATTAGATAAAACTGTTTGTGTGACAAGGAACCGATCATTATCTTTTTAATCAATGCATATCATTAAATTGAAGATACTGTAGATTTTTTTGTTTCTAGCTCAGATGTAGCTCTCATTATGTTTCTTTGTATATCTTAGGTACTATGGTTCGTCAAGATGGGACTAGCGGATTGCGAAAATCAACTAAAGGTTACATCAGTGGATGGTTCAGATGAAGATATAGTCTTGGTCTACGGTTGTAAGGGAGTTCGATGTATGAAGATCCAAATATGAAGAAAACCGTTGTAGATTGACTGGAGAGGTTCTAACTGTCATTTTCAGCAAACGAGCCTGAGTCCCTCTTGTTAAATTTCCCAAATTGATCCACCATGTGCATTCTAGCGTGTTTTCCCAATTTGTTTTTATGATCATGGCGAATTTTTCAGATCGGATTTTGTTAGGATTTCTGTAATTGAATTTGGCTTTGTTTCGAGGTGAGTCTCGGGAGCCCATAACACTATAAATAAGAGGTGCAGAGCACCGAAAAAGGACCTTTTCCTGGTGAAAGAATTCTGGAGTATTGTTGTAAAATAGATACCTCTTTCCTAATAAGAAGGATCATTTTGTCGAAACAAGGGGCCTGCGCATAGATTTAATCGGGATGTGTGGAATGCATATTGTAGAACTATTTCTTCTTGCTTCTGTACATCATGCAGTGAGATTGTTCTAACCTCCTGGAACTATTTCCTTGGTCATGAATGTCTGTTGTCTATATAAATGTCTATGCTAACAGGGTAATAAATGGTTTAATTATATTAGAGCTACCTCTAGTATTCTTTCTACTGTGAATGTGATTATTATGTTGGTACAGTTATCTGTTAGATATTTATGAGCATTTACAGTATATTACTCTAAATTCTATTTTTTCTCCCTGACCTGGACAAAATAGTTTAGTTTAGATCTAGATTAGACTTGCATTTAGCTTAGGCACATGCATATCATTCTTTAAACAAAAATCTTATAAACAGTGGACTGGTCCGTAACCAATAATAGATTAAAGAACTTAATCTACGGTAGCCGGAACTGTGAACCCAACAGATTCCCCACACCAAATGGTGTTTGATCTAATTAGGATCATTCACCTGGGAGAATCCCTACTGTTTGGTACCTGGGATGTTTCCAGGCATCAACACAATCCTGAAAGTTGTCTACTTGGTGATGTGAAACCACTGAGAAGAGCTCCCATACTTTCAAACAATTAATATCTTCGCATCTTCTTCAACAAAATGAAGACTCAACCATCCATCACTTAACTTGCACGATAAAGAAATGTCCAATCAACTTTTATTGCAACGGATACTCTTTTTATTACAGAAAACACATGAACTATTTGAATGTGTTAGCACCAATTACTGCTAGTTTTTATTCAGAGTTTTATATACTATCCTATCTACCTACTTAAAGAAAAAGAATCATTTCTTCAACTATAGGAAAATAGCCAGTGCAACCGCCAACGTAGCAGAATCAAAATCAAACTCATAGCCTTATATAAAACATATATTTGAATGGTTACCAAGGTATGAGGAGCAAGCAAAACCGGTTGATTGAATTTCAAAAATTGTTGAAGGAGAAGAGCATCTAAAAGTTGCATGATATATTGAAACCCCCATTCAATGTAATCAGCCATACCCTGATCATTATGATTATCTGTGTTGGACATACCTTGCATATTTCCAAAGAGATGAGTGTTACAACCATGACTATATACTGGGACTAAAAGTGGAAGAGTTTCTTGAATCTTCGATTAACATAATTGTTCTTCTGCTGCTAGAATTTCTAACTTCTTGGTCTCTTTTGCAGATTGGCTTGGATACTCAAGGGGAACTGTTACGGAGAAAACTTCCTATGGCTTGGGGTACCACAACAAACGGAGTAACCACAAAAATCAATCATTTCCCATATGCAAGAGAAACCCGGAACATCTAACACTAAAGGATCTCGAAACATACCTTATTCCGGATGGTTGATGTAGATCCCCATTGAGCTTTTCCACTCTTGCTTGTATTAGCAATTTGCTCTCTCAACATTCAGCAAACAAGACAAGCATGCTATATAATGGTGTTAGACCTACTCTAGCATATATAATTAATAACATATAAGCATTTAAAATCATCCATGGATTCAATACTCATTTAAATACACATTATTGGACAGGAAAAGATATTTCTATTAATATAAATCAGAGATTACAATAGTGACAACCTCTGTCGACACGTCTGCAAACCAGAGAAACTGAGTCCTCCACTTAGGTCTCCACCACTTCAATCCTCCATCTCTCGATAGCAAGCTCACAAGCAAAGGCAAGCTTGGGAAGAACATAGCATGCTCCAAGGGACAAAGGGATGCAGACTCAAGTATAAGCTCCAGCAACAATGGACTATAGTTTTCTTGCTCTTCAATTCCTCTCCTTTCAATGTATCCAAGGGTTCCTTATATAGTGTTTCAATGGGGTAATGGAAGGTCAAATCCGAGCGATCTCAAGGCATATGGAAGGCCAAGAGACAAGTGACTTGGATCCACATCAAGGAAAACTCCAAAACTATTTGGCCTTTTGCACACATCCCGATGTACGCGGGTTTGAGGGTCATATCCGCGTATATACACGAGAATAGGTTTAAAATTTGCGTATAACAAATAATGCATGTTTTTAGGGATGATCTTGGAAATATCAAAGGTACAAAAATGGTCCATGGGGTCTAAAGAGTCTGCAGAGGGACAGGGAATGCCATAAAAATGTGATCCACCATGTGTGGTAAAATCAGCTGTAACAAGAACCGCTGGATCGATTGATATCTCTTCCATTTCTTAAGATGCAAATATTTCTTCAAGTTCCATCAGAATGCAAGAAATCTCATGCAATAATTTCTTCTTCCTCTCAATTATTCTTGGATCCATTGCAATATTCTCGGCTGTATTTTTATGATTTTCTTGTAGGGGGTTCACTAAAAACAAAACTTTGCAAGTCACACCAATAGAAAAACAAACTCTTATACTGAAACAAAATCTTCACACTTGCTTGAAACAAAATCTTCACACTACTGAATAAAAATATCATAATGATAAAAATAAACGCATACTGTCTTAGAAGAAATATCCCTCTATTGAAAGTGAAGACACACTTGCTCTGTACAAACTCACTTTTACATAAAAAGAAACAACACCCTGCTGAAATAGAATATCACTTGCTGAAAGGAACGACACTCTTGGTGAAATAAAATCACTCCTACTGAATCAAAGGCACACCCTTGCATGAAAGAAATCTCATACTGCTAGTAATAAAGGCACACTTGCCCACTGCTGAAATGAAAACACTTCTTACTCCAAAAGTGACTACTGAAATATAAATACCTGGCAAATATTTGGAGGAACCCACTATAGTAGATGCGTTGGTTCTTACCTTCCGTCGTACTGTTCCTCCTCCCCTCAGCCTCTGGAAGAAACAACACAAGATCTGTTTTGCAATCCTTTTTAGCATCTCCTCGGCAACGACGCCAAAAATGTCAAGCTAAATGTATACCATATATATCAACACTTAATTGTCAACCCGAAGAGGTAGACTTAGAGATACCAACACCATATGTGTGGAATTGGAGAAGAATCTATACAACCTACTCCTGAAATTATGAACGAAAACTTCATCAAAGAACTTGAACTAGCTTGCACTTACTCATACCAGCTTGCTCTAACTTGTACTAACTTGCTCTAAGTTGTACGGAGTATACAAATGATCTATTTAAGGAATTGATGGCAGAAAATAATACTTTTAACTCTGCTAGATCTCCAATATAAATTTCAAACTTGTTATTGATACTTTTACAATTCTTAGATCAATAAATAAATCGGAAATCAATCAAACCATGCTTTTTATTTTCCATACTTCACAAACTTATGATTGGTACTTTTACAATTCTTAGATCAATAAACAAATCGGAAGAACCATGCTTTTTATTTTCCATACTTCACACTTTCTGTTGAAAATAAATAAAACAGAAACACAAATCACTTTCCATACTTCACACTTTCTGTTGAAAATAAATAAAACAGAAACACAAATCACTAATGCAAATGGAAAATTTGGAAACTATTCTAAACATAATACATATAGCTCTATCTCAAGAAAAGGGGGCTTGCCTTGAAGAAGGATTTGAATATTTATATAAACCCAGGATTTGCGTTGAAGAAGGATATTGAACACGTTTTGCTTCCTTTACGCCACAGATGCCTGAATTTGTATGCGTGGAGTACTTCCATCTCAGCACCCCGATGGCATTCTATTTGGTCTTTCAGCACTTGACGAATCACGACCTGCACCTCAGCGGCGTTCCTGGAAGCATAATTTGGTTCGGGTGATTTCTCATGCATCTCTGTTAGCAACTGATTGAGAACTCTGTTCGCCACACCGCCTGCATTGCAAACACTACTCGTACCAATAAAATCAAGATCAACAAAGAACATGGTACATGGTGTGGACTGTCGGGTTTGAGCATCGGATGCTTATGTTAAATAAGGGCTCAAAACTGAATATGAGGGACTATTATCAAAGTTTCCATCATAATCATCAGGCAGAAGGGAAGGGAAGGGAAGAAGAAGAACTCAAACACTGTGGCTCGTGAAAGCCAGATCAGACACTTGAACATTTCCAGAATAATTGGTTTGATGATTCAGCTTCACTAAACCACATTATTAATCATTTTGAACCCGTATATTGATGAATTGATGAGTCGATACACCAACAAGGAGTCCAGCCAGAGCTCCTCTGCGCAATGTGTCATGACCCAAGCAAGCACAAAATTAGATGCACGAAGTCGTGCCCCTTTTTATAATGCTTCATACTTTGCAGAAACAATTCAATCACCTTGAAAGCTTAGATCTCACATTAATGTCCGGATAAACTGTCAGCACCACGACATTAGGTAAGGTGTGAGTTGCAATCCTTGTGCACTTAGAGCCACCAATTCTGTTGCTCGTGCTGGTGCAAAACCATCCCGAAGTGCGTGGACAATGAATGCATTTATCAAAGCTTTCCTCCTTGTCCCCTCATTAAGATAGCTGGCAATATTTCCAAGCAAGATTGTTGTGTTTGTTCTAATTGATGGCTCTTCATTCATCCACATGTAGCTTAGAAAGTACTTCCTAATGTATGTATTACAACAAAACTGATTTGTGTGATAGAATATGAATGGTATATTAAAAATGACACTTTCTTAATCAACAGACTTTGAGAAAGTTAGCAATATATTCATGAGAAAAACCAGAATATGCAAGAAAACATGTTAAATAATGAGGCCAACAATCCCTTTCTCACAGACCAACATCTTTATCCACACCTTTAAAGATCTCAAGTAACGGTCTCGAGTTTCTTTGAATAACTCACTTTCTATTTCACTGTATGATCTTATCGCATCGACTACAATTTCAGTAATATATCCCTCCAGTATGCTATCAACCCAGAAGTCAATGTCCATAGATATAGGATTACTGACTCTTTCCAACCGTTGGATCAGATAAGGAGTCCACTCAGTGGGTTCTCTGCCTTGAAATTTTTTCCTCTAAGTCACTATCTTCGACAACCATTAATGCAACAGAATGGAAAATTCACTAAAGAAAATTTCATGTATATTTGATTAAATATATATTTCTAACAATTCTATTGGATTCAATCGTGATCCTTCACTTTCTCTGTATGCAAACTCTCTTTCTCTCTAATCCACCCAATCTTGAATCTTCAGTTTCGTCGAGTGCCAAAACATGTCCCCTTCATAATGGCCTGGGTCTCGGAAACATAACCAATTTGTTGGCTTCGAGTCCACTAACCCAGGTTCATATTTCCTTATTCATCCAACAAATCCCAAGTTATCGGCCCTACAGATTGTAACTCCGTTGGCAACACCTGCGACGCAAGTGAGGTCTCACCCGAGATATCTGTGGGAACTTCCATAACCAGGTCTCTACAATTATGGAAGGGGATTTCTTCATCTCAACATTAACAAGTCGTTCAACCGAAACAGAGGGATAGATTACCGTTAACACAACAAGAAAGAAGGTCAATCCTTCTACACATTCACAACATATACAAATATACAGAACCGTCGGTACATGCAGGGTGTATATAAAGCATACACATATAAACCATAGTTATTGTCGACATTCCACAATATAAGTGCGACAAACTAATAAAGATTCAAATACAAGACATATAGACATCAAAGACACATATATTTAATGTGGAAACCCATACGGGAAAAAACCACAAAAGCGTTCTTCATCTGGAATGAGTAATATTTGGAATGCTTTTGGTCTATTGACATAACTTGCATACTTCTCTCAGAATCTTCTTTACAATGGATGAGTTTTCTTTGTCTTTATCATGCTCTCATGCTTTCTTTCTTCTTTCAACCCCTCTGTCGAGCTCTCAAGTTGGGAAGGTCATTCGCACATAGCTCATGGATTGACCAAACCACTTCCTCTCTTTTCTGACCAAAACATTGAATACTTGCATATCATGCTCATAAGGATTTGGCGGTCGTCCAAAATAGCAAGAGTCATCAGTCATCCACACTCAGCATGGATCGACCCTATATACATCTTACAACTAGTTCTTAACTGACAATCGACTGGTTGTTCTAAATACCCCAATAAATCTGGTTACATTAATAAAGGCACTAACAACCTAGGTTACAATCATGCCTATTCCCAAAATAGACTGTTTAGTCTAGCTTAACTCACCCTTACATTTGTTGTTTCCTCAAAACATGTCGAATTCTCGGATTCTACTTACTTTTCTCCTTTTTCGTCGCAACCTTCCTTGCCCTGCAAATCCTGACCAAAACTAGTATACATTTTCCTAGGGCCAACAATGATTCCAATAAAAGAAGGCACTAATACTTTAATACTAGCATTTTCAAGCTTTGTAGGATTTTAGCAATAGCTCTTACTTCCAGCCTCTTAATTATTTTAGTCGGAAAATGAGTTACAACTTATAAAGAGCCATACAACTTTAAGGGGATATGATAAGAAACTTTCTATTCAATGTCATGAACGCATCCTAAGTATATAATTTTTGAAAAAAAAAGTTTAAACTCTGCACAAATTTATTCATTATAGAAACAATTCTATCTCCAAACAACATGCAAATATCACATTTAAATTCAAAGTCCTTCAACTAAAAACTCCTCCAATGAAAATCTCAAAATAATAGTTGCCCTTTTCAAAAATACATTTAAATATTAAAAATAGAATTAGATGACTTTCCTTACTCTTAACTTTTTTGTTACCCAATTCCACTTGGCTCCGCACCTTAGGAGTTTTCATAACTCCCTAACACCTCCCCATACCCCTCAATGCAACCCCAAACCTTGTTTATTTGAATTTTGATGACCCCACTATATATACCCGAAGTTTAATTTTAAAAACCTTTACACCAGTAAATACTAAATACGATTCAATCTATTGAATCACCCTTTAACTAAGTGTAATACCATCAGATGGAACCCACATGATACGATATTTATTCACTAATTAATGTCTAATATAGATACTCCATTTGATAGGGTCGATAATTATGTAAATATTAAATGAGATTTGTTTTATATACATCTTTTATATGGTTATAATATTATGTAAAAATTAAGCCAAATCAAATTATGTCATTTCAAAAATATAAAATGGATATCAATTCTAATGTATTTATTCATATTGTAAAACTAAAATGCATCCATAGGTGTGTTGATTTTCTCGACCTCTTCACTTGTTATCTCGCATTGATAGTAAGGATAATATTTACAATTCTATCATCTCTCTCATTGATTGGTTTTTATTTACTTAACTTTCTTTAAATGGATACCAATTTTAATCCATTTGAATGATGTGATTGTTTTGAATGAGTTTAGAAAAACATCATTATTATGTATTTGAATTATTACACAAAATTGTAATAATAAAGCATCTTTACTTTTTAAAAAGCTATTACACAACATCACAACATCCTAATTGGGTAAAATTTAACATTTTCTATTTTATTACTTTATAAATTTAACATTTATTTTGATTTTTTTAACTATATATGTTATTGTTATTTTTTTAATATTATTTAGTACTTATATATTAAATAAAAGCCATCGACCTTAAAGTATCCTACGTGTTTGTCAATTCTAAAGTAATTCATCATAACCCAAAAAACATGTTCTCGGTCATTGTCTCAACTCCCTTGCATACCTACTCCAACATCCCATTAAAAAGCTATTTATTATCATACCTTGATGCGAGGTAGGAATTGGTCCATGAAAAATCAAACATAAGCCCCCCCCAAAAAATATCTCTATTTATGAGATTACCAATAAAATGTGATGAAAAGTATGTAGTTCCGTAGTTTACCTTATTGGTGATGACCTTGAATGAAACCTCTTTCGCTAAAAAAAGTATGCATGGTCTCCACTAACAATGGAAGGCTACACAAAATACTACAACCATTTGAATAAGATATTCTTAATAGGCCTACCCAAAATAAAACATTGTTGAAGGGATGTTATATCAATTCCCAACACTAATTTAAGTGTACTTAAAGCCAATAACATCATATTACCCAACACCAATGTAAACCAAAACTATTTTTGGTGAAGTCGAAACCAAATAATGAACCTAAACTATTTTTAAATAACTTTCCAATATATTAATGTTATATTTAAATTTCATTTTCTTATATTTAAAAAAAAATGCTACTTTACAAATTATAATTTTTTCAAAATAATTTACTTTTTTTTCACTAGTGAAAGGACAACTTTGTATTAATAAAATTATGTCATAAAACATTTGAAATTTACATAATAACGCAAGACTGCTGAAAAACTTCAGACACGATAATCAGTAATATCAAATCAGTGGATCAAAAGGAGGCGTTCAAAAGCCTGAAACAACATCTACCATAAGAAACATTAACAATAAAAACATGCTAACTTCCAGTCCAAAAACATAGGCATTAGAAAGCTACTGCAAAGAGAGAAAAAAATGAAGATTAAAATAGACTCATTTGTATAGAATCTATAAGACACCCCTCAGAGTGTTCATCCCAAGCAATCACACCTCCCCCAAGGCCGATAGCCTGCTTGGAGAGACCATCTGCCAACTTGTTGAATTCTCGATAGATATGAAGGAAGGAAAGATGATTGAATTGACCAAACATCCTCTTTACATGTCCCAGGTAGTGAAACAAGTCCACGGATTGAATGGAGTGAACCTCCATAGCCCAATCCACAATAATCTTTGAGTCTCCCATCACCAACATCCCTATAATGAGTTTTTTCCGTGCAAAATATAATAAACCCCACAAGGAAAGGAGTTCGACTTTAGTATCAGTGCCCATGCCTACATCCATTCGTAACATGAACATATGATTCAACTCCAACCTCAGGACCATGCCAACCCCACAGTGGCTATTCTTCTAAGCCCCGTTGAAGAAACCCACCAACTGATTCTCATTGTAGAGGGGATAGCTAATGTGCTTGGAAGTAGCTTTAAACAATAGAATTGTTGAGTCATCAAGTCTGGTACAAGCCTTAAGACAAATGCTCCTAACATCTATTGAAGCTTGTTGGAAGAGAATTGCATTACGAGCTTTCTAGACTTCCCACATAAGGACCGGAGGATAGACTAAGGATAAAGAGGAATCCTTCATCTAAAGTTTCAAATTTCCAACAACTCCAATTGGATACTAAAGATTTATAATCCACTATATATTTTCAACCACATTTATATATTTATAATCCACTATATAGTTTCAACCACTTTGGGAAGTTGGTTAGGAAGGAACTAACTCTTATGCTAAACATAGACTGGCATTAGGAAGGGTCAGATTTAATTGGGAATCTAAAGCAATGGACTAACAGTGATCCTTCTTACCTCTATTTGTCGGTATTCTTCTATTGGCCCATTTGGAAGATAAGAAACATAGTTCTTTTCAAATATTATGTTCCAAAAACATCTATGTTGTGCTTTGCATGACTATCCGGTCTCGTGCTTGAGGGACAAGGTGAGGTGTATTGATTCTTTGTCAGTATTGAAGTATCTAGTTGTTTTTTTTATGGTGTTGTTGCTAGTGGCGTTTGTGGTGCTAGTGCTACTCTGTATCTTGGGAGGTCCCATAACTATTAGTTGAAGCTGGGTGTTGGTAGAGGCACTAACACTCATGATGAATAACTCACTCTTTGGGGGAATTCTCATGTTGCTAGTTTGATGAGTTTTCCTTTTATCAAACTTTTTTGTGACTCCTAGATTATTGTCAACTGGGCTGCCAAAAAATGTGAGCTTCATGTCTTAGATTTGGATCATTGGTGTATCAGAGTTCGTTCCACTTTGGAGGCTTTTTCAGAATGTTGAGATTAGACATGTCTATCGAGAGCACAACTCTATGGCAGACAGATTATCTAAAGAAGCCCTCTTGGTTGATGAGGGGGTGCTTTTATACGAGGAATTTGTTGATGACCGGAGGATTGGGGCTAGCACTTATCTGTTCTTGCAGCAGTGAAGTTATTTTCTCTGATCTCCTTTTTGTTTAGCATTTGCAGTTGTTGGTTGAGACTCTCTTTCAGGCTAACTTAACTATTTTTGTGCTATTTCTGATTCAGGATGCTTATGCCTTCAGTTAGCTTCACTGATATCTTTTTGTATCACATGATTATGTTTTGACCGGACTCTCTAATATCATGCATTTTGCCATGTATAGAGTTGTACATATACATTTGTAATTCTCAATAAAGATATTGTTACCTTTGATTCTCAATGAATAACAAAAAACAACTATTTTTGCTTGAAAAAAATATCTATACTAATATAATATTATATTTAAATATTTTTCTTCATCTAAAAATGATCTCATCGTAAAACAAAAATAATGACGTCTATGTATCCTATTGATACTATATTTCAAACTTTATAAAAATACTTAAAAAAAAATAGTCAAATCGACTTTTATAAGCTAACCCCTAGAAAAAATTTAAAAGTTTATTTTGTAAAGCCTTCCTAAGAAGATTGTCCTTTGTCTTTTTATAATCGATGCCCAAGATACCTTTGAGTTAGCATCCATTGATATCTTTATGTATAATTGTACCAAACGTCACCTAATAAAAACTAAGCATTGATCATAATGGAAGATGGTTGTTGTTACATTGGTGAAGTAGAGCGCTTGTGAAATGATGTAACGACATCATTAGAATGAGGGTCTACAAGTAGCCAAGCACAAGATCTTGCATACCTATCTTTTTGAAAGTGTGGTACACATCACATAATGATCTGAGTAGGCAATACAATTCAACTAGGGAACCCATTGGCCGACAAGGTGCACATAAAGTGACCCTACATCCCTTGGACTTTGACTTCAGGATAATACCTTTATACTTCATAAAAGCCCTACGAAATAAACTTTTTCAATTTTTTTATGTTTTCCATGAAAAAGTACATTTCATTAGCGAACTATCCAGCAAAAGATAGGTAGCTATGGTTGGTTGGTGACTCATCACAATGCTTATGTCACAGCTACTTCTTATTTCTGCCATCTTCTTCTTCCCTATTTTGCTATGGTTTTGTTATATGGATGTAATCGCTACATAGGCCAGTCTTAGTCTTAGTTTTGAATGGAAGAAGGTACTCAAACCTAAGTGTGAAGAAGAGGTAGGTCTTGGACTTGGCTTCTATTCTCAATCTTTGATTCATAGGATTTGAATCACCCGGGCTATGGTTTTGTTATATGGATGTAATCGCTACATAGGCCAGTCTTAGTCTTGAATGGAAGAAGGTACTTAAACCTATGTGTGAAGAAGAGGCTCAATCTTTGATTCATAGGATTTGAATCACCCGGCTTGACGGACGGGCTACATCCACAGAATAAGCGGCAAGAGAGTCGATGAGAATGGATCCCGCGACCTCAGATTGTGGGAGGCCTAGCTACAAGTACTCGACCTATTGAGCTAACTCTTGGGGCTTATAAGTGATTTTATTATATTCATAAGTTATTATATTTTAGAATTTGGGATGGACTAACATTTATATTTTTCTTAAATTACCAGAAAATGAGACAAGCCTACTCTCCATATTGATTATATTTGAAGTTTAATTAGAAAGAAGGCATTGCTGAAGCATAGACACTGGGTCATTACAATTACCCATGGAAAACAATTAACAGATAACTTGTAGTTTACGGATCATAAGTTTTTTTTTGAAGAAAAAAAAACAGTTCCTTGATATTCAATCAAAGGTAACGTATACAAAACCAGAATACATCGTATCGATGTGTAACAATCTCTCAACCATACTAACTGTTCAAAACAATCAGAGCACCTAAAGATGATACAAGAGCCCCAAGCAATCAAAGAAAGCCACACATCTCTCATAGTGAACAATCTACACTTTCCAAAAGGATTACATGAGGAGCATTCAAAGCATATCCAAGAAAGCACCCATGAGGATGAAAAAGAACAATCCCCCAACTGATTTATGGCTGAAAATAAGCCATAGAAGAAGGTCGATAAGCTTAAAAACTCGACTCACAAGTGTATTGTCAACATTTATTTAATGGCAGCTCAGTTTACATGTGATAACTGTTAGCAGTAGCTGAAGTATAGAATACTGTCAACATTTATTTTTATTTAATGGCAGCTCGGTTTACATGTGATAACTATTAGCAGTAGCTGAAGTATAGATAAGGCCCAGTTTATGACATTTAACTTGTAAGGTATCAATGTTCACATATTTTGGCTGGTGTGGCTGTTAGATGATAATGATCCTTTTCAAACTCAACTCCTCTACTGTTGACACACAAACTATTGTCCAATGGGATCTGCATGTATTGTATGGGGGTACCATGTACAGCGAAAGCGAAAAACATGACGAGTCTGTGATCAATAGTTCAAAGTTGAAGAGTATCCCATAATCCATTGCGTCATTTTTGGTGAAGAATACGGAGAGATGACCCAGTTAGACGTGGATATGGATCCTTGATGATGAAAAGACCCAACAGTGTTTTCATCAACGTACTTATTGTACCCATCATGATGTGAAGCTTTCCTTCAAATCCTTCCTTCACATCCCAGTTTTCATTAGTTGCTTTAACTCTTGCAACTGAGCAGAGACAGAGACAGAGAGTGAGACTGAGACTAAACTGAGATGATGATCAAATTCATGAGGTGGAGTTAGATGAAATTGTGTTTGGAATGAAAAGACATTGCTTCGCCAGGCCGTCAAATGGGGACCAACTTGCCTGGCAGGGTGGGTGTTTGTAATGAATGGTTTTCCTCGCACTCCATGGCAGTGAAATAAATAGTAAATACATGAACCAATCCCACGGTCACCAGGGTCCCAGTTCAGGGAGGTAATTCGATCACCTGAAGGGCCAGGCCAGACCATATTCTCCGGGATAGTACCGTACCCATAGAGCCAGACTTGACTAAAATGTCTCTGTGTAACATTGAATAAGTTATCAGTAGGATTATGACATTCTATCAACATTGCTGCTGGACTTCCTTTTAGAGGACCTGCTCTCTAATTTCTTTTGTTCTCACCGCTATTTAGAGGCCAATTCGTTAACAATTCAATGTATTTATCCCCAGATAGGAAAACGACCAAAAACCAAATAGGAATTCTTCACAACACTTCATTTTCCTACCCCTTCTCATCCCGATCTTAAGACGTCACGAGCTGTTTACCCAAATAAAGTTCAAACCAGTCCTTATTGAGTTTGATGCTATTCAGAGACTGAAGAATCTCCCAAGTTGAAACAAGAAACTGGGTTTGATGCTATTCGGAGACTGAAGAATCTCCAAAGTTGAAACAAGAAATTGAGATTACATCAAGTTAGGAGTTGTAAAATCAAGAGTCACAGCCATGCTTTTACCTTAATGGAAATTAGTATTGCCGCGCCTATATACTGTTTGGCTGCCATGGCAACCGCATTTCTGCCATGCATGTGAACTGCCGAGGAGAAAAATTAAAGCGAAAGCACGAGGAGCTGGCAGGGTTCGAGTGCACAAAAGAAGAAGAGATCCCGATTCCCGATTCCCGATTCCCTGGGAAAGGTAAGAAAGTCTTCTGATTATCATATTGGATTTTATGGGAAAGCATCGAACCTAGTAAATTGAGGAATGGATTCATTAATACACAGATGCGTTGCCTTCCCCTCCACGGCAACAGAAATCCTTATATTATAATCACTTCTGTTATATATACAAGTCATATCTATCGCCCGCTCCAGTCACTCGCCCGTCTCATAATCATAAACTATTTTGTATTCATCACGTCCACTCAGTTTTCCCCGCTGTTCTTGATCTTGGAACGCCAATATCGAGTCCGGTTGATATCATAATGTTAATCGTGCCAGACCAGAAAATGCGATTCCTCACTGCTTCTTCCACGGCAGCCTCAGTATATTATAGATCATTCAAGGGCTAATGCTATTGATCTGATTGAAAGAATTTCTGGATTTCATAGTTTCGGTTTTCAGCTCAAAGATTTGTTCTGCAACTAAGTTTGTTTCGGTTGTTTCAGCAGTGCAAAATGGTCGGCGAGACAAAAAAACATAGGACGGTTGCATTCGTATGCGTCTTATTGGTTATGATTTCTAGCTTGTGCATTGATGCATCTGGATCGGCCTTATTTCAGCCACAGAAAAACAAGGGCAAGTTTTCCCCTGCTTTACAGTCCTCATCTGCAAAAACTTATTTTGATCAACAGCCAGAGATCCCCAAATCTTCGAGACAAGCGGACACCATATATGAACAAGAAAAGCGTAAAGTTCATACTGGCCCAAATCCTCTGCACAACAGGTAGTTCGATCTAGTTTGCTGGGTTGACCTTCATATCTATTTTTGTAACTGATCATCACACCTGGGCAAACGTTTTGGATTGGAATTTGCCAATTTGAAATCTGTTTCCTATCAAAGGGCATGTTAATATTTAGAAAACGGTACTTCACGGATATAGTTCATATGTATTCTTTCTCTGCTTTAAGTTAAAGGAGTTTGGGATAAATGTTAGATACATGGCTGAGAGAGTAAGAGTATAGTATGGAGCTCAGACGAAGGAGCTCAAGTTAATTAGATAGATTACTATGCATGAATTTACACGTTGATGATACTAATTTTCTGTAGGAATATTACTGTACTTGCTGGACGTCATATTATGTATAACCATGGACTCATCGCTATTTTAATTACAGACACTGCGATCTCATGCTTACGCATGTAGCACGATCATAGAGCTGATTAATTACAACTATGTCATTCCAAGTGACGAGCATTTTACTTGAATAAACGGTTCGTTTTGTGTTCACAGTACAGAAAAAATTATCTGTATAACCAGATTATGAAGGCAGCTCTTCCAATAATACAAAGGCTGTACAGATAGTTTCTGAAGTAGAAATGTTGGGGGTGGGGAATGAAAAGAAACAAAAAAAGGGATATATACATTGTCTTCTTCCTTTGTAAACGTATGCTAGTTGCGGGCTCATGATGGCACAAGTTACTTGATCTAGATCCGTCGGTTTTCACAATTTGTGCTTGGAATCGAATCGAATCGATTCGATTTTCATAAGGTGATATCCTTTCAGTAGAGGTCTGTGTCTACCAATACGGCTTTCACTTCAGAAATTTTCGATAGCGATGGACCATATGTCTTTTGGATAAAACGACGAAATCCTCGGTATGTGAGACAGAACCTGTAAAAATTAAGAAGGAAATAAATTTACAGCAACGGTCCAGGTCTCTAACCAACATTAAATTATATGGCCAATTCTTCCCTCTCGTCAAAGATTAAGATTAAGAGCACTGATTATTCAATTGCTCTTCTGAAAATTTTAATTAGAAGTATTTATATTATATTTCCAATAAGTTTTAAAAAAGTACTGCTTTTCTGTTTTCTGACACAATTTTCAGGAGCATTGATCTCAGTCTGCTCATTTTTAACTAATACCAAAAAAAATATCAATGCCTAAAAGAAAACAAAAAATATGAACGCCAAAAACAAAGACATCTATATAAAACACAAAACACAGAATATTGCCGTATCTTTGAGTGACTTAAGTGATATATACAAAAATGATAGAATATATTTTTTGAGTCTTTTTATTTTGTTAGGGTTAATGAAAAAAAAAATCCAAATGATTAATAATAATTTAATTTTTAAGATTGCTTTCAAATAAGATATTATATTAGACCTTTTGTTTTTTATAAGATAAGTGATCTTTTCTGATCATGTTCTTAATCTTTAAGACTTACTCAAGTTTTACCAATTTTACAAAAGTTTATAAAATTGAAAAGTATCATAAATTAGTTTTAGTAAAATCTTGAAACTTGAAGATAAGAAAGGTATATGATAAACATAATTATATTTGAGTTGTGTCTTATCCTAAGATAAGGGTTGATTGGTTGCACTGTGAATATGCTTGTTACTCAGGTTTTTACTTCATAAGTGAATTGAAAAATATGGTGAACTAGTTGTAGTGAAATCTTAAAATTTGGAGATGATAAAGAAGGTATATTTGATAATCACACTTATAATTGAGTGGTGTCTCATACTAACCTCCAGGTTGATTGGTTGCACTGTGAATATGCTTGTTACTCGGTCTTTATCTTCACATGTGGATTGAAAAATATAGTGAACCAATTTTAATGAAATCTTAAAATTTGGAGATAAGGAACTTATATTTGATAAGCCCAAGTATAATGTAAATGAGTGGTGTCTCATAGTAACATAAGGGTTGATAGGTTGCAATGCTAATATGCTTATTACTCAACCTTCCCCTTCATATGTGGATTGAGCAATATAGTGAACCATTTTTAGTGAAATCTTAAAATTTGGAGATGATAAAAGATATATTTGATAATCACACTTATAATTGGGTGCTGTCTCATACTAGCATAAAGGTTTTTTCATTGGTTGCACTATGAATTGAGTATTACTCAGAGTTTCCCTTCATATATGAATTAAAAAAATAGTAAACTAATTTTTAGTGAAACCTTAAAATTTGGAGACACCAAAGGTATATTTGATAGTCACAGTTATATTTGAGTTATAATTCAGTGGTATGTCATACTAATACAAGGGTTCATTGGTTATAGGGTTGATATGCTTGTCACTCAACCTTCCCCTTCATATGTGAATTGAGAAAATACCATGAACCAGATTTAGTAAAATCTTAAAATTTGGAGATGGGAAAGACTTATGATAATCAGAGTTTTAATGGAAATATAATTGACTGGTTGTGTCTCATGTTAACATGATTGGTTGTAGTTTGGAGATGCTAGTTACTCAACTTTCCCCTTTATCTGTGAATTGAAAAATATAGTAAACCAAATTTAGTGTAATCTTAAAATTTGGATATGAGAAAGGTATTTTTAATATCTATATGATAAGCAAAATTATAATGGAGTTATAATTGAGTGTTGTTTCATACTAACATAAAGATTGATCGGTTGCAAATATGTTTGTTACTCAGTTTTTCCCTTCATATTTGAATGAACTAGTTTTTGTGAAATCTTGAAATTTAAAAATGAGAAAAGTATATTTGATATGCACAATTATAAATAATTATAATTGACTCATGTCTGGTACTAATATGCTTGTCGGGCAACCTTTTCTTTCATAAATGAATTCCCAAAAGTTTTAATGAAATTTTAAAATTTAGAAATCAAACAATTATATTTGAGTTATATCTAATTAAATTCTCTTTCCTATTAACAAAAAGATTGATTAGTTTCGACGAACCCTTTCACTTGGGAATGTCAGAGGGTATATTGGTCAAAATGGGTGGCTAAGCAAGATCATGCTGGATAGGATTATTAATTAGCTTAGCCAAATCTGGGTGATTTAGGCTAGCCATGAAGGGTAGTATAAATATCCATATTACTTAGTCTTCTCCTTCATTATCTATAATAAGACCCCTTAGTGATAATAATATTATATTATACAATACTATATTATACAGTATTTTTACCTTCTAAAAAATGCTTATTAATTATTAAAAAATAATAATAATACCTAAACACTATGTAACTTGGAAGTATTTCTACACAGATAAATTCACTATTAGCAAACAATGAACATCTAATTCATCCTTCCATTAAACAGAACTAATGTAATTAAAGCATGTACCATTTGAGCGAGTAAACAGTACACATGGGACTTGCCAGTTGGATTGTGAGAGTTGTATTTTTAATTTGAACAAAGCATGTACCATTTGAGCGAGTAAACAGTACACAGGGGACTTGCCAGTTGGATTGTGAGAGTTGTATTTTTAATTTAATCAAGACCTCTCTGAGTTGTTTCTATATTATAAGGAAAAATAGCTTTATTAGAGATTTTAAAAGTTTCCTTTGAGAAAAAGACATTAATAGGAATTAACAATCTACCCAGTTTCATAGAGCCCGTCACAGTTTACAAGCAGCACTTAAAAGTCAAGATGATACAGTGAGAAAGCTATATTTTAATAAATTAATAGGCTGTGCAACTATGCAGCATTAATGATAGTAACAAAGTTTAATATCATTGGATACAATGACAGCTTTTACGAGAGTTTTCTTTAAACCAACAATGTGTAGTCAAATATATATATATATATATATATATATATATTAACATATACACATTTAATATATTTTATTTAAAAAAGGAAAATATTTTAACTTCACAACGCTAAAAATGCTAACAACCATTCTAATTAGGTGCCATCAACGATCTCAATTTTTTTATTACAAATTGAACGGTGGAAAACATGGATGCCTTGTTGGAGAGAGTGCCAACCGTATTATCTGTATCGATTAAGCGTAGGATCTGCATTCATTAAGCGCAGACTGTGGAGATAGATCGATGGTTTGACAGAAATTAATAAGCATTTCTTTAAGCGCAGGCTCTGGAGATAGATCGATAGGTTGAAAGACACCCAGCAATACTTTAGAATTACTTTACTATTGTTACCTATGTCTGTTATCAATACCAGCTATGGCCGAAGGCAGCAGAGCAGAGCAGAACAGAGCTTGTGAAGTATTTATTATGCGGGGGCCATCTGTTACAATCTCTGCTGCTTCTCTCTTCTTCGGAGTGCGTCCTCCGATGTAACTCTAGCACCAAATTCCGAGGCTTGTCTGTACTGGTCTGTGCACCGTGCAGGGTAACGAATGGGAAGAGAGATAGTAAAAGTATTTTTAAAATTTAGTTTTAAAAATTTATGAAAAAATATTGACTGTTTTTGGTTATGAATTTTTATGGAATTTTTAAAATTTGTAAAAATATTGCTAGCGTAGGTGCTTAAAGAGTTTTACAAAAATTATAAGATTTTGTGAGCTAAATTCATCTGATTAGGGTTAATCAGCCAAAGAGTCAACATCCTCCTTTAGACAGCTCCATGTAAATATACTTTGTTTTTTTATTATTGAAATCAAGATGTAATAAAGGTGTATGAGAAATTTGAATAAAGTTATATATTAAGATTTTTAATTTAAGTTAATATATATATATATATATATATAACCACTTTTTAAGTGAAATTTATTTAAATCTTAATCAAAATGTATTAAAGTATAATAAGTTATGAGTTATACACTTTATACTTGGGTTAATCTTGTTAATAGGTTCAAACAAGTCAAAATAATATCTAAATAATTATCAACATAATCACAATCTTAAAAAATCATATAAACTACATCAAAATGATTAACGTGCAATATCTATCTACCTCATGCGAACATAGCTATCATTTATTTATTTCAAAAAATTTAAATCTTTCTTTTCTGTTCTGTTGTTGCCAAGATTATTGTATTTTTTTTTGGTTTAATGTCATTTAAGATTATCCTACTCAAATCGCACCATTTTGTTACTATCAACTAGAAAAAAAAATTATTTCGTTAGTATGCATACTTGAATCCTTCAATGATTTAGCTACCATAGGATCAATAACAATAAAATGTGGATCCATACACATATTTTCCACCAATCACAAGTTTGTATGAAACTCAAAGTCTTAAGTTATTACACCTCACCTGTCCTTTCCTCGTGTCTATCATTTAGTTTGCACTTTTCTTGGACATTGCACTTTGTTCCTTGGAAGCCCAACGTTGCACTATTTGTTTGATTAAAATTTAAAAAAAAACCACCTTTGTATTTTAAATTAAAAAAATTCACCCTTCCTTTTTAAGTCTCTTTTTCTCTTGGTTAACATTTTTTTTTAAATGTTTTATTGTTCAACGTGGGACATCCTTGCACTTTATCACCAAACCACGAGGTCGCATGGTTGTTTACCCTTTGACTCCATGTCAAGTTGTCATTGAGAGTTTCTTCTTTTCCATTATTTGACTTTTCTTTATAGTTGTTTTTTGCTTATTGTTAAAATCTAAAAAAAATTCTTATAGTTGTTTTGCTTATTGTTAAAATTTTGGAAATTGGACTTTATAAAAATGCATTACAAGCATTTTTCATGCTTCTTTTAGAATATTTCATAACTTTTCTTTTAGCCAATGTCACCTTTGTTTATTAGTCATTTTCAAAAATAGTTTTTCTTAAGTGTTTTTTCAATTATTTGTTTAAGAATACTGTTTTCTTTCATTTTTTAATTGAGTTTTAATTGTTTACATTAATTAGGGATTTATTCTAGTTTATTGGCTTAAGTAGGTGGAGAGATGTAAGGTCATTTTTTAAGAAATTTTATTAAATGATCAATTTTTTAGTTTTTTTCCTAATTCGATTTTTTACTAGTTTTGATATCTAGATCTCCAAATTGGCCCAAATGCTCCCAAATCTTCTGACAAGGTGTATGAATGATATTCAGACTTGAATATGATGTTCAGGTATGATTTATGACCCTCCCATTACTTTTGCAAAGTTGTTTAATATTCTGGCCAAAGTAGGAGCCTTTACTAGCATTTTGGGGTTCCAATTTCCTCTGGGTAAATGCTGGAAAAGGGTTCTCAAATACTCCAAAACCCACTCGAATTTCTGAACAGAGGCAGAGGATGTTTAAGGGACCATTAGAGGAAATTTCTACTCAAAATGGGTCTCCTCAAATGAACTAATAAAATAATAGTTAAAATACTAAAATAATATTTATTAATTTTGGAGGAAGAAAAGAAAAAAACTACTTTTTTGTTTGTATTTTTAACATATCTCCCTGTGTTTTTACTCAAATTTCGATCGGGAGAGCTCGTTGGATGCTGAATTAAATTCTGCATCCAACGAGTACCCACTCGGCATACTTTTGACGGACCCCGCTACCCCAAAAACAAGAAATACCTAAAAAAATGAAATGATGACATCATCATTCCGTTTTGTTAGGTATTTCTTGTTTTTGGGGTAGCAAGGTCCGTCAAAAGTATGCCGAGTGGGTACTCGTTGGATGCAGAATTTAATTCCGCATCCAACGAGCTCTCTCGATCGAAATTTGAGTAAAAACACGGGGAGATATGTCAAAAATACAAACAAAAAAAGTAGTTTTTTTATGATACCTATCCCCAAATTTATATTAAAAAAGTGTTTAAGACCTATACGGTATTTCAAATTTAAAGCAATTTCATTGGCCAACACATGATGACATGGAATTTGAATAAAAGTTAAAAGGCCCATTTTGAGTTGAAATTTCCTCTAATGATTGTTAAGGTCTCATATGCATCATTATTCAGTTTATATAGGTTGTTATGACCCTCTCCCAAACAACTGCAAATTCACAAATTCAACCCTTGGGGAAAAGGCACCAAATATTCTCCAAATGCAATTAAACTCAGTAAAATGACTTCAAATGCTGAAGTGTTGAACATGAAACTTGTAATACACATAAATGCCAGTCCATTCATCATAAATATACCAGAGAGACATTATTCCATTTGAAATAATCAACATTACAATGTAATACATCAATATAGTGGAGAAATGGTCATTGTTTGCTCATTAACAGTCACTTTTACATAAAACTCTTTGGTATTTCAACTTGAAACTTTTCGAGAATGAAGAAAAGAGCATATTGAACTTATTACAATCAGAAATGGACCAGGAGAAGCTCTCCCAAAGTGTACAATAGCTCACCCAAAGTGCAATCCCTCGATGAGGAAGAATATGCAATAAAAACTGGAAGTGGTTGAGAGAAAGTGTTGCACTAGAAGGAACCAAGAGCTGGCCTATAGCTTACACCTGCAAATACAAACTACATTGAAGCTCCATGAAAGACCTGAGTGGCCTCTCCACACACCAACTTGGATGGGAATATTTCACCCTCGAAATTAGTTAAGGCAAGAAATTAGTCATCCACTATCTCTCCCAATTCACAAATGCAAATTTCTCAAATGATCAAAAACTCATATCTTGGTTGATCCTTGTATTTTATAAAAATCCTTAGCCTTCTAAGGTTACCAATCCATCCACAAACTCAATCCAATTCGAATTAGCATGTGTGCTCAAGATTTGTCATGTGTCCTCCCTTTCCTAGCCTTCCATCTTCCCCCAATTCGAGTAGGAACCCATTGAGCTTTCCCAACTCAGAGAACCCTATTGAATGCTCTATTTCAACATGACATGTCAGATATGTCAGATGTAAGCCTTCAGATCTAATTTGTGTCATAGGTGTCATAACATCTTCATCATTGTTGTCATAGAGCTAGGGAATCTAGTCCACGTGTCTCACTAGCTCCAAAATGACTCTTCCTCTCCCATGTAAGTTACATTTCCTTCCAAATTTGAACTATGATGCATATGGCCAAGTGTATTTGCCTTCTAACTCATCCAAGAACATTTAGGCTTCCCATGGATTCGAAATTGCAAGAGGAGGATGCCATGTGGCACATAAATTCTAGCTTGTGTGGGCCCCATAACCTCCATGCTCCATTATTAAATATTTATTCCATTTTAATATCTGAACATCATTTATTGACTCCCTTATTAAAATTCCAAATGTATCCTTCCAACCTAGGGAACTAGTAGGATTGATGGAATTGTCCTGCTATGGAGTTATTTGAATGGGGACATTATAGTCCTCCCCACCCAAGATTGCTTTTCCTCAAGCAATTTCAGATTTGGATGCTGCAAAATATTCTCCTCTTCCCATGTGGCATCTTCACTTGGTAGATCCTTCCATTGTACTAAGTATTCTTTGATAGTTCTGCTTCTCAATCTCCTTTACCTTGTCTTCAAAATATTTTCCAGAACAAGTGTAAGCTGACCTTCATCATCCAAGGGAGGAAGTATTTCTGAAGTGACAATTTGCTGACCACGATATTTTTTGAGATAAGAAACATGAAATACATTATGGATTTTACTCCCTTCCGGAAGTTCCAATTCATATGCTACTTCCCCAATCTTCCGAACTACCTTGTATGGGCCATAGTATCTTGGTTTTATCTTTTCTACCCCATTCTTTTTGAGAGATGTTTGTTTGTATGGCTGCAACCTCAAATATACTAAATCATTAATGCCACGTACCCCAATTTCAATAACATTTTATGTCTAAGAAAACATTATATTTTACTTTTATTGTAAAGTTTATGACTATTGACCAAGTGGAGTCAAGGATGACTGTAATTAATTATGTTGAATATTTTATTATTTAATAAATAAAAGATGAGACAAATAGCCTAAGGAGGTTGTTGAATGAGTGTCCACTAACCCACTAGGAGGAATAGACTGGGGTGAGAGAAAATTGACACATGGCAGCATCCTCAACCACTTCTAGTTGTTGCAAGGGGGCAACTTCCCTAATTTTGTGGTCATGTTCCCCAAGAAAGTGGAATAGAGCAAGTGCCTCATTAATTGAAAAAATGACCAAAAATACCTAGGCATGCATATATCTATCCATCGAATTCAACAGGAGGCTGTTCTTTCTTTACCTTGTGAAATTTCTAAAGTTGAAAAAGGAGCACAAGAGATTCGATGAGGGGAAAGGCAAAAGTGGAATGAGTGATTAAGACTACTTTTAGAACTAGTGCAGCCACATAGATGAGTTCTATACCGCTGAGGACAAAAGTACTGTTGTTAAGTACTATTGTTGAGTTCCAGGGGTATTTAATCCCATTTCTTCACACAGTGATTTCATCCCGGTGGATCAGTGGACAGGCTCGAGCGTCCTAAGACAAGCAATTGAGCTATCTTCAGGAAAAGGTTGGTTGGAACGGACTCCTTGGGTTGTTTGTCTCTTCTACAAATTACCAGGTTCCATTGTGTTATCTTATTTATTTATGTCCAAGCAAATTACTGAAATGAAAGCAGTCATGTTTAGTTTTTCTATTAGTACTTAGATATTTTGAATCTCTTAGTAGAATACTTAAGTCTACATTTAATTAGGAAAGTTTACTTGTAAATGATTATATGAATAAATGAACCTAGAATTAGAAATGATTGATTAATGAGTAAAATTTCTTTCTGCATTTTTTCACTCATCTTACGATGAAGTACTCTAGTACAAAAGGTTTGTTTAGAGGTAAATAGGAATGATTATACATGGATAAAATGATCTGAACTATTATCGAATTGTAGAGTTTACTTATAATTTGATTAACAATATTTTCCTCTGATAAGTTACCAACAATATCTTCAAGTAACTGAGTTCACTTTGGAAACTTTTTACTACTATTTTCCAGCTATGATATCATAGAAATCCATTTCTGGGACTTAACCTTTTATACAAAAACCTCTAAGAATATTACAGAGAGTATATTATAGCAAGCTTATGTCACACAGTCATTAAACAGTGTGTAGTATAATACAATAATAACTACTATAATATAATCTATTTATTACTCATAGTAGAGAAAAAACATTCATTATTTTAATACTTTTAAAACCTAAATCATAAACATATCACTCTATTCATTTTACAGTAAATGAATTTATGAACTTAATACAAGCCAGCTGTAAACAATCAATATAACTCAATTATCATTATTTGTAAACTGTGTTTCTAAACCCTAATCCACTAATATAAACTTTCAAATCTATGTACAGAATCCCATTTATGAAAAATGATAGATTTCCAGCTCTTCTATATTAAAAGGAAAACTATCATGAATTAACTATCGTTTATACCAAAAATCATCAAAGTTATAAAGATAACCTAAATAATCAAAACTGTTATTTCAAAACCAAACCCTAGGATTATTCTTTACAGTACAGGTTGCTCAAATAGAATTTCTACACCAAATTTTCCAAATGGCCTAAACCAATTTGCAGTCCTAGAATCATTTTACAAACACATTGTTGTCTTAACAGAAATCTATTATTTTTACTAAGCGTAATGATTTATACTAACCAAAATTTCAAACAATTGCTAAACAGATAATTACACTATGGTCGTAAGCTCTGTCTTTTAAGAAACAAAAGAATTTATAAACAAAGTCTTTAATTTATCAAGAATCCAACCATTACAGTCGCCATTTAGTTCAACTCATAAAAACCAAAATGCCTTAACGGATTCACATCCTTGAAAGTATTTCAATGGCCAAGCAAGAGGCTGATGAGGCTTCACATAATGTATTTAGAGTTTAAAAAAAACAATTACAAAAATCTTTAAACAGTATTATGTTACCTTAAACCATTATTACAAGAGTCATAGTTCACCTGTGAAACCCTAAGGGTATCTCTAAGGATGACCTTACAGCCTCCCTTCCAAACAAAACAACAAGTTACCACAAGTAAATTTGAACACCATAGTAACATTCTACAGGAACCAGTGGTATCATCGTAGACACATTCACGACGAAGGGTACCCCAGGGTTGGAACCGAGGCTTAACCGAACCCTTATTGCTCACACCCTTCAGCTTCAAGAAAACGCCTTCAACCGTCCACTGTATTTCTTCACCTACATCAAACTGCAAACGCTTAGAATTGTCTAATACATAGCTGAGTTTTAAATAAAATAAAAAGAGAAGAATGCTTGGAGGAATTCGTGACTACTTACTAGTTTCAGCATGGGGCTCAAAGAAACAATAGTGGCAAAAAACAAGAGCACTAAGCCTACTAATGCCACGACTAAGATCAAAGAAACAATAAAGGCGAAGAACTAGAGATTAACCTGCTAACGCCGTGACCGAGGTCAAGAAACAATAAAGGCGAAGAACCAGAGCTTAACCTGCTAACGTCATGATCAAGACAAGAGTGAACTCTTTTACAGAGACCCAAAGAGGTCGAGGGCCTGTTGGCCTAATTACTCCAACCAAATAAACAACTGTCAAATTCCAAGCGAGTTTTTAGGGTAAAAAAAATGTAAATGTATAGGGTTTATTTCCAAAACCCTCCATCTAGTGAGCATCCACCACGTGGATCCCACTACCCTTGGAATTGTTTTTAGTTTCATATAGTGTTGAACCTGCATGATTAATCCTACAATGCATACAAAGTAATACTATTACTTTTGTTTAAAATTAACAAGTCATTGTTTGGTACGTTGAAGCTTTGAGCTAGTTTATAATTATTATATCATACATGTTGGGGTTTTAGCTAGGTTGTAGTTGTTAATTAATACATCAAATACATGCCTAGGTTAGGTTTGTTAAAAATAAACATTTCATTGTTATGCATGGTGGAAATTTAGTTAGGTTATAATTGATATTTTAAGCATCGAATACATGCCTAGGTTTGTTATGTTTTTGTCAATCTTCTAGTTGCTATAAATAATAATGATAATTTTAGGGCTTAGGAAAGTTCTAGGATTTACATGATTAAAATTCATAGTTATAAACCAAATTGGATTGTATTCAGGATTTTGGTACTAAAAACAAGTAAAAGCATGGTTGATAATCATATACAATCAATCATATAATTCAAGTGTTTAGAACAAATAATCACACTATTAACTCAAATTGTTACCTAGGTAGATTAGTCTTTGTTACAGGCATAGGAACTCTTCCACTTCGATAATCTAGACATTAAATATAGTTTAAGGATCTTTTCTAACTTACTTGTTTGGTCTTCCGAGTTTTAATTTCTTACATCGTAACCCTGGAAGTAATTTTTACCTGTGAATCATGTACAAGCATAAGATCTGCGTTAGAAGTAAGCCTCAGGCTAACCTCAAGCCCCATTCAGTAAGAAAATAAATAACCATCAGAATCATACACTTTCTTACCAACAAACAAATGATCAGAATTCAATAATTTGAAACTTATTACTATTTTGAAAAACATTTTATTCAAGACTGGAAATCAATATAGATTGAATGTGGTTAGTAGCATGCGACTTACAAGTTAGTAAGTAAAATTATGTAGCCTTTTAGTTACAGTTAACAAAAGAGAATTAACTCCTAAGTTTCTCTTAATATCTTGTCTTGTAATCTATCTGTTAAACTAGACTAAAGTTAATTATTAAACTAGTGATCTGACTATGAGTTAGCATTTAATATCACATAGAAAAATTTTAAATTTTTGTGAATTTTTGGAGATATCAAATATGGTATCAGAGCCCACGTTCAGGCACTAGGCTTGAAGTGGCTCAGCGCACATAAAAAAAAAGTAAATAGAAAGTATGTATACTGATTTATGATTTTAAATGTTGCTGTACATAATATTTTCTGAATTAGATTTGCAGGTATGGAAGGGCTTGAAGAGTATGCTGAAGAGAGGTCCTCATTAAATGAACAAAATAATTATGGAAAAGAACATGATAAAGAAGATATAACTAATAACTCATTTGAATTACTGCAAACATTTAAGGATTTAAAAATCGAAATGGAGACTGTTAAAGAAGAAAATAAGAGAATCCAAAGAGCTCAGGAGGAGCTGAATCAAATACTTTTGGAAAAGTTTTATAACGAAGAAAAAGATAAACACATAGAATCTGACACTACGTCCTATCAACATAAGGGTAAAAAGTCAAAATACTCTAAAATCAAAAGTAGTTCTTCTGAAATTAATGGTAACTCTTACAGAAAGAAACACCAGTATTCTAGTGACAGTAGCGAGAGTAATTATCGCTCTAGAAAGAAGAAGTACAAGCCCTATGAAGATATTTTTGGGGAGTTCAAAAAGATTAAACCACCAACTTTTAATGGCAAAACAAAAAAAGGAGAGGAAGCCGAAGCATGGATGTCCGGAATGAAAAAGTACTTTCAGATATATAATTATTCAAATCAGTTAAAATCGAGGATGGAAATATATAACTTAACTGGAAAAGCCGACATTTGGTGGCAGGACATAAAACAAGTTAACGGCATAAAAGAGAAGAGTATAAACCGAAGAACTTTTAAAAAGTACTTTAAAAAGAAATTTATGTCGGAGCAATATTACGAGGAACGAGCTAAAGAATTTTATGACCTAAAGTTGGGAACCATGAGTATGAAAGAGTTAAATAGTAAATTTTTAAGCTTATTGTAAGATGTGCCTTATATTGTTGATGAAAAACCCAAGGTACAACAGTTTTTGAGCTGTTTACCTTTTCATATTAGGACATAATTGAATATGATAATCCCAAAACCCTTGAAGAGGCCATGCGAAAAGAAAATTTCTGCTATGAGCAGAACTGGAAAAGGGAGAACATGCCAAACTGGAAAAAAAAGGTCTAATAATTTTGAATAAAGAAAGAAAGGTTTCACACCTAATCGGAATTTTGGGCATAATAACTCACGCAATTTTCCTAACAAAATTTTTCAAGGGAATAATTTAAAAAAGTAACTCACAGCAAAACTCTACTGTCACAAGAAATAAATAATTTACAAATAATCACAGTAATTATGTTAAAAATAACGAACGTAAGGAACCGGTAAAATGTTGGGAATGCCAGGGACCTCACTATGCATCAATCTATCCTAACAGGAAGAAGACCGTCAACATTATTCATGCTATGCAAGAAGATACAATGGTTGGTGATTTAGCGAGAGGGATGCCCAGAATCAATGCAGCGCCGAAAAACAAACAGGCTGAATACCAGACTTCCATGGTGGAAGTAGAAGGTATGCTAAACCATAAACCTATTTCTATTTTAATTGACCCAGGGGCTAGCCTGAGTTATGTCTCTCCTAGTTTAGTAGAGAAAAGTAAACTACCGGTAGAGAAATTTGCAAAATCATGGTTGGTTCAATTAGCTATAGGAGCAAAAAGGAAAGTAATTGATTTTGTGAAAGATTGTACATTATTTATGAATCAGTTTGAAACTTCTGTAAAGTTGATTGTACTTCCGTTAGGCTCTTATGATGTATTAATTGGAATGGATTGGTTAGAACAACATCGAGTAGTGTTAAATTGTTTTGATAAAACTTTTACATGTTTAAATAACAAAGGAGAAATGGTAACAGTAAAAGGAATCCCTAGAAAAGCAACAATCAGACAAATTTCTGTCTTACAACTAAAAAGGGCTGTTTGAAAGGGATGTAAAGCTTTTGCTGTAACTATAACTAATGAAGAACACATTAATAAAGAAGACAAACTAAAATGAGAAAATATACCAATTTTGAGAGGTTATTCGAATGTATTTTCGGAGGAAATTCTGGGATTGCCTTAGAAAAGGGAGCTGTATTTCACTATTGAGCTGGTACTCGGTGCGGTGCCTAACTCAAAATCTCCTTATCGGATGAACATCCTGGAGCTTAATGAATTAAAATCACAATTAAAAGAACTGATAGATAAAAAGTATATAAGACCAAGTGTGTCTCCTTGGGGAGCACCGGTCATTTTCGTTAAAAAGAAGGAATGTACTCTACGTTTATGCATTGACTACCGTCAGCTTAATAAAATGACAATTAAAAATAGATACCCATTGCCCCGCATAGATGATCTATTCGATGAGTTATACAGAGCAACAATATTTTCAAAAATTGACTTAAGATCCGGTTATCACCAAGTCCGGATTAAGGATGAGGATATTTTCAAGACGACTTTTAAGACCCGATATGGTCACTATGAGTTCGTTGTCATACCATTTGGGCTAACTAATGCACCGACAGTATTCATGTGTTTAATGAACAACATATTACATAAATATCTAGATAAGTTTGTAGTAGTTTTTATTGATGATATTCTAATCTATTCTAAGACTAAAGAAGAGAACGAGGAGCATTTAAAAATAATTTTACAAGTGTTAAGGGAACATCAACTATATGCCAAGTTCAGTAAATGCGACTTCTTCAAAGATAAAATACAATACTTGGGTCACGTAATAACTAAAGATGGGATCTCGGTTGACTCAGATAAGATTAAAGCAATTAACCAATGGCTGGTCCCAAAGGATGTGACTGATGTACGGTCATTCATGGAGATTACCGGGTATTATCGAAGGTTCATTGAGGGTTTCTCAAGGATCACAAATCCCATAACTTCTCTACAGAAGAAGGGGAAGAAATTTGTATGGGATCAAAAATGTGAAGCGAGTTTTAAGAAATTAAAGGAATTGTTAACTATTGCACCCATTTTAAGAATTGTGGATCCTAACAAGGATTTCATTGTATGCACTGATGCATGGAACGATGGCCTTGGTGGGATATTAACTCAAGAAGGACATGTGATAGCGTACGAGTCCAGGAAACTTAAAATTCATGAGAAAAATTACGCTACTTACGATATAGAATTGGCTATCGTGATACATGAATTAAAGATGTGGCGCCATCACTTGATCGGAAGAAAATTTATCTTAATGACGGATAATAAGGGTTTGAAGTATATGTTGGATCAACCAAATTTAAACGCAAGGCAATCTAGGTGGCTAGCTTTCTTTAGCGAATATGATTTTGAGATCCAACATATCAAGGGGAAGGAAAATAAAGTAGTTGATGATTTGAGCAGAAAAGTAAGATTAAATTTTATGGCAGCAATCAGTACTTACAAAACAAATTTAGAAGATCAACTCGAAGGAGTAAAATTGGATGAAAATTACCGAAAATTGCAAGCTAAAGTGGCAGAAAATATAACTGAAAGTTTAAATACAGGTTACAGTCTAAATGAAAAAGGGTTAATACTTTATAAAAATAGGTTGTATATACCTAACGTACCTAAAGTTAAATTGCTAATTTTGAATGAAATACATAAAATTCCTTATTCTGGACACCCTGACTATCAGAAGACAATAACTATGTTATGAAAAGATTACTTTTGGCCGAATATGAAGAATGATTTGGCAGAATATATTGCTAGATGTTTTGAATGTCAACAGGTTAAGTCTAAACATTAGAATCCGGCCGGTTTATTAAAGCCATTACCAATTCCTAGCTGGAAATAGGAAATAATCAACATTGATTTCATTACAGGTTTACCTAAAAATTAAAACCAAAATGATTCTATAATGGTAGTTGTTGACAAACTCAGCAAGGCAACCCATTTTATACCAGTAAAGACCACTCATAAGGCTGCTAATATTGCTGAAATATTTATGAAATAAATTTTTCGTTTGCATGGAATTCCAAAAGTTATAATTTTTGACAAGGACTCTAAATTCACAAGAAACTTCTGGAAATATTTATTTAAAGGTCTAAATACTACTTTAAATTTCAGTACATCTTTTCATCCACAAACGGATGGACAGACAGAAAGGGTAAATTAGATTTTGGAAGATATGTTAAAGATGTACGTTAGAGAACAACCAAGTAAATGGGAGGACTACTTACACTTGGTTGAGTTTGCATACAACAACCACTACCAAGCTTCATCAAAATTCAGCCCATTTGAAATTTTGTATGGCAGAAAATGAAATACTCCCATCTCATGGAGTAACCCCGTTGACAGGTTACTATTAGGACCTGAGTTATTAAAGGAAATGGAATTAACCGTGAAGCGGGTACAATGTAATTTAAAGATTGCACAGGACATACAGAAGAGCCAAGTGGATATTAAACGAACTCAGAAAGAGTTCCAGGTGGGCGAACATGTTTTCATTAAAGTAAAACCTAAAAAGAGCTCCTTAAAATTAGGGACATGTCTTAAGCTAGCACCCAGGTGCTGTGGGCCTTTCGAAATATTGTCTAGAGTTGGATCGATGGCATACCAATTAGCCTTACCACTGAATCTTAAAGTTCATAATGCTTTTCATAATTTTGTTTTAAAAATATATGTACAAGATACTAGTCATGTGATAAATTGAAATGATGTACAGGTGGAGCCCAAAGGAGATTTTCTGGTGGAACCGGACTGTATCCTCGACAAGAACGTGCTCTCGCTTTTGAATCGCACCATTGGACAGGTGAAGGTGCAATGGAAGCACCCTGATCCAAAAGAAGAAACCTGGGAATTGGAGAGTCATATGCGGGCATAATATCCAATTCTGTTCCAGAGAAGCTCTGAGGATGATGAATAAAGCAACATTGAGGACAATGTTGGACTCAAGGGGGGGTGTATGTCACCTACCCCAATTTCAATAACATTTTATGTCTAAGAAAACATTATATTTTACTTTTATTGTAAAGTTTATGACTATTGATCAAGAGGGGTCAAGGATGACTGTAATTAATTATGTTGAACATTTTATTATTTAATAAATAAATTATGAGACAAATAGCCTAATGAGGCTGTTGAGTGAGTGTCCACTGACCCACTAAGAGGAATAGACTGGGGTGAGAGAAAAATAACACATGGAAGCATCCTCAACCACTTCTAGTTGTTGCAGGGGGGAAACTTCCCTAATTTTGTGGTCATGTTCCCCAAGAAAGTGGAATAGAGCAGGTGGCTCATTAATTGAAAAACTGACCAAAAATACCTAGGCATGCATATATCTATCCATTAAATTCAACAGGAGGCTGTTCTTTCTTTACCTTGTGAAATTTCTGAAGTTGAGAAAGGAGCACAAGAGATTCGATGAGGGGAAAGGCAGAAGTGGACTGAGTGATTAAGACTGCTTTATGAACTAGTGCAGCCACATAGCTGAGTTATATACTGTTGAGGACAAAAGTACTGCTGTTAAGTACTACTATTGAGTTGTAGGGGTATTTAATCCCATTTCTTCACACAGTGCTTTCATCCTAGTGGATTGGTGAACAGGCTTGGGGGTCCTAAGACAAGCAATTGAGCTATCTTCAAAAAAAGGTTGGGTGGAATGGGCTCCTTGGGTTGTTTGTCTCTTCTATAAATTATCAGGTTCCATTGTGTTATCTTATTTATTTATGTCCAATCAAATTACTGAAATGAAAGCAGTTGTGTTTAAATTTTCTATTAGTACTTAGATATTTTGAATCTGTTAGTATAATGCTTAAGTTTTCATTTAATTAGGAAAGTTTACTCGTAAATGATTATATGAATAAATGAACCTAGAACTAGAAATGATTGATTAATGAGTAAAATTCATTTCTTTATTTTTCCACTCATCTTACGATGAATTACTCTAGTACAAAAGGTTTGTTTAGAGGTAAATAGGAATGATTATACATGGATAAAATGATCTGAACTGTTATCGAATTGTAGAGTTTACTTAGAATTTAATTAACAATCTTTTCCTCTGATAAGTTACCAGCAATATCTTCAAGTAACTGAGTTCACTTTGGAAACTTTTTACTGCTATTTTCCAGCTATGATATCATAAAAATCTATTTCTAGGACTTAACCTTTTATACAAAAACCTCTAAGAATGTTACAGAGAGTCTATTACAGCAAGCTTATGTCACACAGTGATTAAACAGTGTGTAGTATAATACAATAATAATTACTATAATATAATCTATTTATTACTCATAGTAAAGAAAAAGCATTCATTATTTTAATACTTTTAAAACCTAAACCATAAACATATCACTCTATTCATTTTACAGTAAATGAATTTATGAACTTAGTACAACCCAGCTATAAACAATCAATATAACTCAATTATTATTATTTGCAAACTGTGTTTCTAAACCCTAATCTACTAATATAAACTTTCGAATCTATGTACAAAATCTCATTTATGAAAAAGGATAGATTTCTAGCTCTTCTATATTAAAAGGAAAACTATCATGAATTAACTATCGTTTTTACCAAAAATCATTAAAGTTATAAAGATAACCTAAATAATCAAAATTGTTTAGTTCAAAACCAAACCCTAGGATTATTCTTTACAGTACATGTTGCTCAAATAGAATTTCAACAACAAATTTTCCAAATGGCCTAAACCAATTCGCAGCCATAGAATCATTTTACAAACAGATTGTTGTCTTAACAGAAATATATTATTTTTACCAAGCGTAATGCTTTATACAAACCAAATTTTCAAACAATTTCTAAACAAATAATTACACTATGGCAGTAAGCTCCGTCTTAGTTCGCCATTATAGTCGCCATTTAGTTCAACTCATAAAAACCAAAATGCCTTAACGAATTCACATCCTCGAAAGTATTTCAGTGGCAGAGTAAGAGGCCGAGGAAGCTTCACATAATGTATTTATAGTATTAAACAACCGATTACAAAAACCTTTAAACAATATTATGTTACCCTAAACCATTACTACAAGAGTCATAGTTCACCTGCGAAACCCTAAGGGTATCTCTAAGGATGACCTTACGGTCTCCTTTCCAAACAAAACAACAAGTCACCACAAGTAAATATGAACACGATAGTAACATTCTATAGGAACCAGTGAAACCGAGGCTTACCCGAACCCTTATTGCTCACACCCTTCAGCTTCAGGAAAACACCTTCAACCTTCGACTGTACTTCTTCACCTACATCAAACTGCAAACACTTAGAACTGTCTAATAAATAATTGAGTTTTAAATAAAATAAAAAGAGAAGAATGCTTGGATGAATTCGTGACTACTTACCAGTTTTAGCATGGAGCTCAAAGAAAAAATAGTGGCAAAAAACAAGAGCACTAAGCCTGCTAACGCCACGTCCGAGGTCAAAGAAACAATAAAGGTGAAGAACCAAAGCTTAACCTGCTAATGCCACGACCGAGGTCAAAAAACAATAAAGGCAAAGAACCAGAGGTTAACCTGCTAACGCCACGGCCAAGACAAGAGTGAACTCTTTTGTAGAGACCCGAAGAGGCCGAGGGAATGTCAGCCTATTCCTTCAACCAAATAAACAACTGTCAAATGCCAAATGAGTTTTTAGGGTAATACAAAAATGTAAATGAATAGGGTTTATCACCAAAACCTCCATCCAGTGAGCATCCACCACGTGGATCCCACTACCCTTGGAATTTGTTTTAGTTTCATATAGTGTTGAACCTACATGATTAACCCTGCAATGCATACACAATAATACTATTACTTTCGTTTAAAATTAACAAGTCATTGTTTGGTAGGTTGAAGCTTTGAGCTAGTTTATAATTATTATATCATACATGTTGGGTTTTAGCTGGGTTGTATTTGTTATTTAATACATCAACTACATGCCTAGGTTAGGTTTGTTAAAAATAAACATTTCATTGTTATGCATGGTGGAAATTTAGTTAGGTTATATTTGATATTTTAAGCATCGAATACATGCCTAGGTTTGTTATGTATTTGTTAGTCTTTTAGCTGCTATAAATAATAATGATAATTTTAGGGCTTAGGAAAGTTCTAGGATTTACATGATTAAAATTCATAGTTATAAACCAAATGGGAATGTATTCAGGCTTTTGGTACTACAAACAAGTAAAAGCATGGTTGATAATCATATACAATCAATCATATAATTCAAGTGTTTAGAACAAATAATCACGCTATCAACTCAAATTGTTACCTAGGTAGAGTAGTCTTTGATATAGGCATACAAACTCTTCCACTTCGATAATCTAGACATTATGATAGAGTTTAAGGATCTTTTCTAGCTTACTCGTTTGGTCTTCTGAGTTTTAATTTCTTACTTCGTAAACCTAGAAGTAAGTTTTACCTATGAATCCTGTACAAGCATCGGATCTGCGTTAGCTTTGAGAAAAGCTAAGTAAGCCTTGGGCTAACCTCAATCCCTCTTCAATTAGAAAAGAAATAACAATAAAAATCATACACTTTCTTACCAACAAACCAATGATCAGAATTCAATAATTTCAAACTCATTAACTTTTGAAAAAAAAAATTATTCAAGACTGAAAATCAATATAGATTGAATACGGTTAGTAGCATGTGACTTACAAGTTAGTAAGTAAAATTCTGTAGCCTCTTAGTTATAGTTAACAAAAGAGAATTAACTCCTAAGTTTCTCTTAATATCTTGTCTTGTAATCTATCTGTTAAACTAGACTAAAGTTAATTATTAAACTAGCATTCTGACTACGAGTTAGCATTTAATATTACATAGAAAAGTTTTAATTTTTTGTGAATTTTTGGAGATGTCACAATTAACCTGAAAGGTCCTTTCTTCTCTATGTCTATTTGCATATTGTTTTTGCTGATTTTGGGCAAACTGCAAATTGTCTTTCAAAAGATTTAAAATTTCTTGGCTCTATTCCGCCTAATCTTTAGATTTTGGAGCTCTACTATCACCAAAGATCATCTCAACAAAGGTAAGTGCATCATAACCATATAATTATTTGAAAGGATACATCCCTATTGACATATGAAAAGTGGTGTTGTAGAAAAACTTACCCAAGTGTAGCCATTTTGCCCATGCTTTTTGTTGCTCTCCCACATAGTTTCTTAGGTACCCTTCCAACCATTGATTCACCCTCTCTGTTTATTCATTAGTTTGTGGATGATACCTTATACTTGGAGTCAATTGAGTTCCCACCAATCTAAAAATTTCTTGCCAAAAAGCACCCATGAATCTACTATCTCTATCACTTACAATGCTCTTGGGGAGCCCATGCAATCTGAAGACTTCTGTGAAAAAAATATCAGCCACTTGTGCAGCACTAAAAGATTATGTAACAATAAATAAATGAGAAAAAAATTTCAATCTATCCACTACCACATATATGCAATCCTTACCCAAATATTTGGGCAAACCGGTGATGAAATCCATTGAGATTTGTCCCATTTTTGCTCAGGAATGGGAAATGGTCGCAATAAAACAGCTAGGCATGTAAGTTCTGATTTGTTTTGCTGACATACCTTATATTCATTCACATATTTCTGAACATATTCCTTGATCCCCTTCCAAAATAATCTTCGCCTCAATTTCCTATAAGTTTTAAAGTTCCCCGGATGGCCAGCTAGTGGGGAATCATGTGCTTCTTGCAAACTTTTGTACTTGAGCTTTGAATCTTGAACCAAATAAATTATGCCCTTATAATATATCATTCAATTCACAATACTATAGTTATCACCCCCATTGATTCCATATAACACATCACAAGCAAATTTATTTTTGGCATATTCAACTAGTAACATGTGTTTCCACTTTTTAGCAATGTCCATGAGAGAAAAAGAAAGTCTTCGAGATAATGCATCTGCTACAATGTTATTATTCCCTTTCAAATATTCAATATCAAAATCAAAATCATAATCTTGAATCTTTCTTACCCACTTTTGTTTCCTTTCATTTAGAACCTATTGGGTGAGGAAGCGCCTTAGACTATTGTGGTCGGTTTTCACCACAAATTTGTTTCCTACCAAGTATTGTCGAAACTTGGCCAATGCATGCATGATGAACAACATTTATTTTTCATATATGGAGAAAGGTATTTCATGAGGATGCAACTTTCTGCTCTCAAAGGCTATAGGGTGTTGGCCTTGCTTTAGGACAACCCCTATTCCTCCACCTGAAGCATCACATTCAACAACAAACGGCTTAGAAAAATTAGGTAATGCAAGTATGGGACAACTACTCATTACCTATTTCATTTTTTGGAAGGCCTTTTTATCCTCTTCATCCCACTTGAAAGCATCATTCTTAGTCAAATCAATGAGTGGAGAAGTCAACTTGGATAACCCTTTCACAAACTTTTTATAATACGTGCATATTCCAATGAAGCCCCTTAATTCGGTGATGGCCATTCTAAGATAGCCCTAATTTTTTCCATGTGTACTTTCACTCCTTCTTTCCTAATAATGTTCCCAATATACAATAGTTCTTTCATCCCAAATTCACATTTAGACATCTTAGCAAACAAGGAGCGTTCTTGCAAAGTTTTCAGAACAATCTCTAGATGATGCAAGTGCTCTTCCCAAGTTTTACTGTAAATGAAAATATCATCAAAGAAGACCAAAACAAACATTCTAAACTGCTTGCAAAAGATTCTATTCATGCATGCTTGAAATGTGGTTGGAGCATAAGTCAATCCAAATGGAATAACAAGAAACTCAAAGTGACCATAATGACATCGAAAAGCAGTCTTTTGCACATCTTCTTCCTTCATTCGAATTTGGTGATAACCTAATATAAGGTCAATTTTGGAGAAATATTTGGTTCCAAATAGCTCATCCATGAGCTCATCAATCCTAGGAATAGGATATCTATTCTTTATGGTCTTCTTTTTAAAATCTCTAAAATCTATACACATCCTCAAGGTTCCATCTTTTTTCCATTAGAGGAAATTTGGGGTCTAAAATGGGCCTTATAAGAAAACGTGCCAAAATAAGTTTTTGTGAGTTGGAATTCAAGAACCAATAGAATTTCAATAAAAATAAGTCAACCATAATGGTTGAATTGACATATTTGTCATTAAAAAAAACTACTTTTTTTGTTCGTATTTTCGACATATCTCATTGTGTTTTTACTCAAATTTCGATCGGGAGAGCTCGTGGAATGCAGAATTAAATTCTGCATCCAACGAGTACCCACACTGCATACTTTTGACGGACCCTGCTACCCCAAAAACAAGAAATACCTGAAAAAATGTGATGATGACATCATCATCACGTTTTTTCAAGTATTTCTTGTTTTTGGGGTAGCGGGCTCCATCAAAAGTATGCAGTGTGGGTACTCGTTGGATGTGGAATCAAATTCCGCATCCAATGATCTCTCCCGATCGAAATTTGAGTAAAAACACAGGGAGATATGTCGAAAATACGAACACAAAAAATAGTTTTTTTCTTTCTTCCTCCAAAATTAATCAATATTATTTTATTATTTTAACTATTATTTTATTATTTTCCTTAGGAGGCCCATTTTAGACCCCAAAATTCCTCTAATGTTTACCATCAAAAGTAGGGAGTGGAACTTTGCCAATGGCACAATTTAATTATTTGTTTTGATATAGAGACTTATTATTTTCCTTCTTTTTGAGTTTGTTTGTAGCAAGAAAGTACTGACCAAATGCTACACTTTTCTTACAATCTTCATCCAATTTATCCCATTCTTTTGTTATTGTAGCAAGTTCAAGTTGAATGTTAGGCTCTTCTTTGGGCATAATAAATTTAGGTGCAGTAGGCCTTGGTTTGATCTGAAATTCATGGGGTCTATTATGGGGTCCTGTTCTTGATAAAATATGCTCACCCATTGTCTTCTTTTCTCCTGATTGTGAACTACTGCTATCTCCTATTACTTCCAAATTGGCTAATCAACAATTTGAATCCTTTCATAAGATGCTGGTTCATGTTCTTGGTTATGTCATCAAAGAGAGGTTTCATGAGTTTAAGATATTCCTCCTTATTCTTATCATCCTGGAGTCCATACCCCTTGTTGTTATAGCGGATTTCACCACTCCAGGTGAATCACACTTTGTATGGCCTTCCCCTTTCCCGCTGCAGACTCTTTAGACCCCATGGACCATATTTTATCCTTTGATGTTACCTTGATCATCCCTAAAAACTATATAAAAGATTATATACGCCGCTTTTTCCCCGATAAACGCGTACATACGCGGGTTTGACTCCTATAACCGCGTACATCGAGATGTGTGCATAAGTACAAATCCTTTTGGAGTTTTCCTTGACTTGGATCCGACTCATTCGACTCCTGGCCTTCCATATGCCTTGAGATCACTCGGATTCAACCCTTCATTATCCCTTGTGAAGCTATATAAGGAACCTCTTGGTACATTGAAGACATATAGAGAGATTGAAGCAACGGAACTATAGTCCATTGTTGCCAGAACTATACTTGAGCCTGCATCCCTTTGTCCCTTTGGAGCACTTTTGTGTTCTTCCCAAGCTTGCCTTTGCTAGTGAGCTTGCTATCGAGAGATGGAGGATTGAGGTGGCGGAGGCCCAAGTGGGGGATTCAGTTTCTTCGATTCGCAGACGTGCCATCAGAGGTTGTATCTATCTTGTAATCTCTGATTTATATTAATAAGAACTATCTTTCCTTGTCCAATGATGTGTATTTGATTAAATATTGTATCCATTGGAATATGTCAAATGCTTTTACATTATTGATTATATATGCTAGAATAGATCTAACACCATGATATATAGTATGCTTGTATTGTTCACTTGTTGTTGAGGAAGTATTATATCAATTCAAGCTGAAGATTGGAAAGCTCAACGGGGATCTACTTCAACCGTCTGGAATAAGGTACAAGGTCTGATCCTTTAGTGTTAGACATTTTATTTCTATTGCATATTGGGAAAGATTGATTTATGGAGTCAAGTCTGTCTGTTGTGGTACCCCAAGCCATAGGAATTTATCTCTGTAACAGAATTGGCGACTCTGCTGGGGAGTTCCTAGTAGTTGTCCTTTGGGGGTGATTTTCTTGGCATTCAATGTATTTGAATTGCTCTTTCTCTCTTGTTTCTGTGTCGGGTATGGGGGCATGTATGCCTGGTAGAGTCTGATTGGAGTGAAGTTGGTCTCAGCCTGTCTGTTTGCCTTGTTTCATGCACCTTTTCTTCTTGTACGCGGGTTTTGGATTTACAGTCGCGTATACACGTGGTTTCCTCTGGGATTTCCGCGTATACACGCGGGTTTACTGCGAACAGTCACGTATACCCTGGATTTTTCCCTTTTTGTGGAAGTTAATTGGTTGCTGGGTGAATGCTGTTAGTTGCTAAGTCTCCTTTGGCACTGCCTGAGTCTGTTTTGACCTCTGGTTCTGATTGGAAACGTTTTTTTTTTAGCCTAAATTTTTTTTTAGGAAAGTTCTTGTCATGGCATTTTCGATTTTTTGTTTGAGATTAGTGCATTAGAGTTCTTTTACCTTAGTGCTTTGCTTGAATGTTGTCTGTGTGTGCTTGCAGAGTCTGAGGGTGGTAGAATCATTCTTTTGCTTTTTGCATCTCTTATATTTTCAAAAAATCCAAAAACATTTGCTTATCATAATGCATTGCATTTTGCATTTTGCATTGTACTTGCACTAGATCTAGATTTGCTTTGGAGTACTAGGTAGGACTTCATATAGGAAAATTTTCATTCATCATTTGAAGAAAAATTGTGCATTTCACGTAGTATGCATACCCTGTTTACATGGACACAATGCATTTGCATTGATTGTTACGGTGTGCATTTTACTTCTTGTTGCGTCATAACACCACTAGTTGCACGACAATATCCTATTTTTGAGTAATAAAGCCAACTAAAATCAACGCTAATTAAAATGAATTACACTCTTTTCTTTTCTAGGGTGCACCAACAAGCTTAGGTTTTAGGATCTTGGAATAGTTCATTGTAAGTTAATTCTCCAAGATCACTAAACAACAACATCTAGGTGTTTGTCCAGGGAGTGTGTGAAATCCTTGGTATAACCATTGTTCTCAGGATCCTCCTCTCAAACGGGAGTCAAGCATGAGGTGGTGTGAGCGGTTGTTGATTGGGATGACCCCTAGTCGATAACTGTGTAGCACCGGCGATATAGCTAGGATTGTATTCGTATTTGGAGACTCTTTTGGGAGTTTCGGGCTTTGCTACCCTGCCCATACGGTCAATCCCACCTGCGACTATCCTCCTGAGCTTTGATTATATTGAGGTGACCTTAGTGACCTTACCTAGGATATCGAGGGGGTACATGTAGAGGTTATTCTGCGTGTGTCCCGGCCAGGTTGGGGTCGGACAACATAGTTGCTTTACGTGTTGAAGCTGAGGACCACAATAATTGGTTACGTACCTCTGCTTGTGGTGACAAGGGCCTCTCAAGCCTCTCCTAGGCGAGACATACCGACCACATTCAGGAGCTTGCTTATCCAGCCCTTGTTTGCTTGCATTTGGCTTTAGATTTTATTAGTGATTGCTCTGTGTACGCTAGTTGGCCTAGGGTTTACGTAAATAGAGAGTCTTTGCTTTTTGTTGAGTCATTGTGGATTCGAGTGCGGTTCCGCGCCGTTCTCGTCGGTTAGCAGGACTTCTTCCTTGCACTTCTCCTCCTCCTTTGGGAGAGAGACCTAGACAGTCTGGGCGAAATATGTCACACACTGATTCACACACCATGGAGGATCATTCAGAGACTATTCCTGAGCCACCTTCTCCCGTTCGTATTGACAATGGGGAACTTACTCCTACATACGATACTTCACCTGACCTAGTTGAGTTTGGTCCCATGATTTCCCAGATAGGATCTTTGCATGATATACCTACTCACCCTAGGGATGATTCCCCGTTGACACGTTACCGGTATGGAATGCCGGATGATGCCGAGACTCACTTTCCACCCGCCAGTACTAGCTACGGTAGTTATGCTACGACTGGTTTTCCTATGCACGATTTGACATTTCATGTCGAATCCGACTTCGAGCCTAGCACTATGCCTGGGGGCAATCCCATTCCTTACCTTGCGGAGAGTTTTGGGAGTACTAGTCACATTGCACCTTCCATCCCAGTGGTGGAAGCTCCATCTTATCCCCCTCCTAGGTCTAGGGCTAGCGATCCGATTAGGATACCAGGTCCGAGACGAGTGACGATAGGCACTAGTACATATCTTATTACGGTGATTCCTTCGTCCTTGGTTCCAAGTTCTTCAAATGTACATCCTCCACCTTACCCACGTGGTCCTTCGAGCCAATATATGGCTACGAGTCAGGTCCGTACTGCGGTTACTAGACCGTTTGTGTCTCACGTTTATATACCACCCGTTGCTTCGGGAGGCTATATCCACCCTTCTAGTGGTCAGCTTGTTACGTCCGGGGCATATATACCTACTTCGGGTATGTATGTTCCTCCTTCTGGAGCTTATATTCCTACCTACGGAGTGTCCCATGGGAAATCGCATGCAATGACCTATGGACCTTATTACGGTCCGCAGTATGGACATGTTTCTTCACCTTAAGGAGGCGGGTATCAACAACCTGCTTACTCTCCTAATTATGGCTTTGTAGCTCCTACTAGTCAAGGTCCACCTTACTATGGTACTTCCACGTCACCTTATACAGGTCAGACAGGAGGAGGACACTATGGCCAAGGACATGGTGGTGCTCAAACCTATGTGAACCAGGGAGCTGTCCATCAACCTCATCACGCTAAGCTCCCTTTCCTTGCGACGCTTAACCTTCCTGGCTTATCGAGACTTACGAACAATCTCGTGGCTCATGACCCGGCTTGGCCGGCTGTCCCTACCAAGCTTCCTTCGGAAATACCTAAGTTCGAAGGCAAACCGGGAGAGGATCCGAGCGAACACGTTACCATGTTTCACCTTTGGTGCTCTTCGAATTCGTTACATCAGGACTCAGTCCGCTTGCAACTATTTCAATGCACCCTCACAGGGCCTGCGGTGAAATGGTATATAGAGTTACCAAAGGGAGCCTTTACCTTGTTCGACGATCTTGCGATGACTTTTATTAATCACTTCCAGCTACCAGGGCGCTATGATGTTGGTACTGAACTCTTGTCGACATTTCGGCAAGATAAAGCCACCCGTATTTCTGATCATATTCAGGAGTGGCGTAGACGGAAGAGATTAATTAAAGCCTTTATACCGCCGGAGTTCCTTCTTGAGTGGTTCCTCAAGTCTTTATTGCCATATATCGCGAAGGATGTTTCCACATCTGGAGTGCAGAATGAGGAACAAGCAATCTTTAGGGTGCAGGAACTGGACTTGATTTATGCTCAGTCCGGTTTGTTGTATGAGATTATTCCCAACGCTCCTCGTTCTAGTTTCGATCCCAAGGTCAAACCTGGACCACATGCCGATGGCATTGTGGGTTGTGCAAGTGCGAAACCTACAGATTCGGTTACAAAACAAGTTAGTCAATTGTTGCTCAACCAATCTGCCTTGGGACAAGCTATGGCTTCGTCTCAAACCACCCAAACGGCGAGTGTACTTTTTGTACAATCGTCGGACCAGAAGGGTAACCAGCAACCCGGACGGAATAAGAAAAAGGGTAAGAATAATAATCAAAAGGGTGGGAATAAGAATGAGAATGCTTCCAATCATGAAAAGAACGGTCAGAATGCTGGTGGGGACAAGCAAGCGAAACGTAAGGTTAAGTTCCCTTGCAAGCTATGTAAGGATGATCACCTCACTTACTTGTGCCCTAGAATTGATGAAGCTTCGAGACTCTTAGCACAAGGCCCAGCTGTGCTAACGAACCCTTTACCGCATAACCAGAATATGAACTCGAAGTCCTAGGAGCAATCTAGTGAGAATGATCCACCAGAAGCTAGTGCTCGTGGGTGCATTAACATGGTCCGTGCTACCAAGGTTGTGACTCGTGCGAAAGATTATGGATCGTCACAACCCAGCCCAGGAAAAGAACCCGATCCACCAGGAACTCCTTTGCGCATTGAGAAACCTGCGGACAGACCTGAAGCTGCACCTCGCATTCCTAAGGGGGTACTTAAGCGCTTGGGGCATAATCCAAATGCCCGAGCCGCCCATAATTATTCAGTTGTCGAGGATTTGGGCTATACTCCTTGTGCGATGTCTGCATTGGAAGTGCTTCAGAGTTGTCCTTCGCAAAGGAAGGCTTTGCTTTCTGCTCTTGGTGTGAATGGTGATGAATCTTCCTCAGTGATCAAATTTGAAACCACAGGTCATCATCCTCGCTTTCCCTACTATGTGTCATTTTTCGTACATGTAGAATGTATTAATATGATCGTCAAGCGCACTGTGATTGACGAGGGCACTGCTGCATCTGTGATGTCTTTATCTTGTTGGAAGGGTCTTGGTCCTCCTGAGTTGTCGAAGTCAGCGACTATGTTAACTGCTTTTGATGGGAGATCTTTTAGGCCGCATGGCATCATTCTATCCCTTAAAGTCCGTTTGGGAGGGAAGACCATTGCGATAGAGGTTGAGGTGGTTGATGCACCCCTCGACTACAATATCTTGCTGGGTCGGAACTGGATGTATAGTATGCAAGCCGTTGCATCTTCCGTGTTTCGTGTTGTATGCTTTCCACATAACGAGAAGATTGTAACGATTGATCAAATGGAATTCAAGAATTCCCCTATTACTGCATCTTCGGGAACTTCGGTTCCGGTTGTTGAACACTCTCAGCCGGCAACTGGGAGTGTGGGTGTAGGAATGTATGCATCCCTTATGGGGAGCTTTAGTTGTCCTGCACCGGTCCTCATGATAGGATCTAGTTTTGATAAGGCTTCGTCTTCTACGACCTCAGTGTCTTTTCACACGACTCATATGGGAGACCCTTGGATTCTCCCTACACTGAGTATTTCGAGTGAGCCTGTCGAGACCAACGTGGCGCTTCCTGCAACCATGATAGCTTATCAAGCCAATATTATGGATGTTGCGGAGCCTTGTTCTTCCTCTTTGCGGACGGAGGAGGAAGACCCCTATGTGCTTCCTGCATGGGTAGTACAGTCTTCTCATGCCCACGACTTCCTGGATACAGTTTTCCCTTCTGATGAAGCGATTATCGAGGCTATGTCGGGTGTTGAGCCGCCATGGGAGGAACTTCATCATAGATCATATTTCCTTCCACCGCTTGACCGTTTGGAGCATGAGGATTATAGGGAGATTCTTAGTCAGAGAGTTGGTAGTCCCATGATTCCATTAAGCTCTCCTAGTTAGATGGCTGATGGGAACATGGTGAACATATCTTCCACGATTTCTATCAACGTCTCTCGAAATCCTGGCATCATTGAGAATGTTTATATTGGGGCGGATTGTTCCCAGGCCGAGATTCTCGAGTATACCGAGCTATTCAAGGAATTCTGTGATATTTTTGCTTGGTCTTATGATGAGATGCCAGGTATTGACCCTCGAATTGTCGAACATGATATTAAGACTTACCCCAACGCTAAGCCTATTCGAAAACGTTTACACACTGTGAATCCTAGGAAAGCACCCGCCATTAAGGCAGAGATAGAGAAGCTGTTGAAAGTCGGTTTCATCTATCCCGTTCCCTTGACGGAGTGGGTTTCAAAGCCCGTTCCAATGGATAAGAAGCAGGGAGTGATCCAAATATGCACTGTTTTCCGCGATTTAAATCGTGCCTTTCCTAAGGATAACTTCCCCACACCGTTTATAGATCAGATTTTGGATGAGTGTGCGGGTAGCGAGGTGTTCTCCTTTATGGACGGCTTTTTCGGGTATAATCAGATCCATATTAAACCTGAGGACCAACACAATACTGCATTTATTTGTCCTTGGGGAACGTTTGCATATCAGAAGATTCCTTTCGGCCTTAAAAACACCAGAGCTACATTTCAGCGGGCAATGACCTTGATTTTCCACGATCTCAAGTCTATTATTGAAGTATTTTTGGATGACCTCGCTGCTCATTCTCGTATGAGAATTCGTCATTCATATCACTTGAGATTGGTCTTCGAAAGATGCCGGCACTATTCGGTTCGATTAAATCCTCATATGCGCATCTTTTGTGTAAAGTCAGGTCGTTTATTAGGATTCATCGTTTCAAAGGAGGGCATAAGAGTCGATCCCTTAAAGGTTGAGGCAATACTTCAGTTGTCTCC
>LPNX010069228.1:494353-565483 GCA_001517045.1 Pseudotsuga menziesii
GCATGTAATATGCGCTCGAATCCTGCCCCGTTACATCCCATTATCACCGCCGGTCCCTTCACCAAGTGGGGGCTCGATTTTATGGATTGCAACCTAGCTTCGGCTGGGGGGCACCATCATATTATAGTGGCTGTGGATTATTTCACGAAATGGGCTGAGGCAATGCCTACAGTAAAATCCGACGGTGAGACAGCCACTCACTTCGTATTCAACCAAATCATTACTCGGTTCGGGATTCCGAGAGAGTTTGTAACTGACCATGGATCGCACTTTTAGAACCGTATGATGGAAGAGTTGGCATCCAAGTTAGGGTATAAGCAAGATCACTCCTCTTCTTACTACCCCCAAGCGAATGGACAGGTTGAAGCAGTGAATAAATCACTTAAGTCCATTCTCCAACGAACCATCGCACAGAGCAAGACGAATTGGCATATTATGTTGTACCCTGCTTTGTGGGCATATCGAACCGCGGTTAAGACTGCCACTGGTTTTTCTCCATATCAGCTTGTGCATGGAGTGGAGTCGATATTGCCGGTTGAATGCGAGATTCCTTCATTGAAGCTAGCTGTGGAACTCTTACCAGACACTTCACCTTTGGAGGAGTGTTTGGTCCACCTCGAGCAACTTGATGAGCAGCGTCGAGATGCCTTGGTGGCTCTAGAGGTTAATAAGCATTGCGTTAAGGTCCAATACGACAAGTCTGTCCATCCAAGAGTGTTTAGTGAAGGAGACTTGGTCCTTTTGTGGGATCAATCGAAAGAACCCTTGGGGGCAGGGAAGTTTAATCCTATGTGGCGTGGTCCTTACGTGGTAAAGCATGTCTTAGAGAAGGGTGCCTATGAGTTAGTCGATTACAAAGGCACAGCTTTGGCGGAGCCTAGAAATGGGCTCTATCTTAAAAAATACTATGCATGATCTTTAGCCAAGGCTACTTGTTGTATACTATTGCACAACTTTGCATAGTTAGGTCTTTTTTATCGTGATCGGGTTTGTGATTAGTTTTTGTTTCTTGCCTAAGGTACATCTTGATTCAGAGTTAGTAGTGTCATAGCTTAATGGTTTGTACCATGTTAGAGATCCGACGTTATTGAGAAGATTCTTACTTGTGAGATTGTTAGAATGGAAATTTGACAGTATTACATATATACACATTCCAAGAAATGATAATCAAGTTGCTGAATCATATGCTAACTACGTGTTAGATTGGCATTTGTTTCATTCATAATAAATTAATCACAAACATTTTTACACATGTAAATAAATAAACCGATCACCATAAAACTTTTTATATATATAAAAAATGTGGTAATACATAGTGTCATATACAAAAGTGGAGCTTTCAAAGATTCCATCACATAATACACGGTCGTACAAAACATATATACTCCCAGGTGTCTAATCCTGTGGAGGGGGAGGGTTGTGATCATGATACGTCACTACGGCTCTAGCTAGCCGTCGGAATAAACGTACCCATGCGCGTGGCACACCCACCACCTGTCACTGCATGGCCTCAGGCAAGTCCTCGACTTGCGCCATGGGAACCCTGTGAGTCAGTCGCACGAAGTTGGTATGAATGCCCTGGAGCGTTCGCTCTGCATCCGCACCTATGATGTTATCCCCTCTTCCCCTCCGTCTATGACGTGGGAAGCCCTCTGGTCACTGTGGTCCTACATATGCACATGAATGGTAGATGTCACTATGTGTTGTCACACAAAAACATGTCTTTTTGATTCCACATAATCAAGAAAACAAAAAAAAATGAAATAACTCAAAATATTTTAAAAAAAGAGTGAGAGTCGAGATTCGGTACCTATCTCTCCGTATGCCGATCCTGGTGGCAATGGCATGTCTGGGTCCCCTCGGAAATCTATCCCTCCATAGGGGTAGTCATCTATGGCAACAATCTGTTGTCGCCACCATGGAAAGAAGTCAGCTGGATATGGGTTGGACACCCTACCACCCCCCAGTCTACGCATAGCATCTGCCCAACGTCGTTGGGCCGGATCTCGAACCCCGTGGAGAGGAACATCCACTCTAGGGCTCAATCCTGGAACACGCTCGAAGAAAAAAGTGCTCAATATGCTGCTGAACCCGAAGTTTCGTATCCTACCTACCTTACACTCACTGAGCTGGTGTTTCATGTTGCTCAGTAGTGTAGTACTCCAGTCGTATATGGTCGGTCTCATACACTCCACCGCATAGTACATCAGTGGTCGCGAGGCCTGATGGAGTGAGGCTAAGCCTGCTATCCTGCCCAGCGTCAGTAGTATGGCCTTTAGGCCCAACACCTGTATAGCATTGGTAGGGACTTGACTCCCCACCTTATCAGTATCTGGGTAGCAGTACACAGCTACGTACTCATCGATAGTAAGCCCACCGCCTGGCCCACCTCGGGAACGAAGGTTCACCACCTCCCCTCGTCCAGATAGACCTATGATGAAGTATATGTCTTCCACCTCTATAGTGAGAGACATCCCATCTATCCTGAAGGACTCTGAGTCTGGATCCCAATAGTTTACCAGCATCTCTAGCAGTCTTGGTTTGGCTCTCAAGCCACCAAGGCACCAAAACTTGTAGAGTCCGCATCTTCTTAGAGCTTGTTGAGCCATTACGTCAGCCCTTACAGCTTCCTCTACTTCACCATGCTCGCGCTCTCTCCATTCTAGCACCATCCTGCACGAGAAATTATCCAATTGTCCATTAGATTCTTGTAAATCCACTTGCGCGGCGTCATACGCGACTGTTTTACAAACAACCGCGTATGTACGCGGTTTCTAGCCCCTTTTCTGCGTATAGCCAGCCCTATACGCGGAAAAAGCTTTGATACCCGCATGGGCCGCAGCGCTCATGTAGAATTGGCTTGAAATACCTCATTTTACTATGAAAATTAACAAAAATTATATTGAAATGCATGAGGAGAGCATGAGTTACTACCTGGAAGAAACGGTTGTGAATTCCGCCGGCTGGATCTCCTAGAATTTGCAGTTGAATATCAGAGCTCCAATGGGTAAAAGTTTCAAATGATTTGTATTTTTTACTATTTATAGAAAAATTTTCAAATTTTTGAAAATTTTTACCCCCTTTCCTATAGTTTTGACAGTTTCTAACCATTTTGGACCATTTCTGACATAATTTGTGATGTAGAAGACCATTTGCAGTGCCGTTTCAGCCTTTGGATTGACCCGTTCATACTGATCTCAGGTATAACGTGTATACTGGCATATAGGTTAGGTTCACCACCGTTTTCATTTTGCATGACCTTATGACCATGTCACTATATCCTTAGGTACGAACCCACTCTATTATGTCACGGAACCTTCTTGCTGCTATAGAAGTGGCATGATGTGAGTGGTAGAGCTTCACCTTACATGGGTACCCTAGTTAGCGCCTTATTTGCATTTGGTGCCCATGCCGACGTTTTCTCCTTTAGGGTGTGGGAGTCTGTTGTATAGTATTGCCATGACATTTAGCAAGAGCCTCATACTCCTCTTGATCTTATGTTGGCCTGTTTCCCCCCGGACTCCCCTTATGTCAAGTTGTGAATTCATTATCATGAACTTTGCCTGCCTTATTGAGCTTTGTACCGGCTCCCCTGACATTGCGTTTCAGCCATATATCCCGAGCTTGTCTCATGTCTAGCCATGCAGAGCCATTTTGTATACCCTTCGCAGCTTGATTCCCTTTTTACCGGGAGGGGATTTTCCCCTGAGTGTCGATATCCTACACATGTATTCTTGCATTGAGCATAGGTATGTTCCATTGCCTGGAACTAGTTTGTTTACCTTGATGACACTCATCTCCTCCTAGTTTGTAACTATAAAGCTAGTTTATTCTTTTTTCAAGCTTTTCAAATAACTGAAAAAGTCCAAAAAAAAAATCAAAAAACCAAAAATCCGGACAAGGAAAGATGTTATCTTTGGCAGCTGTCGATTCATGTTGCCTTCGAACAGAGCACTGTATACCACATCCATTGGTTGGGTTATAGTTTGACTTAGGAGCTGTACTTGTTTATCTGAGTTTATCTCCACCGACTGGTTAAGCTTCCAGTCCCTATGGAGCCTTTGTTGATGCCTCCTGTGACACAGAGATGTCCCAGTTTGTATATCGAGTCTATGCTGCCTTCATGCAGTCACCATACGCCATTATGCTCTTGTTTGAAGGAAGTTGAAACCTGTGTCGGCCATTCCTCAGTTATCTTGACTTTGCATGTCGGCCATTCCCGGTACAGTTACTGGTTTGTGCACTTTATGATCGAGTCCTTCCACATTAGACAGCTTTGCTGAGTACCTCGTGTTGGATGATAGGGGATTCCTTAATGCCCTCCTTCCAGTGGATTTCATCCCATCGACTTTAGATCATTTATTCTGGGATTGGAGTCTAGAGTCATTTTGAGTGCCTTGAGACTTGCAGTCATCAGTGGCAGGTTCTCTCGCCATCGAAAGTTTTTGGGAATACATCAATGTCCCCTGATCAATGGATTCTCTCAAGTGTTCGACCTCAACTCATCTATTCACACTTGTTAGTTTGCACTCTAGTACCTTGATTCCCATTATCATCATCGGTGGGTAATCTCACGTCTGTTAATGGTATACGTCAATGACCGGTAATCAGACGATGGACTACTATGTTTGACCTTGACACCTCTATTCACATAGTAGGACATGTACTCGTAGCGGTTTGTGTAGAAGACCTTCCAGACTGGTGGCATCTCTTATATGCTACCTCCTTGATCGTGCCAGTGTTCATGAGATTTCAGCTCTCGTGACTTGATTCCAGTGTATGTTAGATATTTCCAGCCACTATGGAGATCTTGATCTATTGTATATCTTCAGCCATTTTGGAGATCATGGTCCTTTGTATATCTTCATCATGGAGATTATGATCTATGTATATTGTACGTGGCAATGACCACATATGTGATATCATGTATTATGCCTATTCATGGCCATTGTACTCTTATCTATCCAGGACTGCTATATGTACTTGCAGTTATATGCAGAGTTTTATCATTGTACTATGCTGATTGGGTGGCTGGTCTTCATCACTCCACTTTTGGGATGGACTTATAATGTATTTTGGCCATCGTATGACCCCTCTGACCTCACACATTAGGGGGCATCTGTTATAGGGGATTTCACCACTCCAGGTGAATCACACTTTGTATGGCCTTCCCCTGTCCTGCTGCAGACTCTTTAGACCCCATGGACCATATTTTATCCTTTGATGTTACCTTGATCATCCATAAAAACTATATAAAATATTATATACGCGGCTTTTTCCCCAATAACCGCGTACATACACGGGTTTGACTCCTATAACCGCGTACATCGGGATGTGTGCATAAGTCCAAATCCTTTTGGAGTTTTCCTTGACTTGGCTAGTCTTCATCACTCCACTTCTGGGATGGAATTATAATTTATTTTGGCCATCGTATGACCCCTCTGACCTCACACATTAGGGGGCATCTGTTATAGGGGATTTCACCACTCCAGGTGAATCACACTTTGTATGGCCTTCCCCTGTCCTGCTGCAGACTCTTTAGACCCCATGGACCATATTTTATCCTTTGATGTTACCTTGATCATCCATAAAAACTATATAAAAGATTATATACGTAGCTTTTTCCCCGATAACCACGTACATACATGGGTTTGACTCCTATAACCGCGTACATCGGGATGTGTGCATAAGTCCAAATCCTTTTGGAGTTTTCCTTGACTTGGATCTGAATCATTCGACTCCTGGCCTTCCATATGCCTTGAGATCGCTCGGATTCGACCCTTCATTATCCCTTGTGAAGCTATATAAGGAACCTCTTGGTACATTGAAGGCATATAGAGAGATTGAAGCAACGAAACTATAGTCCATTGTTGCCAGAACTATACTTGAGTCTGCATCCCTTTGTCCCTTTGGAGCACTTTTGTGTTCTTCCCAAGCTTGCCTTTGCTAGTGATCTTACTATCGAGAGATGGAGGATTGAGGTGGTGGAGGCCCAAGTGGGGGATTCAGTTTCTCCGATTCGCAGACGTGCCGTCAGAGGTTGTATCTATCTTGTAATCTCTGATTTATATTAATAAGAACTATCTTTCCTTGTCCAATGATGTGTATTTGATTGAATATTGTATCCATTGGAATATGTCAAATGCTTTTACATTATTGATTATATATGCTAGAATAGATCTAACACCATGATATATAGTATGCTTGTATTGTTCACTTGTTGTTGAGGAAGTATTATATCAATTCAAGCTGAAGATTGGAAAGCTCAACGGGGATCTACTTCAACCGTCCGGAATAAGGTACGAGGTCTGATCCTTTAGTGTTAGACATTTTATTTCTATTGCATATTGAGAAATATTGATTTCTGGATTCAAGTCTGTCTATTGTGGTACCCCAAGCCATAGGAATTTCTCTCCGTAACACTTGTTAGTCATAGTTTCAACAAAATGTACCTCTTCTTCTTCTACTTATTCAACAAAAAACACATTCAAATTTAGGTTCTAAGGGTGGTGGATTATTGATTTGACTCCTTTTTAATACCATTAGGTGCCAAGACCATGCTCTAATACCACTTGTAGTGTCTCTTTTTAAGAAATTTTATTAAATGACCAATTTTTCACTTTTATCCCTAATTTGACCTTTGACTAGTTTTGATGTCTAGATATCCAAATTGGCCCAAATGCTCCCAAATATTTTGAGAAGGTGTATGAATGATATTAAGACTTGAATATGATATTCAAGGATGATTTATGACCCTCCCATTACTTCTGAAAACTTGTTTAATATTCTGGCCAAAGTAGGAGTCTTTACTAGCAATTTGGGGTTCCAATTTCCCCTGGGTAAATGTTGGAAATGGCTTCTCAAATGCTCAGAAAACCACTCAAATTTCTGAACAGAGGCAGATTATTTTTAAGGGACATTGTTAAGGTATCATATGCATCACTATTCAGTTCATACAAGCTGTTATGACCCTCTCCCAAACAACTACAAATTCACTAATTCTACCTTTGGGGAAAAGGCACCAAATCTTCTCCAAATGCAATTAAACTAAGTAAAATGACTTCAAATGCTTTAGTGCTGAACATGAAACTTGTAATAAACATAAATTAAATTCCATTCATCATAGATATATTATATATACATTCTTCCATTCGAAATAATCATCATTACCATGGCATACATCAATATAGTGGGGAACTGGTCATTGTTTGCTCATTTACAATCACTTTCACATAAAACAATTTGGTATTTTGACTTGAAACCTAATGAGAATTAAGAGAAGATAATATTTAACTTATTACAATCAGAAATAAACCAGGATAATCTCTCCAAAAGAGTACAATAGCTCACCCAAAGCGCAATCCCTCCATGAGCAAGGATATGCAATAAAAACTAGAAATGGTTGAGAGAAAGTGTTGCACTATAAGGAAATATGAGATGCCCTATAGCTTATGCTTGAAAAGACAAAATACATTGAATCTACATGAAATACCCGAGTGGTCTCTCCACACACCAACTTGGATGGGAATCTTTAACCCTCGAACTTAGCTAAGGCAAGAAACTAGTCATCCACTAGCTCTCCCAATTCACAAATGCAAATTACTGAAATGATAAAAAAAACTCCTATCTTGGTTGATCCCTATATTTTATAAACATCCTTATCCTTCTAATGTTACCAATCCATCCACAAAATCAAGCCAATTCGAAATAGAGTGCGTGCTCAAGATTTTCCATGTGTCCTCCCTTTCCTAGCCTTCCATCTTCCCCTAATTCGAGTAGGAACCCATTGAGCTTCCCAAACTCACATGAGAGCCCTCTTGGATGATCTATTTCGAGCTGACATGTCGGATATGTCAGATGTCAGCATTCAGATCTGATTTGTGTCATAAGTGTCATAGCATCTTCATTATTGTTGTCATAGAGCTAGGGAATCTAGTCCAAGTGTCTCACTAGCTCCAAAATGACTCTTCCTCTCCCATGTAAGTTACATTTCCTTCCAAATTCGAACTATGATGCATATGTCCAAGTGTATTAGCCTTATAACTCATCCAAGAACATTTAGGCCTCCCATGGATTTGAAATTGCAGGAGGAGGATGCCATGTGGCACATAAATTCTAGCTTGTGTGGGCCCCATAGTCTCCATGCTCCATTGCCACTTCAATTTTCTCTTGTATTTATTTAATAAGCTCCATTATTAAATATTAATTCAATTCTAATGTCTAAACATCATTTATTAGCTCGCTTATTAAAATTCCAAATGTAGCCATTCAACCTAGGGAGCTCATAGGATTGATAGAATTGTCCTGCTATGCAATTATTTGAATGGGGACATTACAAGAGAAGAGTTCATTCTTGATGTCTTGTCTTTATTTTTGTTTTACTTGATTGCCTTTAATTTAAATTCAATCATGTGTGAAAGCACTTTATTTCTTTGTCTTATGTAAAAGCCTTTGATTTCTCTATCTTTCTCTATATCTTTTTAATGATCACAATAAAACCTTGATTAGTTTATGTATGTTTTAATGTTTTTGTTTCATTATTTTTTAATAAAAATGACTAAATATTTATTTTTCCTATTCATAATAAATATTGACTCTAAAAAAATTCATGTATAAATTCTATCAAAATTCATATAAAATCAAACAAAAAATTTAAAATATATATGATTACATGTTTTCTCTTTTCTATTTGTGTATTTATATTAAACTTTATATGAAAACAAGCAAAATAATCGCATCTTTCACTTATCATCAAATTAATCTTTCTTATGCTACCCTTCAATAATTCAACACTTTAAGGTTTCAAGTAATTCTAATCCAATTTCCATTGCTTTCCACTCTTTCGAAGTGGACTGTCGTAAGGTTCTCCTTCATCCCATGCACTGAATTTCCTTCCCTTCATCTTTTCCATGGAGGGACCTAGCACTAGATTTACTTTAACAGCTCTTCAACATTGATTTCCTTAAGGTCCCTTTATATCCAAGGTAAGTCTCGTCCTCAAAACTTGTATGTTTCCTCCTAATTTTTTAAAATTTAGTGGAAACTCAGATATTGTTCCAACTAATATTACCATATGCTATAGGGTTGGCATAATCATCCGTTCTTGAAGTCATTTTGTAAATATTTTCCAATTCTTGGGTGTCATATTCCTCTCTAACGGGTTCAACATATCTTTGACCCTCCAGAGGATCCAAGGGTGCAATAACCCTCATTCCCCCCCCGACCTTGAAATTTCATCAATATATTTGTCAAGTTGATAATGGCCTGATTATCCATTTCCCAATCTATTCCAATTAATGTTGGATAAGGTTCGTTATCATCTATTATTTCAATTGCTTCAAACTTGGTATAGCTACACAATCCATCCACATCAATAGGTACCCCTACTAACCTACCAAATGGGACTACTTTGTGTTTACTTGTTTTTCTTAATTTATTTGATAACCATACAAGCTTAAACTTACACAACCTTACATATGTATGCTTACTGAGTACATTTACATCCGACCCTAAATACAAAATTATAAAATCCATATCATGTTGGAAAAATAGAATCGCAGAACAATAGAATAAAACAAGATGCATAAATAAAAACACATAAACACAATACAAGAGACACACCAATATGCGTGTTTCGCCTGATATGGGCTACATCCACATAGAAATTTCCAGTTCTTTATTAAACCGTCAAGCAAAACAAAGGGATACAAACTGCAGCACATCCGCTGCAACTTCCTCTTCACTCTTTCATAGTCTCGTCTTTAACAATACTACACAACCACAATACAATTCCTCATACAAAAAATGGTTTCCTTCTAGGTATAAAATCCCTACCATAACTTCTATCGTCAGATTTGATTTCTAGAGAATGGCTCGGATTGACTACGAAATTACAACATTTTACAAGGCAATTTTTTCCACATTTCAATGGTTGAAAAACGAACCAAAAATGAAATCTAAACATGACTCGACCACCTATATCTTGGCCAGGAATCCAAACACGGTTGAAAAACTAATCAGGCTCCATAACCAACATATCATATGTAAAATTATCAATTAGAGGAGATCATCGGGTTGAATAGTACCTTATAGTGATAGAAGTACAAAGGATGATGAATTACAGTGTTAAAATTGATAAGCATGCATAGTGAAATTATGAAGAGATGGAACACTCAATTAGAAACAATAATTGAAAACCATATTCATTAATCTGTGTAATAACACAATATAATACAATGGCGAGAATTTGAATCACACAAGGAGGTAATATGACTCTAGACATGACTAGCATAGGAAAAATCACCATTGAAGACACACTAGTGAAACTCCAGATAACTGAAACAATTAATAATCAGTTGAATAACCCTTGGTAGGTGTGCATGGGCATATTTATCCTTAAATCATGAAAAGGAGTTGCATTAGATAACTGAAGGTGAACTGAAGGTAGCCATTGGATCTTGAATCCACTCTAGTGAGGGTGATCTGAAAATGGGACTCCCATGACTTAGAGTGGGATCCTAAAATCTAGGGATTGGTCTCTGGAGATCCTAAAATAATGCATATGGGTTCATCAAGTGGGTAGCATGCCCCAGATAACATATTCATGGCACTAATGTAGTGACAACGTCATCTTGAGCTAGGAAACTGACAAAAAGACTATGGTGGACAAGGATGGATTATAATAATCCTAACACCCCCCTTAATCCAAATTTGGTCAACCTGGGACCTAGAAACTGAGACCAAATGTCACCCATACAATAATAATGAAAAATAAATACTCAATAAACTAAGGAAACAAGGAAAACATCATGGGAAACACCCCCCCTTAAAATGAACTGTAGGGAACTGAACCAATCCTTCACACAACCTTCACACCAAGATGAGATCTAAGATATAAAAATATATTTTGAGTGAAATAATTTGTAAGATATGTCACAACCTTATCCTATGTAGGGAATTAATGCAGTGTGATGGTCATGTTGTGAACTTGTTCCCTTATACAGTGCATGTGAACCTCTCCACCTTCTTCCAATATGATGCCAGATAGGCAAAGAAATGTTGTTTCTTTTGCAGTCAAACGTGCACCTTTTGAACCTCTGTGATAGTAATAAAGAGTATATCTTGTCATGCCATGACTTGGGGTCTTGAATGATCCCATACAATGATTTCCTCAGTTTGCATACCAAGGAAGAATCATCATTGTACCCCTTAGGGCATTCCATGTATATCTCTTCTTCCAGGTTATCATGTAGAAATGCACTTTTGTCTCTTTTCTCTGGAGGAAGAGAGACACGATCTAATGTCTCATTGTTTTGTAGTGACTCATATTCCTCGTCCATGGAAGCCTTCCATGGTGGATCATGGAAATCCTCTTTATAGGACTATGGATAATACCCCACCATCATGTAGCACCTATCTGGGAGAATATATCACCTCTCTAGGAGAATTGCATCTATATGACTTGGTGCAAGGTTCTCATCTTGAAAGTAAGATCTAGTTCACCTTCTATCAGATAGATTCCCAACCATTTTCCCAACAAATTCAATGAGTTTTTGAGCCCGTTTAGGCCTAGGATTGGGAGAAGGAGTTGGATATGGGTATGGATATGCTTGAAATTCATTCTCAAGATGAAGTTTTGATTCAACTTGGTCCTTATATTCAAATTCTGAATCTGAATCATCACTGAAAGATAGACAAGGACAACCACACAAAAGAACACATATATTTATCCTGGGAAACCCTCATGGGGAATATTTCCTAGCAAAACTTCCTCTATATAGATGTATCAAAAGTACAAAGACAAGACCCCAAACACGTACTCCTTCTCCTAGTAGATATATATCTCTTTGTCTCTCATGTGCTATACACAAGTGAGTGAGTATTCAAATGAGGAACACAACTCCTCTATTTATACTCTTTATGTCACTTGAAATTTAACCTAACAAGTCGTCCCCACTAAACTGACTGGGTCGACTTCACCTAGGAAGACTCAAAATAGTACTATATTATATTCATTAGGGTACTATTGACCAAAAGTTACAATGGAGTTTATACCTCATGACTCTATGATGACCAATTACAATAGTAACATCCTAACAGAGGAATAAGACATCTCTGTTGGGGTACATCAGTAAAAAACATTTAGAATATTCTTCGAAGTTACAATAATTCAACACTCCCCCTTAACAAGAAGGGTATTCTACTGACAACAACAAAATCAACTATAGGAGCAAGGATGGAGAGCATTTGCAACAACATCAAGGTGATACATCTATATGTTATAGGAATTTTTCAACAATCATCAATAACTGGAACATCTCCAGTACTGGAACATCATCTTCTACAACATCGACTCTTCATCTTTGATCTTCTGCAGCACTCGATCACTTGATCCTTTGCAAAAAAACTTTGATATTCATCTTCTATGCAACACTCTATTAGAATATTAATCCAACCTCTTATTACCTTAGTCTAATTCCCTAGTCACTTTTATTGAATTTTTGCATTAATACATTATGGTTTAGGACTTAGGGTGCTTAGTTGGCCAAATAACCAGTTAAATTGGGGCATTCACATCCACATGAGCGCTCCATCTCAGTAAAAACTCCACATATTATCCCTCATCATTTCTAGTGCACTCCCACTCATTGAATGTGGACATTGTGGTTGACTAGGAGTGCTAAAGGTGGATTTTGTCCAATTTTGGATTGATTTGGTGCATTTAATGCCACCTAGAGCCTCTCACTCACCTATTTTTGCACACCCACGCATGCCAAGTAGTCATGATTGCTCCATGTCACTTTAGCCACATCCACACAACAATTCGTGGCCATTTGGGCTGATTTTGAGCAAGTTTGGCCCACCTAGGGGGGATTGATGCCAATTTGGCCAATTTCATATGTATAGTCATTTTGGGATTCCCAAGCCTCATGAACCAATTTAGATGTAATATAAATTTGTTACTAACATATTAACATGTTATACAGTCAAATAATAACCTATTTCAGTTTACATTGCTTGTGTAAATTTGTTCTCCTTTAATGGTTTTTTGTTGGTTTTGCATCAAATTCGATTTGTGAGTTTCTATAAGGATCCTAGATCTTTTTGTAGATATAAATTATCACATGGTATTAGAGATGAGTGGATTTTAGTGATTTGCAGATCAATCCTAAGCATTTGAGCTGCATTTTTTAGAGAAATTCCAGATAAAATAGAGTGGTTTTTGCAGGACATTCAGAAATTTAATCACCATTACCATAGTCAGAAATGGAAGAAACCCACATATTGGTTACACCTTTCAATTTCTTCAATTGGAAGGTAGATATGGATATTCAATTGAGATCCAAGGGCCTCTACAAAGTTACCATGGGCACAGAGGTGGAGCCAAACTCTACTGTAGAGAAATCCAAGTACTTCAATAGACTAGATGAAGCATATGGATTTTTATGCCTGAGTATCTCAAGAGATATTTTTTTCCACATAGACAGTTTAACAACCCCAAATGAATTCTGGGTAAAACTAGAGACACTCTTTGGGAAAAATGATGAACTGATAGGACACCAGCTTGAGAACGATCTCATCAGCCTGAGCCTGGTGCACTTTGACACTATCCATGAGTTCTTCACCAATTTCAAGTCTCTTTTTCTTCATCTAAAGCAATGTGGGATTGAGAAGAAAGAGGATCAATTGATTTTGTCCATCATTTCAAAGTTGGGGCCAAAATTCTCAGTCTTTGTCAGCACATTTCATTATGGCAAGTTTACAGTTCAAAACTGGAAAATGCAAAACTGGAAAATGCCAAGTCTAGCTAGCTTCATGGAGTCCCTCACCCAAGAGAAAGACAAGCTAGTACAAATGGGAACCATCAAGGATAAGGATCAAGATTTGGCCATGGGTGTTTCGAATGCTTCCAAGGGAAAGCAGAAGGAAAAGAATTCGAAGTAGACATAGAAGAGGAAATCATAAAAACCCAAATCCAGTGATGGGGGTTCAAATCCTCCCAAGGATAAGGACAATAAAGGGAAAGAGAAAACCAAATGCACCTATTTCCATAAGGGATGGCATCCAAAGAGCTCATGCATTAAGAAAACCATTGACCAGATAGTGCAGTTCCCGAAGAAAAACAACATTCCTGTCCCAGATGACGCAAGGAAGAAAGATGACACCTTCAGTTCAGAAAACAAGGAGAAATGTCATGCCTTGGTAGAAGGTACCTCTATTTCCTCATCCTTCATCATTGATTCAAGGGATTCTAGACACATGGTTTCCACTAGAGAGCTCTTCTCCTCCATGCATTCAAATGCTGGCCCAATAGTTCGGATGGGAGATGACTTTGAAATCCATACCAAGGGAATTGGTAGGATTGATTAGATCATGGTTACTTTAGTGATGTGTTATATGTACCAGACTTGGCAGAAAATTTGATGTCTGTCTATCAAATGACCCATACAGGAGAAGAAAAGAGAGTGACATTCACTCCAGACTTGGTAGAGATTGCATAAATCTCATCAAACCAAGTTGTAGCAGTTGGGTATGCATACCACCATGAGAGGATGTACAAGTTTTCGAATTTCCACCCTAGTTCCAATGACCAAGTGGTCCTCTCACATTCCAATGATACTTCCAGGCTATGGCATGAGAGGTTTGGACACATGAACTACAAATACCTCCAAGCACTGCATAGAGATGAGACGATGGAATTAATTCCTCAAATCAAATCATCAAATGGAGCTTGTATTGGGTGTGTAGTTGGGAAACATCTAGAGCGCAACTATGAGAAGGGGATGGAAAGGAGAGACACACAACCACTTGGTTTGTTACATTGAGATATGATTGGTCCTCTTCCCACTCTATCCTATGGTGGATCAAGGTATGTGTTAACCCAAAAAATCCCTCACTTAGCTCTACATAGCCTACACCACCCAAGGACACCCATTCACAACCCTCCATTAGACCCCCACACCCTCAAAAAAGCTTAAGGATGAAGAAAAGGGCTTAAAAACCCCAAAAAGGAGCCTGAATAACTCTCCTAGAGGATAAAACCTCCAAAAAGGGGCTAAAACCCCTCAAAGGAGCCTAAAACCATAAAAGGAGCTAAAGTTAGGGTGAAAGGGGCTAAAGCTCGGACCAAGGGCTTAAAACCCTAAAACCCCCATAAAAGCTATAAAAGGAGGGTGGGGGGTCACTCTCAAAATACTTCTCCCTTGCATACTGTTATGCTGCCCATGGATTCCTTGAGACCCTTTGTCTCTCAAGCCATCCACACTCGCTCTCCTCCATCTCCATTGAGCCATAGCTCTCCCATCCAAGAGAGAGGTGCTTCTTCAAGCCAGGGCATGGTGGCCCAATTCCATCAAAGAGAAGGTATACCAATGTTGTTTCTTGCATTTGCTTTAATGTTTTGTAGTTTTTTTTTTCTAACTCATTTTTGTTTGCAGGTTTGTCTATAATATGTTTTTGGAGGTTTCTAGTTTCTAACAGTTGTTTGCAGGTTATTGGAAGCGGAACCCTAACCATTGTTTGCAGAGGGGTTCTCCATCATTTCTCTTCTTTCTGTTCTTTATTTTATTTCTGTCTAGTTTTTTTCCGCTTTCTTTTCAGCATTTTCACACGCAAGAACCTACCCTTCTGTCCTATAGACAGAAGGGAGCCATTCCTGCCCCTGTAGCAAGGAGAAATCCTTGCTACAGAACTGGCGACCATACCAGGTCGATCCCACAAGATCCCTAGTCCAAATTTTTAAAATTTCAAGTTTTTTTTCCATTTATGCCCTAGTTTTTAAAATTTCTTGTCAGATCTAGGTTAAATCTAGTTTATTTATTGTTTTTATTATTGTCAAAGACTCTGCAAGGCAAATCCGAGTCTGTTTGGCCACAGTACAGGTTACTGTCGGTCGGATCTCACTCAAGATCAGAAAAAACCCAAATCTGGGGCAGGTCGCACTTATCGGGCCTGAACAGGGGATGAGTTCGCTCTTTTTGGCCTAACAGGCATGACCAGGTTTCCCTTAAACCTCTGAAAGGTGCAACTTCACTCAAAAACACAGACCGCTTCTGTCTGTGAAATCTGGGTGACCCCCTCACCTGTTTCTGAAATGTTTTTGTGACCCCCTCGCCAAATTCGATCAGAAATGTGCAGTCTGTCAATCAGAGGTTAAATTTCATTTTAATAGGGACTGTCAGTGTGGCTTAGCCACCTCTATCCAACACATTAGTTCAGTTTCAGTTTCTGTTTTAATTTACTGCAAATTCATGAATAAACAATGTGTAAATTCCAAACAAATTTTAATGACTTAATGAATGTAGCTTAACTAAAATTGACAGTAAAATTAACAGTCTTGCTTACCCTTCCTCCTCTACCCAGTCATCACCCTTCAGGGTATTCTAGGATACGACGAAGGGAAAGCTCGTATAGTCCTAGGCCCTTCATTGAATATTGTTCTAAACCATTAAAACCGGATGACCTATAAGGTAGAGGGAGTAGAGAAGGAGGGCTTCTCACAGTGCTAAGAGTCCTCCTTGTTGACCAACCTTGCATCCAGGAGGTGACCTGTGGATCTACAGATGGGATTAGTCCCATTGTGTTGATATCCCAACACCTTCTCTTGGTTGAAGAGGAATATTAGTGTGAGGTAGTCATCTAGTTAGGCCATAAACATTCAGGGTTAAAAACTATATTTGTTTACAAATTTCTTATTAATCATTGCATGCACAACAATGATATGAACTCTGCCACAATATGATGAATTCATAAACCATTTGTAGCCACCTGATACCAGAGAGACAGAAAAAAAATACACAATACCAAGTAATCAACCCAACTTAGTTCATGATGTTGAGAGAGCCTTAAAATTTATCAATTTACACTAAGTTCAAACAATCTGTAGTCTTTGAGGACATAAGTTGCTGACTGCTTCAACAGTTGGAAGCACTTGGGCTCTACCCAGAAACACATTGTGAGGAGTACCACGGGAACCCCAAAGTAGCTGGCCGCTGAGAGGAATTGCCAAGCGAAACGATCAACGACCCCCACCGATTGAGTAGAAACGCCATTGAGGAAAAAGCCAAGCGTTATCTTCTGGCAGTCTTGGTGGCCGAGTGACCACCTACAACCAATAGGAAGCCATTGAAACCGGGGTCCAAACGTCATTCCCACCAGTTTGATAAACATCTAACACAATTGATCCCTCATGCTCTTCCTCATGCCTAAGAGGAAAATCACCACCATTCGGGACATTGAACTGACACCGTCGAGCCTTTTCTCGATGATCTCGCACACCATCAGAAGGCCACATAGCCTCTGATTCAGATTCAGACCCATATCAGTCTGAACCAGACCTCCACACAACACCATCAAGCCCCATGGATGGTGCAAATCCGGATCCATTTTTCGGCATAGCCATAGCTAGTGGACCCATGTCCAAATCACAACCATTCACCCACAACCCAGTAGGTGTCCCAAGCACAGTCATGCAAACTTTCATCAGTGAGCTGCCACCACCTATAGTGACCAGCCAAGCTGGCCCACTTGCAACACATGGGGGCAGTGTCCCCTCAACACACACTACCCATCCTGCCACACAGGGGGGCAGTGGACCTTCCACTTACGTTGCCCCTACTATCATACATAGGGGAAATGTCCCTGCCACCCATATTGTCCCCCCTACAACAGTTGGGGGCATTGGCCCATCCACAATGGTGCCACCGCAAGTACCCCCAGTTGTGCAGATGCATTATGCACCTGCAAATCCCACCACCATCACAGCTCCATCCCACATCAACCTGGGGTCAAACCTACCTTTCATGGCTCATCTTAATTTGCTTGATTTGGCACAGTTAACAAATGACCCCATCCACCACCAAGCTTTCTGGCCACCCATGCCAACTAAGCTACCATCAGACATTCCCAATTTTGAAGGCAAAGTAAGGGAATGTCCCCAAAACCACATAATTACATTCCATCTATGGTGCTCATCAAACAACATTGTAGACGATTCCATCAGGATGAAACTATTCCAACGCACCCTTACAGGTGTCGCGGCCAAATGGTACATTGAGCTACCACAGGCCAAATATCCAGATTTCAACTCCTTAGCTTTCATGTTCCTACAGTATTTCCAACTCCCTGTCAGATACGATGAGGGGGTGGAGATCCTGCTATTTTGTCGTCAAAACACCGCCACTCATATAACTGACCACATCCATTAGTGGTGGTGATGATGTAGCTTATGTAAAATCCAACTTGATGATATAATCTTCTTGGATTGGTTTCTCAAGACCTTGCTCCCACCCATAGCAAAGGACGTCGCATCCGAACATCCTCAATCCGAAGAAGAGGCCATACTGAAATCCCAACTATTTGACTTGATCCATGCTCAACCTGGATACCTGTACACTGTCATCCCAGACGCTCCTCATGCAAGCAGCTCTTACCGTGATGCACTGGGGGCATCCCATGCTGTAGATGACATCATAGGATCAGTCTCCCAATAGCCACAACACCGACTGACACCACCTATAGTTCCATCACAACCAAGCAACACTGCTAATGTTGCTTACCAAAACCAAGCTCTGGACTACGCTAGAATGATGTCCCAGTTCGGATCAACAACTTCCTACACACAACCTATGCCATTGCAGTAGGCTCAGGCCATGGCTTGGCCTACACAACAGTATACGGGGCAAATGCCCACATTTGTGGCCCGCCTTCCACTCAAATCTACTATGCATCGCCAGTGCAAGCAGTTCAAGCCCTCACCCCCACTCCACCGGCTCCGCTGGGACAAGAATTCGCACAACAAAATTGTCCCAACCAGCCTGCCCCCAACAACCAACAAGGGCAAGCTAGAAATAATCAGCCCCGGAACCAAGCCAATAACCAACCACAGGGAGGCGGTCAACAACCAAACCCTCCCAACAATGCCGCAACGATCTGACCCGCCCAAAACCCCCCACGACAGAATGCACCAAGACGCAATGCCCCGTTGAGCACAAACCAACTGTGCACACTCTATGATGTTTATGGGCACTACACATTCGAGTGTCCCCTGATGGGTTGCGCTAAGCAGGACATTCAGAACGAAGTTCAACAGGCCACCAACACTGCAAATCAAGCCCAACCAAACCCAGCACCACAAGGACCTCCTCCTACGGTGCTTCAAAACCCACTACCAGTCCCAGGATTGGTGGAAACCGCTCCCCCTCCCCAGGCCAATCCCAACTCTCTGGGGCCACCTCCCACGGCAGAAATAGGTGTTCACCACCTGCTAGCCATGACGACTGAAGAGGTTAACTTACAAACTAGATGGAATCAGTACGGTACCACCACCGAACCTACTGACACATCAGCGGCATCTACATCCAAGTTGGTCAATGCACCTCTTCAATTACCCCCTTTTCCCCGCCCCCCCATACGCTAAGTGGCCAACAACGCCATAGCTAGATATGCTGTCAGCTATAGCATTATGGATGATTTGGCCCAAACACCAACAACCATGTCCACTCTGGAGGTACTCAAAATGTGCCCAATGTAGCGGAAAGCGTTACTAGCCTCCCTTGGGGCCGTAGACCCCTCCGATTCCAAGTTGATCACGTTCGACACGAAGAACGGAGAACCACGCATGCTATCCACCATCGCCTTCCAAATTTCGGTGTCTATCCAGAACCTGGTTGTGCACCGGTGCATAGTGGATGAGGGGGCATCCATGTGCGTTATGTCCACCCTGGTTGGGAAGAAACTCGAATCACCAATTCTGCAACCATCCTCCACAACTCTGCGGCTTATGATGGACATCCCACTAAATCCCAAGGAATCCTCCCGCATGTCCCCATCACATTAGCCAGGAAGATAGTGTTGATCGACATAGAAGTCATCGATGCTCAACTGGACTATAACCTTCTCCTCAGAAGAAGTTATATGTATGCCATGAGAGCGGTCGCATCAACTGTCTTTCGTCTCATGATGTTCCCTCACTAAGGGAATATTGTGACGGTTGATCAACTCACTTATCACGATCCGCAAGGGTTAACGACACCTGCCAACGTTATCCCTACCATCACCACCATTGAGCCACAAGGTATGACTACACACGCTAATGTTGTCCCTGCAATCAACACTATGGTTGACACCACACCAGCCTACCCATTGTTGAATGTGGGCCCTGGGTTGTTTGTCGATCCCACCATGATGGATCCTTTCCCCTCAGTGTCACCGCCACCGACACAAAATGAGGCTGTGTACTTGTGCATGGTCTCATCCAACACCGCTGCACCCAAACAACAACCGCAGCTACAGCCCCAACCACAACCATAACATCATCCGTAACTGCAACACCAACTGCAGCTGGAACATCACCCACAGCAGCATCATTTCGTGCAGCTGCAGCCACAACCGCATCCCCACATGCAACCTCCAGGGAGTTATCTGGGCTCATCTCCAGTCCATATGATTCCCTTCCTCTTTCCCTCTCCTGGTGTCATGAGCAAGCCAGTAATGGCCACCTTAAGCCTACCCAAATTTACATTGGGAATTCTAGTGTGGTATCTTGATCCACCGTCTCAACCAGCAATGCCCCAGGTTGTTTTAACCCTGGTGCAACCCATCGCAGTCGAGTCTCACCCTCCACCCAGTTTGCAAAATCCAACCATCGCACCCGCACCCACACTACCCCACCCGAAAAGGGCCAGGGGCAAGAATGCCAAAGCCATCGCAGAACCGCGACAAGTCTCGCCTTGCGCCATCTGTGAGCAACAGGGCCATCCAACATAGAGTTTCCCTAAAATCCCGGTGATCTGTGCGCATTTGGATGCCATGGACACAAATGAAAACATCCCCATGGTTGAGCTCCCAACCGAGTCGGTAGTCAGAAACAAGTCATTAAGAACAAACCATGCTTGCACCCTTTCAGATTGTATGGACATTATTCTCACCATTTCCAAGACTTGTCCGTATTCCGAATGGCTTTAGCCAACCTTCGACAACATTCCCTTGAATATGAGATCACCCTGATCGAAGAAGTTCACCCCCCACCTCCTTCTTCAGATACCATATCCAGTTACATGATGTCCAGTTCTATAGACCCTCTTGTCTCCACCATCACTGACGGTCCATCAGACCTGTCTCTTCCGCTATTTCCCCAGTCACATCTGCAACCTCAGTTGCAACCTCAACCTCAGTTACCAGGGAAACAATCGGGTTCATTCCCACTCAACATTTTCTTTTTCCTTTTCCTTTTCCCTCTTCTTTTCCTACCATCCGAGATCATAAGTAAGTCTATCTTGGAAACTCGCAATCTACCGGATTTCACACTGGGAGATCCTGTGTGGTACCTTGAACCACCTACCATACCTCTAAGGTCCCAGGATGTGTTGACTCATGGCCATGCAATTGAGATGATGTTGCACCTACCTCCGGGTCCATCAAAGACTCCTCCCGTCTCGTTGCATGCCCCTCTTTCTCCAACAGAGACTGGGGGCAAGGCCACTAAAGCCACAACCAATACCATTTACCTGATCTCTAGCACCAGTTTCCCTTCCATCTCAGCGGCCGTGGAAGGTCCACCTGATCTATCCCGACACCACTTACGCGATTACAGGGAGATCTGTAAGTCCACCTCCGGTTTTACCCCATTCCCTTTAAACCATAGTGTGGAATCGGTTCTTCCCATAAAATACCAGATTCTGTCACCCCGTCTTGCCAGTGACCTTCGTCTCAGCAAGGGGGCATACCTCTTCACTGAATCAGATGGTCGACTCTTGAAGAAGCCATGAAATGGACTCCACCTCAAGAGAGCCTATGTCAAATACCTCCACTATGAGTCCCTTATAGCATAGTTTTCTCCCTTCTTGTTTTGCAATATTTTTACCACAAATCAAAGACCCCCTTTCAGGGGCAGCACCATTAGCTGCTAATTCCAAGTCACCCAAAACCTGTTCAAGACACCCCTCACACGTTTGGGCTCAAATTTCTATCTCCTTATGAGACCATTGTCTCATGTTTAACAAAGAAATTTTGGGACCGCTTCCTGGAAGTTATCTTGATTTATGAGCCACAACATGGTGATGCAAGTGTCTGTGGACCTGTACTTGCATCACACTTGCCTACCGCTACTCATGTGGATTCTCGGGCCACCGCCTGTTAAGGGTTACCATGTTTTTAGTTTTGTTTTGTATTTTAACACATATTTGTCTTTTCTATCCACCGCACCTCACGCGGACCTCTGGACCACTGTCCACAAAAAGATTTATTTTTCTTGCATGTATTTGGCATTGAAGTGCCCCCATAATTGCACTCACATCACATGTAGTCAATTCTGTCCACCGCAACACACACACACGCTCTCCTGACCTATGTCCGAGAGCCACCTCGGTTTGCATGCCTCTGCTGCACCGAATCATGAGCCTCTGGCGCGATTTATCCCACGCATGTATTGGTATGTTTGAGATCCTTCTACTCCGTCCATACTGCACGGATGACCTTTGGACCTCTATCCACCGTCCCGACATGGGGCACCGCCTGTGCCACAACAATCGGTTGACCACACTGGAGTTTCATTTAAGCTCTTTTCTGACTCTTAAAAACAATGAAAAGATTGCCGAGCGCAGCTGCTTCCTTTCCTGCTCGCTAAAGTATATGAAAGGGCGTCTACATCATCTCATTTACCTCCTTTTGCGGACCATGTAGACCATCAATTGAAAAGGAATTCCTTGGCACACTCAAGCCAAGACTGTTCCCCTCTGCATACTTTTATGCTTTCTCAGGCAAAGGGGCCGCACTTTACGAAAAATCTCACCACAGGTTGTCGTTAAGCTCTTTTCCAGCTTTCTCATCAAGAAAATATTGCCGAGCAAACTTGGTTTCGTTCATGCTCGTAAAAGTATCTGAATGACCATCTAGTCAGTATAGGTTTAACCTTTTTTGGCCTGATTGGACTACCAATGGTAAAGAAGTCTCTCATCCCCTATAGGATGGGCGAGCTCTCCTATGTATACTTTTATCCTTTTTCGGGCACAGGAGACTACCAACAAAAAATAGCCCCCAGTGGAGTCTTCTTCATGCTTTCAGACTTTCTAAAATTGAAAGCACCATCGAGCATTTACTTTCTCAGGCTCACAAAAAATCCATGAGATCGTACCATAACTGTGTCCCTAGACACCACCCCATAGAAAACAGTTTGGCACCATCCCCCTTTGGGTTGCCTTTGTTCATAGTACTCTGCAATGTGTCTTCCTTGGATCTCATCAATATCAAAAGTGTCCACCTCCTCCAAGTATTTCCCATTTGCAGTAACATTCCCGGTATTACAGCTACGATCCGATTCCCATGAGTCAAGTTTCATTTGCTGCATGGTCCACCCTGCCATCATACTCTGAACAAAGGAAGTTTGAGTCTACCATACTCCCCCTGCCCCTATTCAAATCTTTCCCTCCCCCTCTCCCCCCCCCCATTCAGTGGGTCATTCCGCAAATTGTCTCACACCTTTCAGTTATCTCCATCGCGCTCCTGGTCAAGGAAACATCGTTGCATTGACTAGGGGCAGGTCTCTGTTCGTCGACAACAACACATATATTCAAGAGGTTAGACCTAGAGGTCCCTATATCCTGGTTTCATTAACCTCATTGATGAGTTCCTTGGACCACTTGAGAGGAGTCCTTAGTGCCTCTTGGGATGGTTGTTTCTCACATGCTCGACTCCAACTACATCATTGCACCATTGAGATTCGTATAGGGTTTGGTCCGTACAGTACTTGGTCGAAGACCCCATATGTCACCTGACTCTAGCACATTGATGAGTCTATTTGAGGGACCTAAACAGGTTATGTCCCTTGTGATTTCCGGGTTGCGTTGGAGACAGTGTTCAGAAGCCCTAGCAGTGCTTCTATATAGATTTATGATTGATGCAGCATACTTGTACCATAGAGACTCTGACTCTCAATCAGCGAGTCCATATAACTATGTACCATCCCAAATCTAGCAGGTCGTTAGTCATGAAGATATAGCATTCCATGAGAATTCCATGGGTCCAATGTACCAGATCAGTATTGTATTCAGCCTCACATTGAGGCAACCATTATTGTATCATCAGTTGTATATGATCGGCTCTTGTATTTTAGAGCATAGATCAAATTATTATTTTGACATTGTCACGAGCATAGGGATGCCCGCCTTGTCCATATACATGTCACACATTATTTGCATCTCACCAATTGATGGGAACCATATTAATACAAAAACCAAAAGCCACCATGCCCCAGCCCCGGAAGCACCACCTCTACACAGCAAATCCTATGATTTCCATCGGCCATACGATGAGCTCCTGCCCTCACACATCAAGGGGCAATATGTTAACCCAAAAAATCCCTCACTGAGCTCTACATGGCCTGCATCACCCAAGGACACCCTTTCATGACCCTCCATTAGACCCGCACACCCTCAAAAAAGCTTAAGGACGAAGAAAAGGGCTTAAAAACCCCCAAAAGGAGCCTAAATAACTCTCCTAGGGGCTAAAACCTCAAAAAAGGGGCTAAAACCCCTCAAAGGAGCCTAAAACCATAAAAGGAGCTAAATTTAGGGCAGAAGGGGCTAAAGCCCAAAAAAGGGGCTAAAGCCCGAACCAAGGGCTTAAAACCCTAAAACCCCCAAAAAAGCTATCAAAGGAGGGTGGGGGGTCACTCTCAAAATACTTCTCCCTTGCATACTATTATGCTGCCCATGGATTCCTTGAAACCCTTTGTCTCTCAAGCCACCCACACTCCCTCTCCTCCATCTCCATTGAGCCATAGCTCCCCCATCCAAGAGAGAGGTGCTTCTTCAAGCCAGGGCATGGTGGCCCAATTCCATCAAAGAGAAGGTATACCAATGTTGTTTCTTGCATTTGCTTTAGTGTTTTGTAGTTTTTTTTTTCTAACTCATTTTTGTTTGTAGGTTTGTTTATAACATGTTTTTGTAGCTTTCTATTTTCTAACAGTTGTTTGCAGGTTATTGGAAGCGGAACCCTAACCATTGTTTGCAGAGGGGTTCTCCATCATTTCTCTTCTTTATGTTCTTTATTTTATTTCTATCTAGTTTTATTTCCACTTTCTTTTCAGCATTTTCACACGCAGGAACCTACCCTTATGTCCTATAGACAGAAGGGAGCCATTCCCGCCCCTGTAGCAAGGAGAAATCCCTGCTACAGTATGTACTCACATTTATTGATGACTACTCAAGATTCTGCTGCGTGTACTTCCTTAAATTAAAATCTGAAGTTTTTGAGCAATTGAATATTTGGAAGGAATTAGTAGAGAATAAGACTAGGCATAAGATAAATATCCTTAGGACTGATAATGGGAAGGAGTATGCCAACAAAAATATTCATCACCTCTGTGAGGAATGTGGCATCCAAATGCAACATTCAACTCTCTACACACCACAACAAAATGGTGTGGCAGAGAGGAAAAATAGATCTCTCAAGGATATGGCCACATGCATGATTGAAGAAAGTAATCTAAGTCCCAAGCTATGGGCTAAGGATATTAATTGTGTTGCACATATACAGAACAGAGCATTCCATAAATCAGTCAAAGGAAAGACTCTCTACAAGGCATGGTTTGGCCATAAACCAAATGTCTCAAATTTTAGGATTTTTGGATCAAGAGCATGGGCTCAAATTCCTTTTGAAAAGAGGAAGCTCTTGCAGCCACAAAATAAAGGAATGCATCATGGTTGGTTATGGTGAGGATACAAAAGGTTACAAACTCTTTGACACTTCCACACTCAAGACTTTCATTGAGAGGAGTGGGCAATTCGAAGAGGAACCAATACCAAATTTTGTGCTTGCACTGGGGGAATTCTCTTCTGCTCAACAATTTGATGATGTAAGTGATGATTCATGCTCTGTATTTTCTGATATTTCTGATAATAATATGGCTGTAGACGACATTGATGCATATGACTCACCATCAAGACCCAAGTGGGCTTAAAAAATCATACAGGCTGCAGGGAAATTGGCTGGAAATCCCCAAGAGCCTAGGAAGACTAGATCTCAATCTAACAATGCTTCCTTTGCTAGTGAAAATGATATTGCTGAGCACTGTTATATGCTGATTGGATCTGATCCATAGTCATATCAGCAATCTTTTCATGACCCAATATGTAAAAAATCAATGGAAGAATAATTCCATTCTCTCCAAGAGAATGAGACACGGTAATTGGTTCCCCTTCCTCCCAAGAGGAATCTTGTTCAATGCAAGTGGATATTTTGAACAAAACTTGATGCTGATGGTTCAGATTTGAAATAAAAATCCATATTATTTTCTAAGTTCTACTCTCAACTCCATGGTGTGGATTACATTGAGACCTTTGCACTAGTTGCAAAGATGGATTCCATAAGACTAGTTCTAGCAATTGCAGCTAGTAAGGGTTGGAAAGTGCACCATATGGATGTCAAGAGTGAATTATTACATGGTGAAATACAGGAGGAGATATACATCCAGCAACCTGAATGTTTCCAAGTGTACCCTTCACTTGTTTGTAGGTTGAATAAATCACTCTATGGACTCCAGCAAGACCCTAGGGCTTGATATGCAAAAATGGATGCTTTCTTGCTCTCTATTGGTTTCATTAGATGAAAATATGATCCAAATGTATATTTGCAGAAACATGATGGTATTTTTCAGGTTATTGTTCTCTATGTATATGACCTCTTGATTACAGGGAGCTTCAACACTTCAATTGGTTCAATTAAGTGATCTCTACATAGTGAATTTTCCATGACAAATCTAGGATTGCTAAGGCAATTTTTGGGTTTGGAAATTGAGAAATATGAAAGGGGAATCATGTTGAGTCAACCAAAGTATGCTTAATACCTGATAAATAAGTTTAACATGGCTGATTATAATGCATCCAAGTTCCCTTTCCTTTATGGCATCAAATTATGTGAATTTGGCAATTCTCCATTGGTAGATTGTACACTCTACAGGCAACTAGTTGGTAGCTTGCTCTATATTACACATACAAGACCTGATTTATCTTATGTTGTAAGTGTTTTAGCAAGACACATACACCAGCCACATGAAATCCATTGTAAGGCATCCAAAATAATCCTCCAGTATGTCCAGGGAACAAAAAATTTCAGGGTGGACTATTCATCTAGTGCTTCACTTCAACTAGCTGGATTTTCTGATTCGGATTGGGATGGAGATCCCATTGACATAAAATCAACTTCATGTTTTATTTTCATGGTGGCTGAAGGTCCTATTTTCTAGTCAATTAATAAACATCATACCATCTCTCTTTCTTCAGCAGAGGCCGAGTACAGGTCAGTAGTCAATGTAGCTACACAATGTGTTTGGTTTCAGGGAATTCTTTGGGAATTTGGGTGGACAATCATAGTGCCATCAAGATATATATTGATATAGTTTAGAGGCAGAGAACAAAGAATATTGATATTCATATGCAGTACATCCAGGGCTTAGTGCATGACAGGGTGATTTCCTTGCAGTATTGCCCATCCACTAAGCAAACTGTTGACATTTTCACCAAGACTTTCACATAGAAGACCTTCACTCACTTGAGATATTTAATTGGAGTGAGTCATGGATGGTGATTGATGCTATTTTTTGTAGGTTTCATCCCCATGTCCATTCTTGAGGAAATATTTTTTCCCATGTGGTTTTCCTTCTTTTCCTCACTTCATATGGACAAATAAAAATTTTGTTATGTATTGAGGTGACTTGAGCCTTTGTTGCCAAGGCCTCCTACTCAAGTTTTTATGTGTTGTACTAATTTTTGGTTAAGGGAGGGTGTTATAATAGTAATCCAACCTCTTAGTACCTTATTCTAAGTCCCTAGTCAATTTTATTTCATTTTTGCATTAATACACTATGGTTTTGGACTTAGGGTGCTTAGTTGGCCAAATAACCAGTTAAATTGGGGAATCCAAACCCACATGAGTGCTACAGCTCAGTAAAACCTCCACATGTGCATCCCCATCATTTTTGGTACGTTCCCATTTATTTAATGTGGACATTGTGGTTGACTGGGAGCGCTAGAGGTGGATTTTGTCCAATTTTGGACTGATTTGGTGCATTTAATACCACCTAGAGCCTCTCACTCACCTATTTTTTTCACACCCATGTAGGACAAGGAGGCATGATTTCTCTATTTCAATTCATCCACATCCACACATCAATTCATGGCCATTTGGGCTGATTTGGAGCAAGTTTGGGCCACCTAGGGGGGATTGAGGCGAATTTGGCCAATTTTACATGTACAGTCATTTTGGGATTCCCAAGCCTCACGAACCACTTCATATGTAATATACTAACATATTTACATGTTAGACAGTCAAATTATAACCTGTTTCAGTTCACAATGCTTGTGTAAATTTATTCTCCTTTAATGGTTTTTTGATGGTTTTGCATCAAATTCAGTTGGTGAGTTTCTCTAACGCTCGTAGATATTTTTGTAGATAGATATTCTCACACACTCAATCACTTGATCCTTTACAGCACTTTATCACTTGATCCTTTATAGCAGCACTTCGATTACTCAATCCTTTGCAACATCACTTTGATCTCTTGATCCTTTGCAGCACTCGATCCTTTGTAGAAACACTTCAATCACTCGATCCTTTGCAACAACACTTTGATCTCTTTATCATTTGTAACAACACTTCGATCTCTTGATCCTTTGTAGCAATATAACCTACAACACATATGATCTCTTTGTGGGATGATCAATCCCTATCGCTTTTGTACATAGGTCCAAGGATGATGCAATCCTCATCAGCCTACTCCCCCTTAATGAGGAGGGTCCATAGCATCGAACAACTGGATCGTTCACAAATGAACATGTGACCACATTGTCTACAACTGAATGTAGATCTTATCCACAAATGAATGCAGGACATATAGTCCGCAACTAAATCCAGAACTCATCGTAGAGCATCCTCATCCTATTAGAGCTAGGACCACTCCCAAGCGAGTGTTATTTTCTACGACATCTACAATTAAATGTAGGAACACTCTCCATGCGAGAGTATTGTCTTCAACTGAATGCACGACCTATCATCCGCAACTGAGTGCAGGACTCATCATAGACCATCCTCATCTTCTTAAATCTAGGACCACTCCCAAGCAATTTTTATTTTCTACGGAATCTAAAAGTGAATGTAGGAACACTCTCCATACCATAGTATCATCTGCTACTGAATGCAAGACCTATCATCTACAATTGAGTGCAGGACTTATCGTAGACCATCCTCAGCTTGTTAAATTTAGGACCACTCCCAAGTGAGTGTTATTTTCTATGGCATCTACAAGTGAATGTAGGAACACTCCCCATGCGAGAGTGTCTTCTATAGGACCATCCTTAGCTAGTAAGGGATAGGACCACTCTCATTAAGAGAGTGTTATTGTTTGCAAAACCATCCTCAAAAGAGGATACTATCGTCCACAAGTGAATGTCGGACCTCATTAACATATATAGGCACACTTGGCCTCTTTTGTACTAGATCATCACTTCCATTTCATTTGTAGTGATATTGTAATTATCACTCCCCCTTTCCAGGGAGGTCCACATCATCAACCTTATCCTACTTTATGAGGAAGGTCCATATCATCAACCTTCTCCTCCTTTTCGAGGAGGGTCCATATCATCATCGTTCCTCCTTATGAGGAAGGTTTGTAACATCATCATCATTGTTCATCCTTATGAGGAAAGTATTCGGCATCATCATCATTGTTTCTCCCTATAAGGAAATATCTATAGCATCATCATTGTTCCTCCTTGCGAGGAAAGTATTTATAATCATCGTCATTGTTCCTCCCTACAAGGAAAGATTTATATCATCATCATTGTTCCTCCTTGTGAGGAAAGTCTTCAACATCATCATCATTGTACCTCCTTATGAGGAAGAATCTATATCATCATCATTGTCCCTCCCTGTGAGGAAAGTATTCAACATCATCATCATTGTTCCTCCCTACAAGGAAATATCTATATCATCAATAGTGTTCCTACTTGCAAGGAAACTATTCAACATCATCATCATTGTTTCTCCTTATGAGGAAGTATCTATATCATCATCAATGTTCCTCCTTACGAGGAAGGATCTTTTCGGACTACACCAAGATTGTCACGAAATTATTCAAAATTTACCCGAGACGGAGGTTTGGTCAACACATCATAAACTTGCTCATTATTACTTCACATACTCAAGTTTTATAGGTCCCTTCTATACCATATCTCTTATGCAAAAATATTAGATTTCTATGTGCTTTGATTTATCACAGAACAGAAGATTTATTTTTTTACAACTCTAGTTGTCACATAGAATCATTGTCGTATCCAAATCTAGATCAAATAGACCTGAAATCATCTTCTAAATCCATATGGATTCACAAATAACAGAGAAAACTGCTATGTACTCTGCTCCAACGATGCTGAGAAAAACATTGGACTACTTCTTGTTAAACCATGAGATCATGGCGGATCCTAGAAAATAACATCCACCTGAGGTGCTCTTTCTATCTGTGGAACTTCCTAATCAATATGAATCCATATATCCATACAATATGTAGTCATGATATCTATCATATTATATTCTAAAGTCTATCGTACCTTTTAGGTACCTCATCACATGGTTTGCATCTATCAGGTGAACACGTCTAGGTTTAACTAGACACTGACTCAGGGTGTTCACAGCAAAACATATATCTGACCTAATATTTGTCAAATACATTAACGACCCAATAATATGTATGTACCGAGTCATATCCAGTAACTTTGATGATTCATCAGATAACTGCTTCAGGATGGTATCCATGGGCATGGCCATGGCTTTACAATCCAACATATCAAATGTTCTTAATATTTCCACAACATACTTTGCGAAGCCGCATTGCTTCACTACTGGATGAACATGTTGCAATATTGTACTCAACCTCTTCATGAGATGATATCCGATCCCAAACATACTGAGGTGCTCTTTCTTTCCTTAGCACTTCCTCTTTGAATCTACAATGAGTTCATCATGTAAGGTCATTGACATATCCCAGTCTTCTGCACTCAACCTTGAAGGTTGGAATCCACTTTAATCTTGGTAACTCCTTAGTCCATCAAGAATTTTTCCATCCTGTCATACCATGTTGAACTCGGAGATCTTTTGTAGTCACCCCCCCTAAAGTGGAGCATCATCCTCCGTCTTCATTTTGTATTCTATGTATCGAAATAGTCTGTATTGGAGTGACAGGTAGCATCCTCTACTACTGATCTTCTATGTATCTATCTCAAGTTACTAGATACCAAGATCGTTTATCTTGAACTTTGTTGAAAATTTCATCTTGCACCCATCTGTGACCTTGTTTTCTTCTATAGGTTTCCATCTTCAACCTTGTAGAAAAGGTTAAGATATTCATCACTCTAGGTGATCTTCAATCTCCTTATGTAACTGGATGTGTTTAGCTCCTACAAATTCTTTTCTGCACATGTGGTTCTTTGCTTGATATATATTTTTGCTTCACTGGAGAAGTGTGTCTGTTCAATGGAGTATGCCGTGCCATAATCTACTCCCTCTTTCTGAGACAAAACATGAACCTTGCTTGGTATACTTGATCTTGTAGATCCACATGGAGGACACTGCGGACTTCCCTTCAGGTCTCGAAAACATAACCTAGACATGATTCCCCATGATCAACTAGTACTCTTTGATCATAGCTTCTTCCATAGCTGGAAGGGTTTGTATCAATGATGTCACTCAACTATGCCACATAACTAGAGTGTATCCTAGGCCTCTTACTTTAGTTGGAAGTCCTGCCATACGTCTTGAATTATCTCTCATGCCCAAGGTGGTCTTTATCTATCGAGGTATATCTACTGCTCTCTAATATTATTTTGAAGTTCTTTCTTTCTTCACGGTGTCTCTAATCCTGGGAGATTCAGGTTCATCTATATGTATTTTTATTGGAGTGAATCTTGAATTCTCATCACTTGTTCTTCAGAACAAGTCTCATCCTTTTTTTCTTATAGGTGATTGTACGCGATCTTTCCTACAATTCAAATGCACCAGTTTCATCATTTCGTAAGACATATTCTTATGCATAAAGATATAATCATGCAACTATTTTAGCCAATACAACATTCATCCATATCCCATATACACACGAAAAATTTCCAGATGCCTTCCATCTCTACCATAACATCATTGAGTTTGTGCACTAATCCCAATATGTCAGCAAAGAGGTTTCATTCTAGATAAGTAGCAATGGAGTGTTGTGTAGAACCATGGGCTACTTACCCATAACATGCATATTAGTAGTATATTGTGATTAATGCATAATACATTTCCTTGAACAAAACTAAATAATGACAATTCAAATACTTCTCCTTTAATTTTTTGGTAGAATCCTTCTTGATCCTTATGTCTTGGATCCTTCTATTGATTCTTGGAACCTGTGTACTGGTTTTGAGTGTCACTAATTTCATTCTTTCTTATCCAAATATTTAAATAGATAAGAGTGTGATCTTTGTCTTCACTAGTAGAATTCACATACCTCATCACTTGAGGAATCTTCAGTAGTGTGAGCATGATTTCTTTATTTTACTTCTTCAAGTTGTTCTTTGATTTGAGAAACCCTTGTGAAGTGGAACTACATGGTATCTGAGTTTTGTATCTTCACATTCCTCAATTGGTTCCTCAATGTCATATTTATGTTGACATTTTTTCCTTCGTACAAATTGGTCATTGTACCTAACATATCCTTGGGAGTCTACAAGGATGATACATGTGAGATCCAATGGAGGTGGAAATAATCCTCTTGTATTTGACTAAATCCTTCTTGTGCTTTGTATCCATCTCCCTTTGGATCCGCAACTTCTTCTTTGACATAGTTCTCTAGGTCATGCTTCTTTAGGTATGAGAAGGAATCTATACTTCCATTATCACAGGTTCTCTCCTTCTTCAAGCTTGTTCTCAAGATTGTTATTGTTTTTCATCATGATGAAAATGATAACCTCAAATGGAAATAGAGAGGATAGAGCTTACCAATGAGATTGCTTCAACTTGATGCTAGCTTGAAAGTTTTTCTGGAAGACTACTTCTAGTGGACCTAGGGTTTGATAGAAAAGCCCTAATTTTTAAACTTAGGTATATTTAATATCTGAATGGATAGAAATATGTGCCTCCTCAAGGTGATCTGAGAAACATACTCATTTTCCAAAAACAGTAAACATAACTGCAAAATATTTGATTCCCTAGTTTTCCTCAATTTATTTTGTAGAATTTCCTGATCTTGTTTCTACTTTATCTTAAAAATTCCTACTCATATAGGTCTAAAAATTTTTACTTGGGTCTCCTAGTATGTATTATTTCCAATCCCACATATTAGAGCAAAATTTGTTTCACCAAGTGGGACTTATGCAAAATTTCCCAAGGTGACTTATTTCAGGACTGTTCAAAATAACTAACTTGTATGGACTGCCACGTGTCCTTGTTTCACCTTCGGGGTTTGAAAAATTTACCACATAAACTAAATTCTGTTCCCTATTTGCAACATCTTGTGAAATTTCATTTGGACCTTCTTATCCCAATATATAGAAATTCTCCCTAGATCACCTGTTTAAGGATGAATTCTGGGAGAGGATGGAACCCTAAGTCAGAGGAATTATATTTCCTAGATTATAGAGAATATGAGGGTGAAATGTTTACATAGGGTACATAATGATTTCATCTTCGTCCTGTCAAATTTTTGGCTCGTAATCCTTCTCCAATATCGATTTATAGCTAAATTCCCAACATGACTAGTTTTTGTCTTCTAGGGTTTTCAAGCATGAAACCCTAATCTTCAGTAGTTGTAGTTGTAATAGTGTTTTGGATGCACAAAGATTTATTTCAGGGTAGATATGATACCATGTTAAGTTTTTAATGGTTATACAATATATAATAACATTTATCATCATAAAATCATAACCATATTCAAAAGGATCACTGAGAGATAAACAAGCACAAGCACACAAAAGAACACAGAGATTTATCCTGGGAAACTATCATGGGGAAGAAAACCCAACAAAACTTCACTTATATAGATGTATCAAAATTACAAATACAAGACCCAAAATAGGTTCTCCTTCTCCCAGCAGATATATATATATATATCTCCCATGCGCTATACACAAGTGAGTGTTTGTTCAAATGAGGAACACATCTCCTATATTTATACTCTTTCTGTCACTTGACTTTTAACCTAACAAGTCAAACCCACTAAACTGACTAGGATTAATTCACCTAGGAAGACTCAAAACAGTATTATATTATATTCATTCGGGTACCATTGAGCCGAATTACAATGGAGGTTACACCCCATGACTCTATGATGACAAAATACAATAGTAACATCCCGACAGAGGAATAATACATATCCCTTGGGGTACATCAGTAAAATACATTTAGAATATTCTTTGAAGTTACAATATTTCAACAACAACTAAATTGGGATATGAGACATCATAGTTCTCACAAAATTCTAGAGAAATAAAAGAAGGATTCACCACAAAGAGACTTTTACCAATTCAAACTGAATCAGTTGAATATTCTACCATTTCTTCAACTTAAACAACTTCATTAGAGAGTGTTGAGGCCAAGAGATTTGAAGGAAAAATGATTGAGGAGGTGTTGGATTTTCTCCAGGTATCATCTACTTCTTTTTTAACATCAAGATATCTATCTATATTGCACTAAATCTCAAATGGATACTCAGTCGAACCAATCAGAGACCACATCTGACGAGACATTGCCATACACATTTTTCCATATGCACTCTCATAGTCATTTAGCCAATCATTTTTCTCTTCATCGGATTCTATCATTTCCACAACTCCAATAGAAAAATCAAAGAGCTCATGGATATTGATATATGCAACCATATTCCACTTCCACTCAGCATAATTGAATGGTGGTTAAGGAGGAACTGATTTCAAATCCATTTTGAAGTTGTACCTAGAAAATAAACACTCTAAGAATTTGTATTGAGGATTAATTGAATTTACTGAGCTCCCTAGGTTCTGATACCATGTGAAATTATCAATTAAAGGATATCATCAATTTGAATAGTACCTTACAGTGAAACACATATGAAGGAGGATGAATCACATTGTTAAAATTGATAAACATGCATAGTGAAATTAAGAAAAGAAGGAACCCTCAATTGACAACAATCGTTGAACACCTTATTCATTAATTTGTGTAATAACAAAATAGAATACAATGGAGGGGATTCAAATTGTCCAAGGAAGATTTGAATCCCTGACTCCATATGACTTTAGACATGACTAGCATAGGAAAAATCACCATTGAAGACACACTAGTGCAACTCCGGACAACTAAATCAGTTAATAATCAGCTAAATGACCCTTTCCAGGTGTGCATAGGAGCCTTTATCCTAAAATAATGAAAAGGAGGCACATTGTATAACTAAAGGTGAATTGAAGGTGGCCATCGGATCCTAACTCCACTCTAGTGAAGTTGAATTGAAGGTGGGACTCCCATAACTCAGGGCAGGCTCCTAAAATCTATGGATTGGTCTCTAGAGCTCCTAAACTCATGGATGATGGCGCATCTAGTGGGTAGTGGTCCCCAAATAACATATCCATTGAACTAATGTAGTGACAACATCATACTAAGATAGGAAACTAACAAAAAAACTACGGTGAACAAGGGAGGATTATAATAATCCTAACATCATAATCCCTAAGTCGGGATTTAAGTCATGGCTCCCTACATGTTCTCCTTTTCTTTTGTAATTGGTTTACAACATTTTATTCAACAGGATCTACCACTTCTATATTATTTATCAATTACACTATGAAATTCCTTTAATGACTTTCCATCTTTTAATAAATCTAAAAAACTTTGTAAGAAACTCTTCAAGGAACTTACCTCTCTTTGCAATGTATCATACACTAGATGAATTTTAGGTGATGTTCTGAACTCCTTTATGGCTTCAATATATGTATCCTTTTCCTTTTTAGGGTTAAACATTGGTGGGAATCCAGCTGTTTTCCAAATCCATGGGTCACAATGAATCGCCTGTCGCAACTCCCCATCATGTAGCTATTGCAATAGTAGGTTGATCCTCTCATCATTATGCAGATACCTTATGGACATTATGGTTTTGGTTTGTATTTTTATTTTTATTTTGGTCTTGGTTTCCTTTTTCTTTCCACTTTGTTTTCAACTAGGGACAATCGTCAATAGTTTGATCTAGTGTGATGTAGTATGTACATGTCAAACATGGATTCTTACAATCTCTTGTGAAGTGTCTTGTTTGTCGACAATTATAATAGATTATTTATCCTTTTCCTCGTTATATTTTTATCATTTAAGAAATATGATCTTAGGATCTTAACTGGGAGAATGACAAGCACAATAATCAATCACAAGAGACAATGAACACAAAGATTTTCCTTGGGGAAACCATAAAGGAAAAACCCCGCAACTTCTTCAGAGATAGAATAAGCACCAGTGGCAATAGTAAAACCAAAAGACAGAAAAGATGATCTCCACCAGTTCTTCTATCTCTTATCCTAGCTCCTTCTCTCTCACTCATGCGCTACAACTGAGTGTGAGTGACTGTGTGATAAATAGAGAGGCTCACTCTCTATTTATACTAGTTCCCGACTTGACAATAACTTACCAGGGCTGAATTCTCTAGGAGAGTCTAATAACCCTAGTGCCCCACAACTGCGGGGACTTTAACCCCTGATCAACTAGGAGGGTTAACCTCTATGACTTTACATGACTTGTTTACATTAATGATTCTCTCGATAAGAACATTGGGGACCAATCAAATACAATATATGAAATACATAAGTGAATACATTCTGAAGTTACAAATACTTCAACACTCCCTCTTATCTAGGAAGGTATTCTCTTGACACAATTCATTGGCACAAGTCTTCTTCTCTGGATCAAGTATGGATCATCACCACTGGATCATCATCATCATCATCATTGCTTCCACTATCTCGATCAAATGGTGTTATCTCTCAATTATACTCGTCACAGGAAGTTATACAGAGCCATCCCTTTTTCTTGCTGGTTGTAGGCCTAGCCTCCATGTAGGTCTTCTTCTTCTTCAGCACTTATATCTGACCATGTGAGGAACACATCCAATATCCATGTTAGAAAGGCCTACCCAACACTCACATTTGAACATGGGAGGAACACGTCCAACATCCATGTCAGAAAGGCCCAGCACTCACATCTGACCATGAGAGGAACACATCTAGAATTCATGTTAGAAAGGATCTGTACTTACATCTAACCATGAGAGGAACACATCCATCATTCATGTCAAAAGGGCTCTACACTTACATCTGACCATGAGAGGAACACATCCAGCATTCATGTCAGAAGCGCTCCGCACTTACATCTAATCATGAGAGGAACACATCCAGCATTCATGTCAGAAGATCTCTACACTTACATCTGACCATGAGGGGAACACATCCAACATTCATGTCAGAAGGGATTTGCACTTACATCTAACCATGAGAGGAACACATCCAACATTCATGTCAGAAGGGCTCTGCACTTACATCTGACCATGAGAGGAACACATCCAGCATTCATGTTAGAAGGGATCTGCACTTACATCTGACCATGAGAGGAACACATCCAACATTCATGTCAGAAGGGCTATGCACTTACATCTGACCATGATAGGAACACATCCAACATTCATGTCAGAAGGGCTCTACACTTACATATGAATATGGGAGGAACCAATCCTGCATCCATGTTAGAAAGGCTCACGGACTCATCACCTCCCCTTGGAGGGAACCTCGATATGGAGAACACAAAGCTTCTCCCAGAAGTACTCAAACTTCACTCTGGCTAATGGCTTAGTCAACACATTAGTTATATGTTCGTCCGTCGCAACATACTGGAGCTTCACTGCTCCTCTCTGCACCATATCCATGATATAGTGATATTTGATCTCAATATGCTTTGACTTGTCATAGAACACTGGGTTCTCCAACAAATTCACAAAACTCTGGTTGTCGCAATATATGCAAGTAGCATCCAACTGGAGATCAAATAAATAATATAGTAGCTTCCTTAGCCACACTGCCTCACAACTAGCTGAAAAAGCTACAACATACTCTGCTTCGGCTGTACTCAGTGCCACGCAGGATTTCTTCCTGTTAAAACAAGAGATCACACCTGATCCCATACTGAAGCAGCACCCCGAAGTGCTCTTCCTATCAATGGCATTGTCTGCCCAATCTGAATCAACATAACTCTCCAGGTTAATCTTCTGATTCGACTCATACTTGAGCCCATAATCAACTGTACCCTTTAGGTACCTCAAAATATGATTTGTAGAAATCAAGTGAACATGTCTCGAATCCGTCAGGAACTGGCTCAATGTGTTCACAACAAAGCAAATATCTAGTATCGTGTTCGTCAGGTACATCAAGGACCCAATAATATGATGATACATCATAGCATCAACCGACTCTGATGAAGCATCACTCAATAGCTTCAGTTTTGATGCCATAGGTGTGGTCATGGCCTTGCAGTCCATAATCCCGAACCTCTTCAGGATATCTACTACATACTTCCCTTGTCCTAGGGAGATTCCATCTGCATTTTGCCACACTCCATTCCTAGAAAGTAGTGTATCATGCCCAAGTCCTTCATCTCGAACTCGAAAACAAGCTTCCTCTTTGTATCAGCAATCAACCCATCCTCACCTGTTACAAACAGGTCATCTACTTATAGTAGGAGTATCATTGGGTTCCCTTCTTCAACCTTGTAGTAAAGGTTGGAATTTGCTTTACTCTTGGTAAAGCCCAAACTAGTCAGGAAGCTGTGAATTTTGTCATACCATGTCTTGGGTTCCTGTTTCAAACTGTATAGGGCTTTCTTCAATTTACACACGTGAGTTTCTCTGTCATGTGTCTCAAAACTGACTGTCTGCTCCACATACACTTCCTCTTCCACTACACCATTCAAGAAAGCAGTCTTAACATCCATCTGGTGTATCTTCCATTTCATTACTGCAGCCAAAGAAAGTACCGATCTGATGGAATTGTATCTGGCTACAGGCGCAAAATTTTCTTCATAATATATTCCTTCTTTCTGGAAGAAGCCAAGAGCCACAAATATTCCTTTATATTTCTCTATGCTACCATCTGCAGCATGCTTGATCTTGTACATCCATTTGGAAGTCACAACAAACTTCCCCTTTGGTATTAGGGCAACATCCCAGACATGATTCTTCATGATCGACTAGTACTCCTCTATCATAGCATCCTTCCATTCTTTCTTCTCTGCCGCTTCTTCATAGTTGGAAGGTTCTATATCAATGATGTCACATAATAAGGCTACATACATGGATTATGACCTAGTTCTCTTCCTTTCTCTGTGTATTTCTTCTGGAGCCCCATATCTTTCTGCACATTGCATAGCTTCTCGTACCCATGTAGGTTTCCTCTTGTGAGGATTCTTCTCTTGGGGTGGATCTACAGGTTCCTGGGGTTCTTCTATTTCTCGATCTTCTTCTTGAGTTGCATCATTCATAGTTGTATCTTGAATCCTGGGTACTTCTATTTATTTAGGGTATTCAGTAGGTCTCTTTCTATATTTGTTGTAAGCTGAGTCTTCATCAAATGTTACGTCCCTGCTGATGTCGATCTTCTTGAATATTGGGAAGTATATCTTGTAAGCCTTCGATATTTCACTATATACCACAAATATACCCTCCTTCCCTAAAGGATATAACTCTTTCGGAATGTGTATGTACACTGGACAACCAAATATTCTGAGACGACTAACTTCTAGTTTCTTGCCGAAGAAGACTTCTTCAGGTGTCTTGTTCTCGAGTACTCTATGTGGAGTATGGTTTTGTACATACACACCTATTCTAGCAGATTCTTCCCATAGATGCATGAGAAGATATTGATCATGAAGCATTGCCCTTGTAGTTTCCAAAATCGTTATATTCTTCCTTTCTACAACCCCATTCTGTTATGGATTATATGGAGTGGTCAACACCCTCTTAATCCCTAAATCTCTACATAATTCTTTGAATTCATTTGATGTGAATTATCCACCATTGTCTGATCGAAAGGTCTTGATTTTATTTTCTTTGTGATTCTCGATCAAGGCTTTGAACTCTTTGAACTTGCTGAATACTTCATCCTTGCTTTTCATGAAGTATATCCATGTATTCCTAGAAAAATCATCAATGAAAAAAACATAGTATACATACCCGCTTAATGAGCTGGATGACATCGGACCGCATACATAAGAGTGAATTATTTCCAAGACTCCTTTTTCCTTGCTCTCGCTACTTGGAAATGTTTTCTTTGTGTTCTTTCCTTTCGCACATCCTTTGCAAACTCCTTCATGTTTTGCCTGCATTTCTGGAAGTCCTTCAACACCTTTGTTTGCAATTGGTAGTGCTCTATAGTGCACATGATGCAAGCCTTCTATGCCAAAGTTCATTTGGCTCTACCAAGTCATGGACCAAGGCTTGTTCTAGTTGGCCCTTCAATTTGTATAGTCCTTCTTTTTGCTCTCCAATTACAACTGCATCATCTATAGTCTTTCCTTTTGGCCACATGAGGACCTGGCCATATATAAATGAAACCCTCATTCCTTTTGCATCCAATGCTGATATAGAGAGAAGATTCTTATATAGTCATGTTATAAACAAAACATCCTTCATCTTCATAGACTTTCTAGAGTCTAGAATATATGAGGATTCACCACTACCTTTTATAGGATATTGGTAGACATCCCCAAGTTTTACTTTGTGGGTTGAATCATGTTCGGATAGTTTGACAAAATATTCCTTCAATCCTGTCATGTGCTTGGAAGCCCCACTGTCAATAAGCCAATCATAGCTTCCATATGAGACAGTTCCCGTGAGAGCAGAGATCAGAACATATTCTTCATCACTTGAAGAATCTTCACTTTCTTGTTTGACTCTCTTCCTGGGAGGATCATCATCCTCTGCAGTTTGAGCATGATGTTTTCTTTTGTAGTTGTTCTTCTTTTAAGATCCATTCTTATTTTTAGGACAATTTATGGAAAAGTGTCCTCTCTCATCACATGTATAGCATCTAATTTTGGATAGATCCTGCCTTGATCTTCCAGGGTTATCTCTCTAGTGAAAATGCTTACCTTGGTGATGATGATTGTCCCTCCTGCTTTTCTTGGAGTGTACTATGAGAGCTTGATCTTCATTTCCCATCTTTTCATCTCGAGCTATTATTCAAGCTTCTTCTTGTGAACATTATTCCCACAACCTGCTAAACTTGATTAGCTTCTTTCTGGAACAGATCCCTTGGATGAAAGAATCTCATGACCTAGGGAGACCATTCAAGGTGGTCATCACAATTTATGCCTTCTCTACTTCTTCATATACTACTTCAAGTTGTTCCTTGAATTGAGAGACCCTTGTAAATTATGACTGTATGGTCTCTTCATTTTGGATCTTTACATTCTTCAACTGGTTACTCAAAATCATCTTTCGATTAATGTTCTTCCCTTCAAATAGCTTGGTCAAGGCATCAAACATCTCTTTAGGTGTCTTTAGGGATGACACCTGTGGTATGAGGTGATCCTTGATTGAATCAGCAATAATCCTCTTAGCCATGACCAATTTCCTTTTGTGTAAGGCCTTAGCCTCATCTCCCTCTGGAACTGGAACCTCTTCATTGATGTAAGAGTCCAACTCATTTTTTTTCAGGACCAGCGAGACCCTATACTTCCAATATCGAAAATTGTCAGCTCCCTCAAGCTTTTCATCAAGCTTGGTGTGATGAGACATATTAACAGAGAACCTCAAATGGAAATACAAAATATTTAGATATTACCAATTTGAGAAGCTGAAAACTGGATATGGAGTTGATCTTCTACAGTGCTGGTTTTCCGATTCCAGGGAAAATTAGGGTTTGACTTCCCTGGAGTTCTACTCAACCAAAAACCTTGATTTTTTACTCTAAAATTTGATTTTGAGGAGGAGAGAAATCCTATCCTGGGCTCACTCAAAAATTCCTCTTCATTGAAAATCCCTGATTTCTCGATGTAGTGGTAGGTCAAAAACTGAAAGTGCTCAGAATCATATTCTTTTTCGACAAAAAGATGCACCCGTCAATGGAGATTCAACCTAGATTCCTTTTTTTGATGGATTGTGGAGAGAGACCCAAAAAGTAAGAAGCCCTAGCTTCCATAGCTGCATAGTGTCTTCTTCTAAGGTTAGCTATGATACCATGTTAGATTTTTATCATTTAAGAAATATGATCTTAGGATCTTAACTGAGAGAATAACAAGAACAACAATCAATCACAAGAGACAATGAACACAAATATTTTCCTCGGGGAAAACATAAAGGAAAAACCCCGCAACTTCCTCAAAGATAGAATAAGCAGCAATGGCAGTAGTAAAACCCAAAGACATAAAAGTTGATCTCCACCAGTTGTTCTCTCTCGTATCCCATCTCCTTCTCTCTCACTCATGCGCTACAACTGAGTGTGAGTGACTGTGTGATAAATAGGGAGGCTTACTCTCTAGTTATACTAGTTCCTGACTTGACAATAACTTACCAGGGCTGACTTCTCTAGAAGAGTCTAGTAACCCTAGTGCTCCACAACTGCGTGGAATTTAACCCCTGATCAACAAGGAGGGTTAACCTCTATGACTTTACATGACTTGTTTAAATTAATGATTCTCTAGATAGGAACATCGGGGACCAATCAAATAAAATATATGAAATACATAAGTGAATACATTCTAAAGTTACAAATACATCAACATTCATCTGCCAAATCATCCCCTTCCTCTACTTCTGAATCCTCCTCTATCAGTTTTGTTATGATCCCTCTCAACATTATTATGTTGCACTTCACCTTTTGGTGCAACCTCCTCTTCAAATTTGTATGCATATGAAGTACACTCCCTCATCATATCTAGCGCATGACAATCGTTATTGGCATGACCAACTGACTTACAAAATTTATAATATAATATGATTGGGGTACCTACATACTTTTGCAGTGTAGGGAAAACAACCAAGGAGTGCTTCCCTCTACAAATATCACACTAGATATCTCCAGTAAGAAAGGAGTTTAGGGATCATGTTTCCAAGTAATTTCTATATGTTAGACACTCATTCTTATGGATACCCTCTATCCTATAGGTAGTACACCATATTCCCTCATGTTTTTTCTTCCCCTTAGCAATCTCCTTCAACTAGATCGTTAATGTAGCAAGTTGTGATTGGATTTGAGCCATCCCTGTGCTACTTTCTCCTATAGGATATGCTTCCAACTTCATCACAAAATCCAGTGCATCTGACTGCATCAGGATCTTCTGGTGTGCTAATGAGCCCTGTATGTACACCAACAACCCTAGAACAAACAATTATTTATTTTTCTCTTCATGAATTCAAAATGTCACCTTGTCCATTATGTTTTGAATATTCGGTCATACTCCCAAACTAAATCATTTGTCAACTTCTTAATTTCCTTCAACTCAATGATGTACTGTGACTTGTATTTTAATTTCTTGAATTTATTTATCAATGCCTCCTTAGCCCCAACCAAAGTTTTGTTTTCTACAATGGTTGTATCCTTCATATACCATGTCATCGTGTGATCCGTAAAAGTGGTAACCAACTGTGTCATTTTGGTATCATCATCTTGGAATTTATTTTCATGCCATATCGCTTCACACAAAACAATGTTGATCTTGATTGTCTCTCCCCTTCCATTGGAATACATGCATCCTCAAAGTAGGGTATACCGTTGCATCATATTCTGAGTAATACTACTACTGGGTGTCATAGATTTTGTCTAAATAAACAACATGCCTCTGCTACTTTGACTACTATTGCTATTGTTATTAACCATAAATACCAAAATTGGAATTCTTACCTAAGATGTTGGGGATGCATGCAGGGTCATGGGTTTGGTGCATATCCTGACCTGAACATGGTGAATTCCTTCAGGTGAACTGAGTTTCCTTTCTTATTCTTCCCATGAGTGCAACAATCCTTTGATATCGAATCCCATGTAGAAATTTATCTCTTGATATTCATTGTGTTGCTTATCTACCTCTGTCACAATCCTCTTCCTACTATATTTCTAAAACCTATTTCCTCCATCCAATAATCCCATATCTTCTATTGTTTCATCCTCTTATCTATTCAACATCCTTAGCTTTTCCTTTCTTCATTCATACTTCTTCTACCTTCATTAAGCTCATAAGGAGTTGCAGCTGTATATTGCTTTCATTAATGAAAATTAAAATGGATGCAATTTGGATAATTGTTACAATGCAATACACCAGCATTAGTAACCAGACAATTCAAATCCATGAGAGGAAATTCAAATTGATTAACTCAAATATGACTATATGGCTAACTAGATGTGTCTAAATCACTATCAGAGCTTAACTAGCTATCTCCAGTTGTCTAATTCAGTCTCTCAATCAATTAGAATCAGTTAAACTAGTCTAACTGATGTGGTAAGTGAGAAAAGGCATCTTCCCACATGTATCCATGCAAATACTGGTGCTAACTGAATGTAACTGACTCATAACTAGGCTTGACTAGTTACCAAATGTTAAGAACTGAAGGAGGATGGTGATGGCAGTCCCGGTGGATACTAAATTGTAGGGATTGGTCTAGGAGGCACCTAAACTAATGCATGTAAGTGCATTCAATGACATTTATCCTCAATATATGTTCCTCACACTCTAGTGACTGATACATGTGGTCTTCCCTGACTTTTTCTATGCTTTGGCGGCCTTGGGCTCTTTCTTGTATCTTCCAGCTTTTTCTTTCTTGTTTCTGCAAACTAATTCTAGTTTTTCAAACAAGGGGGAAATTAGCAAGTTCAAACTGCCAAGTAATAACACATTCTGATATGCATGAAATGCTCCTAATGATATTATGATGTTATGATGCAAAACAATGTCTAATCTCTTGAATAAGCGACTTGGGCTCTTTAAAGATAAGACCGTATGAACCTATTTGAAAGTGTGACACCTGTTATGAAGTTAGGCCAAGTGGACCCAATGGTACTAGTGACTCATATGTTAGGAAGAATTGAACAATACTTTGGACAAGGGAGGATTATAATCCTAACACCCCCCATGAATTATAACTTGGAAAAATATGGGCCCTGGTAACTAATACCAAAGGTCACCCATTACTGCTAAAATACAAAAGCTTAATACAACCAAGGAAACGGGGAAAAACCTCATGGGAAAAATACCCCCCCCCCCCCCTCAAACTAAGCAGGTAGAATCAAGATCAAGCTTGTTCTTCTGTTCATAGGTATCCTTGAGCTTGGAATGTGAAATTATCCACCCAAAAAAAGATTATGTCTGGAGGAATCTTCCTCTTTGGAAGAAGAAGAATATGCTAAACTAAATCAGAAATATAGGCAGTTGCTGGATGAAAACTAGACCCATATAGAGTAAGCGAAATCAACTGATAAGAGAGAAAAAGTTCTTGAGAGTTTGAACCATCTGAGGAACACCCAAGAAACTTACATATTGCATCCTTTAACAGAAAAACATGTGATTTAATATCATCTCTAATTGTTAGGAGAAAGTGTCCGGGCGGATGCAAAATTATTCCCTCTTTACTAGTTCTGTGAGGAGATGAGCATGTGATCAAAGGTAGATAAGCCCTGGGACTGTGGAGAGCGAATGCTTGAGTTACATAATATGATATAGCTTCATAAATAAACACTTATTCACAAAATATCATATCAGCAACCTCATCAGAGGAAACTAACATCAAATCCCCAACAACACGTTTGAAGAAGACTCGTGGTACTTGATTTGTCACACCAAAATTGATGAGACCAGCTACAAGCATGACTGAAGGCTCTTGGAACTTAAAATTTGAACCAAATAATATCATATCAGATCCAAATAAGATCATATCATATCCAAATAATTTCATATTAGATCCAAAAGTATGGTCCACCGAGATGGTAGATGTACAGTTTTCTCCTTCTTCAAAATTCTGAGTATTGATGCATGCAATCGTGTATGAATTTGATGGAGGATCTAGATAAAAAAGAGTGAATTGATCACTCATACAATCTGATATTTTTTCCAAAATATCTAAATTATTACTTAGAATCACACCAGCAGCAACATTAAAGGGAGAGAAATCAAATTCCTATTCACTTTCTGAAGCAATCACTGGCAAATTTTGCACATAATTTAAAGGAGAATCATTGGAGAATGTTTGCATAGAATGGAAGGATAGTTTTTCTTCAATATGATAGATTCAAATGTATTATTCTTACTAATCCATATGAGAAGATGAAATATTAGAGATCTTGTAAACTTCCGGAACAGTAGGAGAAGGAGTCACTGCAAGGAGACTTTCTTCAATTTGAATTGACTATGAGGAAGATTTTTCTTCTTCATCATCTTGAAAAACTTCATCAGAGAGAATAGAGGCCGAGAATTTTGAATAAATAACTCTTGTGCTTTTGGGTGTGATCTCCCAATTTCTATTATGATCCTCATTGTGCTTTCCAAAGGTTCTATAAAATTTTGTCCATATATCTTTTGGGTATTCAGCAAAAGCAATAAGGTAGTGCAAGCTTGGAGAAAGGGCTATACATATTGTTCCAAAATATCTATCACCTTCATTTAGCCAGTAATTCTCATCTTCATAAGACTCTTTACCAATAGACACCTCATAGAGATCTTGTCTCTTTATAGATGAAATCATCTTCAACTTCCATTCTGAATATCTTGTGGATGGAGTAAGAAGAGGAACTGATAATTTCAAATCCATATGAAGTTGTACCTACAATTACACAAAAGAACCAAATTAAGGTCGAACAACCTGTACTTTTGGATTTTGCATCACACCTGGCTTAGTCAATAAAGCAAGCTTGATCAACAAGGTTGGGCTTCCAGGAATTATGTGGTAAACTCTTCACTTCTGGTGCAGAGTTGGAACATTTTTGAGTTTTTTTTCTCAAATTGCTTCATAGATCCAGCAAGAAATCTATAGAATAAATGCCTTGTCATGCCGAGGATCTGATACCATATTAAAATTGAGCTCACGGTAATCTATGGACCAATAAAAAACTTATCGAATATTCCACAAACAAATTTACTCAGAATATGATATGAAACAGTGCAATAAGGAGTTGCAGTTGTATATTGTTTTCATTCATTGAAAGTAAAATGGATACAATCCAGATAATTGTTACAATGCAATACACTAGCATTAATAGCTATACAATTTGAATCCATGAGAGGAAATTCAAATGGATTAACCCAATATGACTACATGGCTAACTGGATGAGTCTAAATCACTATCGTAGCTTAACTAGCTATCTCCAGTTGTCTAATTCAGTCTCTTAATCAGTTAGAATCAGTTAAACTAGTCTAAGTGATGTGGTAGGTGAGAAAAGGTGCCTTCCCACATGCATCCATGAAAATACTGGTGCTAACTGAATGTAACTGGATGTAACTGAATGTAACTGACTCATAACTAGGCTTGACTAATCACCAACTATCAACAACTAAAGGAAGTTGGTGCTGACACTCCTAGTGGCTCCTAAATTGTAGGGATTTGTCTAGGAGGTGCCTAAACTGATGCATGCAAGTGTAGGCAGTGGTGACTAGCGTCAATCTATGTTAGCCACACTCTAGTGACTGGTACATATGGACTCATTAACACAAGTGTACCCAATGGTACTATTGACTCAATAATGACTAAAAAAACTCCTAAGTTAGGCAGAATTGACCAGTTTGGACAAGGGAGGATTATAATCCTAACAACTACTACTGGGTGTCACAGATTTTTTCTGAATAGACAAATTAGCTCTGCTACTTTGACTATAATTTCTATTGTTATTAACCATAAATACCAAAATTGGACATCTTACCTCAAATATTGAGGATGCATGTAGGGTCATGGGTTTGGAGAAAATCCTGACCTGGACATGGTGACTTCCTTTAGATGAACTGAGTTTCCTTCCTTATTCTTCCCATGAGTGCAACAATCCTTTAATATGGGGTCCCGTGTAGAAATTTATCTCTTGATATTCGTTGCATTGCTTCTCTACCTCCGTCACAATCATCTTCCTACTATCTTTATGAAATATCTTTCCTCCATGCAGTAATCCCATATCTTCTATTGTTTCATCCTCTTATCTATTCAACATCCTTAGCTTTTCCTTTCTTCATTCATCCTTCTCCTACCTTCATTCAGCTCATTTTCTAGCCAACCCCCATATCCCCACTACACATGTAAAGGATTAGTTTCTAGGGTTATCTACTTCCAATATCAAAGTCAATTTATCACACAATAGCATATTGATCCACGTATATAATGGCTTTAGGTACCTTCCACACAGACCTTTAAATAATTCGCTTTCTATTGTGTTATAATATTGAGTATAGTCTACAACAAGCTATGTGACATACCCTTGCAAAATACTACCCAACCAATAGTTTATTGAACGTGCTATTGGATGACTTATAGTACTGAATAGCTAGATCAATTTAAGGGTCCATCCCCTTGGACCATTCACACAATATCTTGGGTTTTATTCAACTAACCTTAACAACCACTCTGCTAGGATTTTGGGGAACTCGCAAAATATCTATTTGTACAGATTTCTGTAGACGTACTTTTCAAACCAACGTTCTGTGTTGATCTAGAGGTTCTTATTTTTCTCTTTTGTGAATTCATACTCTTTTATATTTATCCAATCTTCTATTTATTCCTTCACGGGTCTCTATAAATTTGTCAATTAAGCCTCGCTCTCCCTTCAGTCATAAATCCATGTCCCTATAATGGAACCATTTGTTGGATTAAACTTTAATAGACTAGTTCACTAACAACAAACCAACAAACCCAAAGATATTGGCCCTTTCAAAATCACTTTAAAGCAAGTGAAGTATCACCTGAAGTACTTATGAGAACTGTACAAACCATGTTTTTGCAGTAGTAAAGGGAAGATGAATTTTTTCTATGAAATAACCCATCAACAAAGCTCCAAGATACATCAACAAAAACTTAAAAAAAACATAGTGCATACAATAACTAAGTAGTAATATTATAACTTATATTAATTGCAGAATATTAATATTACCTTTTAGCAGTATTACTCAAATCACACAATAAACATTCACAATGCACCATGTTACACAAGGGATTTTTATGTGGAAAACCAAGACGTGAACAAACCATGGAAGTGCTTGGTTATTTATAGATCTTGTTACATCAATCACTTCAGATAGATTTGCACACTTATCCCACATAACCATCACTATTTTTCTCAATACATTGCAAATATGTGCATAAATCATGTAGATCAGTCTCTTTCAGTTACAAAACAAGATCTTCACCATACTAGCAACAACGATACAACATTGTTTCAATAATTTCTTACAAAAATCATCAGCAATTCCTCATAAATCTTATTCTACCCAACCCATTATATATTTATATTGATCACATGAAACCCACAGTCCACTAAGTGGACACAAAACTCTAACTAATTTCTCGGTTGACATGATCAACCACTAGCTCTCCCTTATTTTCTCCACTACATTAAGGTCCTAATTCCTTATTTTCTAGGTGCACTCCCTTTGGTAACACTGTATTGCATTCCCCCATTCACACCAAAAATTCTTCATGTTTTATCCAAAAATATTGGCTTGACACTCCTACTAGAGAATCCCATTGGAAAACTCAACCCAATCATTAGATCAAGACAATCAAGGCATAAATCAATGTTTCAAATTGTTGTTTAGGACAATACTCCCTTGTAACCTAGGGTCTTTGGGTTACTAAGACACTTGCAGACAATTAGCTTATCTATAAAATGAAATAGGAATAGGAAGAAGGATTGACTTACCTGGTTTATGATGGCTGATCCAAGATTGGTCTTGTCCTCTTTTGATCTCCTTCAAAGCTTCCAGGGCTCTTCCAATTCACTTGTGAAATACAAATTCTTCAAGCAATTTCTGATATATATATCAATGGTTAGCGAAATTCATATTCATAATAACATAATTAAAATCATTCATAGTACATCATACATGAGAGAGAAAAAATACAAATATTGGAAGAAGAACTTTCTTTATTCATAAACAGAGAATGGTAAGATTACAACCCAACTTCTGAGACAAGGATTCCTCTACAAACCGAGGACAGTGAGTTCTTCTGCTCCAAGAGCTCTTAGGCATACCACCAACATAACTTTTCTCTTTCAAGATTGATTGATTAGCCCCATCCCATGCCCTCTATTTATACATGGAGAAATAGAGAGGTTTCGAAGGTTAGGATGGTTGAGACAGACGGGATAGTTATGGATTAATGCCCAACTAATCTCATCTAATCATGATTTATATTTTTTAATGTCGAATTAAGGTACACAAGAGTATTTATATAAGCAAGGCATGTGTGACATGCCTGTTTCTCAAAGGAAACTCGCGTGTTCAATGTACACGTGGGTTGCAATGCAAATACTCGCATGTGACACATGAGTTGCAATGCAAAAAGGAGCGCGTGCAACCCTAAACGCAGAATAAAAATATATTAGGATGATCTGGGGATCATGCATCAATGGTCATGCACATCTATAGTGTTTTGGCCACTTCAATCCTATTTTTCCTTTTCTGTACCGACATAATGAATGTCATCACTTGGACGAAGAAGTGCCATTTTGGTTGATAACAGATTCCCCCTAATGTATGAGGTCAGAGGGAAGTGATGGCCGAAATACATTACAATATTTTAATCTTGGAGAACTCAAATGTCCAAGGCATCATGTAAGTACCTAAAACAAATACATATCAATGTCATATACAAAATCATATTCGAGGATGCCATGTTCAATATAATGGAACACTAGCTCCTTTACAATATTTGATTACATCATATGATACAGGTACTAGACCACGTATATTACAAAGGTGGATTGAAGCCACAATATACAATGATGAGTCTTCAAAATCTGGAAGTTGTGTAACTGATCATAACATAGTCTTGCGCAACTTAGGTTATAAGTGTGAACCTAAGGTCTTCATCGAAATTCAAAGGAACCAATACAATCCCTACCATGTGAATAAAAGTGTTGAAGTTGAACATGGAAAGGAATCAACAAAATGTCAGATAATGAGTGAAACTGACAACTTAAGCAAAGGAATCCACCAATGATGATAGTGAATCCTAAGGTACCATCGTCAAATCTCTAGGTCTTTGTCTTTAGGAAGTACTGATGAGAAACCATACTGTGATGAGGAAGGAAATTGATCCTCCAACAGATCACAAGAGTGACTAGGAACTGGATACAGGAAGGTAGAAAAAAGTAATACTCAGATAAGATAATGATGGAATCAGGCTAATAGTTAGATAAAGGGATAAATCCTTAAATAATGAGCATGACACAGAGATGAGCCAAGGCAGTTTTTAACTTGCAGTTAAAACAACTAGACTTATCTATTATGTAGGAGACATGATCAAATTCCCCAAGTATAAAGGACAAGTGGAGGAGTAAAAACTTGAAGTGATAGCTGAGATGAAAGTGTAAACTGAAACATGAGTATCGAAAAGTTCAGAAAGTGTTATGTTCAATGATGACATGCTGCCATTGTTTATATCCCAAAGAGAGTACTTCTTCCTTATCTTTCTTGTTAAATTTTAACGAGTCCTGGAAAGTCAACTCAGGTCTCTCTTCATTTTTGACAAGCTTGAAGAGGGGAGAGAATAATGCTTGATAAGGTCACTGATTCATGGATTTTGCGAGCCCAAAATAGTACATGCTCGTTGGTGTTTTCATATTTAGAGAGTCTAAAAACTCCGAAGAAAAATCCAAGGGGGGTGCTTTTTCATCCAATTTAGTCTCATGAGACTGGAAAAGTATATAACATACCACATAACAACTCTCTTAGCTTCTCAAGAAGTAAGGCGCACCTTTTTCGTACTTAGTTAGGGAGGTCCGAAAAAGGTTAAATTACCACCTACCCAACGCCCCTTCAAAATCAACATATAGCTTGAGTTTTACGAGTGTGAAGGAAAGCAAGATCACTCAGAAAGATCCATTTGGTTATGAGAAATGGGGCTTACAATAGTAAACTCGATGCTTTGTTCTTTAGGGTTTAATGAGCATGACAAAGGCATAAAGTACGCTCATAATCTTTTTCATGTTTAGGTCCAAAGCACGAAAAAGAGAAAACTAAGCTCATACAGGGCACTCCTTTTTCGTAAATTTAGTCCCTCAGGTCCGGAAAAGCGATAAACCTATACCTATGAATAATCTTCTCAATTTCGAAGAAAAGAGAGTGCTCCTTTTTCATATTATTCGATATGGTCCAAAAAAGCGATAAACTACCACCAATGTGGATGTGCATTCATGTATTCTTAATGATCTTTAATGGACAAGTTTACTCAGTAGTCAAGTCTATCTTGAGGAGTTAGACCTGGGCCTAAAGAAACTCCATAAGGGTGGGGAGCCTTATAAAAAGGGATAGCTTTTAAAAAGAGACGAAAATGAGGCTCAATTTGGCATGAAAAATAGCTAAGAAGGCTCCCCTAAACCTATGACAAATGCAGCATGAGTACCAAAAGACAACAAAGTGTTATAAACTAGGGTACTCATGGAAGGGAGGCTCTATCCATGGAAGAACAATGATGTAGATGGGGTAAAATGGTTAAACACCATAGTCCATGGTCAAGGAAGTCATCCTAAGGTTAAGAGCGGATAAGGTATAGATGCATAATGAAATATGAAAGACCCAAATCCTACCATATATGAGCGGATAACGACTTTAAAAAGACTTCGAAACTGTTGCAATAGGGAAAAAGGATATGGTATTAGTTCAATTATATAAATAATTTTCAAACTATAGATTAAAAACCCACAAATTGAATTTTTTCCTATCTATAGTTCAAAAATAGAATTAAAGCATACCATTTCTTGTTTTTTACCCAATTTAGAAATATTTTACCTTTGACTTGGATTGCTCATCACGGATAAACCGGTGGACGATTTCAAATTCTGCGGGTGTCAGGTTAGCTAGCTTTCTCCTCTCTTGCATTCCAACCATTTAAATTTTCAATTCCATGCCAATTTTTTATGTTTTGGGCTTGCCCGAGGCATGTTGTGTGGTACACGCGGGTAGGAAACTTATACAGTCGTGTACACGTGACTTGCCCAAAGTAAACGTGTGTGTCACATGTGACCTGTCTAAAGGACTATCGCGTGTATTGCGCAACATAAGAATTTTTAAAATATGGCCAAAATTAAAAATAAAATGATATTTTATAATGATTAACAATGATCATATGGGCAGGTTCAAACATGGTTTTGGAATGGATGGAACGAGAACATGAGTATATGGATTGCGAGGCTCTCCATAATGCCCCCACTGTGCATGCACTACGGAAATGCGGGTTACTGAATTTCTTTCGCACATCTGCAATGCGGGCCAATGTCCACTTGCTTGAACATTTGATTAGCTACTGGGACCATGACCTAGGTGCTTTCGATCTTCACGGTGAAATATTGGAGATAGCCTTGGAAGACATATATTTCATCATGGGATTGTCTCAACAGGGAATTCCTATCAACCTCGAAGGTACTGGCAGGGGCGGGGAACCCATGAGTGTCCAAGATTATGTGGACACTTACTTCACGCCTGGGAGTCGAAAAAGGGGATCATGCGTCCCAATAGTTCATATTGCCAACTTCCCACTTCAAGCAGTGGTAAGTACTATAGTACGGGTTGCAGGATCTTTGTCATTTCATCTTTCCACTCAGACACAAATGAGGGTGGAAGTGGAGTGTTTATAGGGGACTGTGTTTGATTGGTGCTCGTAGATTATCCCGATCATGAAGAAACAACTCTCTAACTGTAAGAGAGGCCGTCCTAAGAATTTTGGGTATTTGACTATATTAGTGGCCTTATTTTTTGAGAGAGTTACCGCAATCATCCCTGCAGTACCACTTCCATCTTTCTCTCCTTGCCAACCTAGGTTGACTAGGTGCGGAGAAGTTTTCCTTCACCAAGGAGGCGGAGAATCAACACAAGGTGTGTACGATGATGACTTCTATGTGTGGTGGGGACGGCAATTACCAGCACTTGAGCAGTTTCCTTATACAGGTTTAGAATTTTGAGGAGACAATGATCTCATCCTCCCGTCAGGAGGAATGTGGGGAGAGCTAGGTATTTTTCTTTTTATTTTTTAAACTTTTATGAATTTTGTCATAAAATTATATACATATGTATAAGATTTTTTAATCCATTTTAATGTTTAAAAATGCAGATGTCGGACCTATATGCCCTTATGGGCATCCCAAGATGTATGTACGACCTATACCAGGTGGGGATCAGGGTTTGATGAGGGTGCTTGAGGGGAAGTTGGCCAAGCTGAACCAAAGAGTTCCCCACTATATGGATAGAGCATATTCCTGTTGTTATGTAGGAATTTGTTGTAGGGATCCCACCTATCTGGATACGCCTCATGAGGAGGGTAGACAAGGTCATCTTGGTTTATATAGAAGTCGAAGAGGCAGCTATAGCTGAAGAAGTTGATGATCAGGATGATGTTGGTGATGCGAGTGATGCAGGAGATCAGGCCTAGATCTATAGGAATTTTATGGATTGCGATCCAAATTTTTGTATATTTACATAGTTATGACTTGATCTTAGGATCAAAACTTGACCTATCTATGGAAATATTTTTATGTATATATATATTTTTCCTGGTTATTTACATGTGTTCCAAATGTATCTGTTGTGTATATTTTACAAAATGTGTGTTAAGTGCCAATCGAGAATATAGTTCACATATGTATCAGTTAATGTATTGTCATTACGTGGAATATGATTAAATGAAATATAATCAAAATTTCTTTCAAGTAATATCATTTGCAAAAACTGATGTAACAGGGTAGGGTTTCGCACCTGATAAGATCCATTGAGCTGGGAAACTACCAGTTGAGAGTCAAGTATGACTTCCAACTGGGTGATACCACGTGACAAGGCATCCCATAGTAACTCAATAACATCCTTGTATTCTACCAAATTATTGGTAGTGGGACCTAAACAAGCGCCTCCAGAGGCAACTAGCTATCCTGAGGGTGAATAACTAACCCATGAGGCTGAAGCCAGGTTACAAGTATGACGATTATCGTCATCCGCAAAACCTACAAACCACTCAGCTGACATATGTAACAATCACTAGATGATATAAGAACACTAACCAAAAAAATATTGTACATAAAATTACATACAATAAAAATACAAGAAAAATCACTAAGCATTGGCATAGTACTGCTTCAGGTAGAGCCCATTTCTAAGCTCGGGTAGCTTGTTTCCATCAAAGTCAGTTAACTCAGATGCCCCCTTTTTCAAGACCTTCGACACAATGTAGGGTCCTAACCACATGGACTTGAACTTTCCTACCCCTAGAGGTTCTTTGTCTTGATCCCAGAGCAAGACAAGCTCCCCTTCAGAGAAAACTCTAGGTTTGACCGATTTGTCATTTGGGTTTTTAACCCTATCTTTATGAGCCTCATTTTCTGTTAACGCATCTCTACTTTGTTCATCTAAATGTTCCAAATGTAGCAAACGTTCTTCTAATTAAGACATGTCTAGTAGCACATGAATAGCAATTTTAAGTGACGAAATTTCACATTCAACCGAAGTTACTGCTTCCACTCCATGAACGAGTTGGAAATGTGAAAACCCAGTGGAATTTTTAACATTGGTCTGGTATGCCTAAAGTGCAAGATATAGCATAATGTGCCAATTTAACTGGGCTACGTTGATATTACGTTTCAAAATGGTCTTCAAGGTCTTATTGACTGCCTCGACTTGACCATTTGTTTGTGGGTAGAAGGAAGACAAGTGATCTTGCTTAAACCCTAGCATAGTAGACAATTCGGTCATCATGCTAATCTAGAAATGACTACCATGGTCATTGAAAATATCCTTTGGAATTCCAAAACGAGTGATAATCTGGTTAAATACGAAAAATGCTGCAGTTTCCTCGTCATCCCTGAAGGTAGGCATTGCCTCTGCCCACTTAGTGAAGTAATCAACAGTGACAATGATATATTTGTGCCCCCAGCCGAAACTGGATTGCACGTCACGTAATCCACCCCCCATTTAGTGAAGGGGCCCACTGTGATGAGGGGAAACAAAGGAGCAGGATGCGACCGCATTTTCCTGGTGTAGAGTTGACATGGATGACAACGCTTCACAACCTCCACACAATCTTTAAAGATATGGGCCATAAATAAATAGCACACAAATTCTTTCGGGCCGTTTCCAACCCAGATAAATGACCCTCGCATGCTCCGATATGGGAATTATTTATAACACTCTTAGCCTCCTCGTGGGTGAGGCACTGACGCAAAACAGAATATACCCTCTACAGTACAAAGTATCCCAGACGATAAGGTTTTTTTTCTTATGTACGTGCATTTTGCGCCACTCTGCCCTCGAGAAGGTTGCAGGACACTTCAAAGTTTGGAGGTAGACAATTATATCTCCATACCAAGGATCAGAGGTTGAAATCAAAAAATTGTACTCATCTGGGAATGAGTCTTCCTCAATTGCTACATTTTCTTCCGTTGGAAATTCTACAATAATTTCTACAAAAACTAAGGACCTTTTATATTTTGAAGATTGAAAATCCAATTCAAACTCCTGGAGAATGACTATCCATTTATTGAATTTTCCCCCTATTATTCATCGGGACACAACATACTGAAAGGGATTAAAATATTCCACTACCGTAGTGGTCCTCATTAGAATGTATTGATGTAACCTCTATACAAAATAAATAACTGCTAAATCCAACTTCTCAACGTGGGAGTATCGAATTTCAGGACCAGCCAACGCGTGACTAAGGTAATAGACAATGTGCTCTTGGAGCTTGTTATCTTCCTAGACTAATACTACCCTAATGGTTGATTTCGACGTAGCCAAATACAATATAAAATCCCTAGTGTAATCTGGCAGACGTAATAACGGGGCCGATAACAAAGATTTCTTTAATGCCTCAAAAGCAAGTTGTGTGGTTTCATCCTATAAAAATGAAGTGTCCTACTTTAACAGGAACATGAAACCTTTAGTGATCTTGGCATAATTCATGATAAAACATCGAAGGAAGTTATACTTTCCTTGGCTTTGAAGTTGCCTGATAGAACGAAGAGCAGGCATATTTATAATGGCCTCTAATTTCAAAGGATCCACCTAAATACCTTTGTTTGAAACTATGAACCCGAGAAGTCGTCCTGAATCGACGCAGAAAACACACTTGTGGGGATTCAAGCATATTTTATAATGTCTACATCATTCAAAAATCAAGCGGAGATGATCTGGATGATCAATCCTCTTATGAGAATGAGCAGGAAAATCATCAAGGTAGGGCTTGACAATGTTCTTCATATCATGTAATGTGAAATTCATTGCCTGCTGAAAGGTAGCCCCAACATTTTTCAATCCAAAGGGAATTTTTCTGTATCGAAGGCACCCCAAGGACAAATAAAATTTGTTTTATGCTGGTCTTTCGACTTAATTTGGATTTGATTGTACTTGAAAAAACCATCCATAAACGAAAAAACTTCACTCCCCGCACAAGCATCAATGATTTGATCTATGAAAGGTGTAGGGTAATTATCCATGGGACATGCCTTGTTCAAGTCACAAAAATCTATACATACGTGTATCATCCCTTGCTTCTTATCAACGGGAACAAGATTGGACACCCATTCCGTCAAAGCAATCTGGTAGATGAAACCAACTTTCAGCAGTTTTTCCACTTCATCCTTAATGGTTGTCACCTTACGTGGGTTAACAGGTCTGAGATTTTATCGAACCAGTTTGGCAACATAATAGGTTCGGATTTCATGTTCAACAATCGATGGATCTATGCATGGCATCTCCTCATATGACCAGGAAAACACGTCGCGAAACTCCTTAAATAAGGTAGTATAGATAGCAATCTCCTTTGAAGAGCAGTTTTCCCTAATATGTACATTTTCAACGATGTCTAGGTTTCCAGAGATGTTAATAGGAATGGTTGAATAAATGTTTTCCATATTCCACTCGACGAAAATTCCCTCCCTTGGCAAGGGATTGATTGGTAGATCAATATCATCTGCCATTCTCACATGGAACTCTTGATTTTCGATTCAACTCAGCTCTAGAAGGAAGTAGGATATATGGTGAAGATATTCGCAGATCTTATCTTGCCCACTCATGGCTTCCAAAATGGCTTCATCCGAAGGAAAAACCATGTCTAAGTAGTCAACTGAATATAACGAGTTCTCTTCCCAAGCAAGCAGATAAGCTTCTTTCGGCTCCTCTGAGACTGTGGAAGGAGTCAAAATTGGGTCAACATTGGTGTTAATGATAGCTTGGTAAGTCACTTCCATTACAGATAAGGGTACCTGAGGTTCATGACGGGTAGGAAGGACCCAAGGATCAGTTCTATCGACAATTGTCCTGATAGACTTGCGTACACTCGTGGAACCTAGATAATTCATCGAGGCCGGGATATCAAAAGTGCCCATCAAATATGAATACATACCATCCCCCAAGCTCTATGTAGCAAGCTTGACCTGATCAACCAATGGTACCATGGACTCATTCGTTTCCAAATGGCCCCTTTTAGTAAAATTGGGTTGGTCAACAGTAACCAACTTTCTTTCATGTGGGAAAACCACTACTCGAAGAACAGTTGAAGCAATCACGCACATAGCGTAAGTCCAGTTTCTCCCTAGAATCAAGTTATAGTCCAATGGGGCATCAATCACCTCCACTTCAACAGAAATGGCTTTCCCTGCCAACTTTATCTCAAAAGATGGTAGGATACCATGTGGGTGAAAATACCCCCATCGAAAGGAGTAAGCAAGGTGTTTGACGGAACTAGCTCCGAGGAACCCAAAGCCTTCCAACAAGAAGGAAACATGACACATGTGGAAGCATCCTCATCAACAACTGTGCATCCAATGGTTTTTCCACCATGGATGACATCTACTTATAAGGCCACATGATACGGTAGGCATATCTTAACATCTGATAGATTGAACTTTTCCATAAGACTCGAAGAATCCATGCTTCCTAAACCTGTTAAAAGGGCATCCCACTGAGTGGGAGAACTCTGGAGCACTTCCAACGCAGACATCGCACAAGGGGTTTGGGCCAAATATTCCACTACAGAGTAGTTAGAAGCATCCATATAGTTCGGGTTGTGAAATGCATTTTTAAATATACCTTTCAGTATTTTGGGCATTGGATCAGCAGGTTTCTCAATTGTGAGAGGGTTAGAGGTTTCACCAATAGATTTTCCCTTCTTAGGAGCCTCCATCTCATAATTTTTGTTTCTTTTCTGGAGAAAGGTAATGGATCGTACCATGTTGATATAATTTTGGTCAGGAAGGGCACTCAAAGTGCCCCCAGCTACATTAGAAACAGAATATGAATTATGTCCTTGGGGAAAAGGATCCTTCAGGATAACCGGTTGTTGGGTCTTAAAGCAGTTTCTGAGCTTGTTCCATGAGAGGGAATTGATGAGTCAAATGATCTCCCTAGCACAACTTACAGGGAAATTTCACTTTATTCTTATCTTTCTTTCCCCCATCGACATTTTTTGTGGTTTTAGGCTTGTTTTGGTTTCCCTCACCTTTATTCCCCTTCTTCTTCTTCCCACTGGGATGTTGATTACCCTTTTGAGAGGATTGAGAAAAAAACATTTTCATTTTGGGATGAGGGGGCAGCCTTAGATTCCTCTGTTGTAGACTACCTAATGAACAACTCATGGAGTTGCTTGGCTAGATATTCTACAGTGGGAGAATTTAATGAACCAATACACCATCGGCATGGGGTCAAGGCTTGGGTTTCTCAGCACTATGGGTAGACAACGATGCCTCAGGGATGATTTCATATAGTATCCCATACTGAGCATATATCAAATCCAACTGCTGGGCCCTGAGGATGGCCTCTTCTTCAGCAGTCACCCTCGAAGTGGATACATCCTTAGATATATAAGGAAATAAAGACTTAAGGAACCACTCTAATAGAAACTCGGGGGGAATGGTGGCTTTTATAAGCATCTTCCATCATTGCCACTCTTGGATATGATCCGAAATGTGAGTGGCTTTATCTTGCCTAAAGGTAGACAAGATGTCAGCGCCGACATCATACCGGACTAAAAGCTGGAAGTGGTTCAAGAATACCTTCGCTAAGTCCCAAAAACTATCAAACGCAGTAGAGGGAAATTCAATATACCACTTTGCTGCAACACCAATTAAATTTCTTTGGAACAGCCTCAACCAAATAGTGTCATCGTTCAGTGAGTTGAAAGAGCACCATAAATGGAAAGTAGTGACATGGGCCCCTGGATCCTCCCCAGTTTTTCCCTGGAACTTGGTAATATCTGAAGATAACTTGGTTGGAACAGGTGGCCACATACAATTATGTTTCACCAGGTCATTCGTCAACTTGTTCAAATCTAGCAAGTTCAAAGTTGCAAGGAATGGAAGTTTAGGCCTAACTGGAGCCTGAAAAGTACAAGTTTGGGAAGTAGAAGGACTTCCCCCCTGGTTCCCAAATGAAAATCTTGGGTTTCCCCTAGTTGTCGGTTGCGAAGTAGTTGGATTACACCCATAAGCCAGTGGATTATTTATGTGTGGTGCCGTATAAGTAGTTTGAGCTCCTCTAGATGAAACTGGAGTCTAAAATACTGGAGTGGGTATCCCTCCGATAAGAAAGAGAGAAAGGAGAGCTCGTAAAAAGAACTGAAACTGGAGTTCAGAAACCTTGACCATAGGTGTTTGTATTTCCAAATTGCATCCCCACATATCCAGGTGTAGGGCACACATAAGGAGTGGATGGGGAATGTGTCCCCCATTCAACGAAAATCCCTAAACAAAGGAAGAGGATCCAACAAGACCACTCTAAGCAGTATGCATAAAAGAGGGCAAAGCAAAAGGCACACTGGGAATCCCAGTGACAGCCCCACTAGAAGGACCTGCTACATTCGAGGAAGTCAGTGGTTGAACCACCCGACTACTAGTTGATAAAGATGCAACAGGTGCACTTCGTCTAGGAGTTTCTATAGGGGTAGGAGGCACTCCTCCAACCAATACGGCTGAGGTGGGGGTAGATATACCCTCCGCAGAGCTTTCCATAAAGCTTCTCACGGGAAAACCAATCACAGGTGAAGTAAATAGAAGAACCTGGACAATCATAGGATCGTTTAAGTCACTAAGAGGGGGGTTAAATTTTCTTGCAAACTCCTCATCTTGCAAGTCCTCAATCTCTATTGTGGTTGTGTCAACTTGGTTTGTCCTAAGTTCTGGTTCACCTAAAATCGATTACTCCTACCGGTTCAAAAGAACTATCTGTATCTAATATCCACCTTTGAGGGGGTGGTGGAGGCTCCACTGTAGTAGCTGGAGGAAGGTTTTTCAACCTTCTTGACCTTCTGAGAGGTTGATCCTCCCCAGTTAAAAAATTGACTCTTGACACACCCTAAGGCCAACTAAACACAAACAAACCACATGCACTCACTAAAAAAATTCCTTAATCCAGATAGACAAGCGGGTATAAGATGTGCCTTCCAGAAGAAATTTGATAGATGGTTACTTGGCGTCCCTATATATGTTCTTAGGCACAAGAGGAGGAATCACCCACCGCCCTCCCACACCTTCTACCTGGGTTATCTTCCAAGCCCATCCAAGGTAGACCAGAAATAGCCTTGTGGTATACTTATATATGAACCCTAGATGTCAAAGAGACTAAAGGCCATTGCAACTATACTGACAGTATGAGGGGGAAGTCGCAAGCTTGATTCATATGCATGGGTAGGGTAGAAAAGCTTGAAACCTTGTCAACATCAGCACTGCACGAGGCCCAAGAGGTGGTATTGACAGAATTCCCCATATGCATAAAAATCTTGGTCTACGCTCGAACAAGGAATCAGAGGGTTATCTCCTCAGTCCAAGTCCTCACACAACCTCGTGCTTAACTCCGGTTTAAGAGGAGCTTCCCAGATACAATCAACATATAATAGGATTTACCTAGTGATTGGCCAACTACGTCTGGAATCAAATACTTGTGGAGAGTTGAAACTCCCTAATCCACAAGTCTAGCCTAATCTAGTTGGTGTAGGAGCCTAAAAACTAAAACTTGTTAATAATTTTTAATTATATTGTTCATTTTAAAAGGTTGTTTTTAGTCAGAGGAAAATGGCGTGAAACTCATGTGGTGTTATAGACTCGATAAAAGAAACAAAAATGATGCATAAAAGTAAATTCAAAGTAAATTGTAACTACTAAGCCAACTTTTCTTTTTATTTTTAAACAAAAGTTAATGAACATAAAGCTAAGTATGAGAAACTACAAGGATTTTTAAGAATTTTTGAAATTTTCTTTGAAAAATAACGAAAAACAATACTACATGCAACCTAATGAAAAATATTTTTGTCTTTTCTTTTCAAATAACTTCAAAAACTACAATGCAAATGAATGCAACTTGAGCAATTTGACTAATCTAAACATATAAGCAGTGAAATGAGGCAAAAGGATCCCAAAAGTGACCTACTTCCTCCAAGAGGAAGAATACTGGAACAAACCCTGACTTGGAGAAACTAACCAACTTAAAAATTTGTTTAGTTCCACAAAGAAAAAGTGACAAACTGAGACTACAAGAAGCAATACAAAGTATAAAGCATTCAAGGACTTGATCACTGACCTAAAACACAAGCGCTCAAACTTATAAACCAAGCAAGAGCACCACCTACACTCACTAATGCAAGAAAATAAAACACCAAAAGCTAAAGAACTTGATAGAATCAAGCGGGAGATGTGACATATAGGCTTTAGACTCATAGAGTCAAGTTATAAACAAAACCTCACAAGCAATCAAAAACCAAAAATCAGGGACAAGCAAACCCTACAAGGCCAAAAGACTGCTACAAGAAACACACGACTATCTATGCAAATAAACCGCGTAGGACACATGACTGTCCAAGAGGAAACCCGTCTGGACAAAGTGAAACATGCGACTGTGTAGGTAAACAACCCGCGTGTGCTGCTAAAAAAATTTCAAAGAAAAAGATTAACAACAAGTTTTTGAACAAGAAAAACTATAAATCAAAGGCCACAAACATACTGAACACACCCATAATAAAAAAAAGCAAAGGATGGTAAGGGGACCTAATGAATGGACCCACAGCAGGATGGACTCCCAAGCAGAGTCGCGAGTTCTGTTGTTCAGGACAATACACCCTTCTAACCTAGGGTCTTTGGGGTTACCAACTTACTAAGACACTTGCAGACAATCAGCTTATCTAGAAAATGAAATAGGAATAGGAAGAAGGCTTGACTTACCCGGTTTATGATGGTTGATCCAAGCTTGGTCTTCTCCTCTTTCGATCTCCTTCAAAGCTTCCATGGATCTTCCAATTCACCTGTGAAAGACAAATTATTCAAGCAATATCTCATATATATATATATCAATGGTTAGTGGAATGCATATTCATAATAACATAATTAAAATCATTCATAATCCATCATACATGAGAGATCAACAATACAAATATTGGAAGAAGAACTTTCTTTATTCATAAACAGAGAATGGTAAGATTACAACCCAGCTTTTGAGACAAGGACTCCTCTGCAAACCAAGGACACTGTTTTCTACTACTCCAAGAGGTCTTAGTCATACCACCAACAGAACTTTTCTCTTTCAAGAATGGTTGATTAGCCCCATCCCATGCCCTATATTTATACATGGGGAAATAGAGAGGTTTAGAAGGTTAGGATGGTTGAGACAGTTGGGATAGTTATGCAGGATTAAGGCCCAACTAATCTCATCTAATTGTGATTTATATTTTTTAATGTCAAATTAAGGTACATGCCAGTATTTATACAAGCAAGGTGCATGTGACACGTGTGTTGCTCAAAGGAAACTCACGTGTTCAATGTACACGCGGGTTGCAATGCAAATACTTGCGTGTGGCACGCGAGTTGCAATGAAAAAAGGAGTGTGTGCAACCCTAAACTCAAAATAAAAATATATCAGTTTGGTCTGGAGATCATGCATCAATGGTCATGCACATCTATAGTGTTTTGGCCACTTCAATCCTATTTGTCCTTTTGTGTACCGACATAATGAATGTCAGCACTCGGACAGGGAAGTGCCATTTTGGTTGATAACACAAAGGTAAGAAAACTAAGATATGAATAAGTAGAACATCTTAATAATAGTTTAATCATCAAGTAGTTAGTTATAATATGCGAGGAAATATGAATTGGTGGATTTGAAAGGGTGGGGAATTGATGTGTGTGTGTGTGTGTTTGTATTCACACACAAACACACATATAAAATAAAATAAAAGAGACTTAGTAAAACATGGCACATGTATTCTATATGCCTAAATAAGGAAGTCCATTCCATGTAAAATGATAATGGAATAATAGTTTTTCTTATGTTTTGTCTTCTATGTTGTCCCATTCTATCTTAGTTGGTATCAAAGCTAGCAACCCTAGATTCCACAGCCAAGGGAAGCAAAGAACACAACGCCCTCTATATCTAGAATCAATACCCAAGATGTAACATGGACCAAGTTGCTTGATAAATAGTGTTGACTCAAGCAATAATAAATGTAGAAGTTTTTTCTTAATTCTCTATTGGGTTGAGTATTCCATGTGACATATCCTAAAACATTTCAAGTCAAGGATGACTTAATTCAAGATATACAAGCACAATTCTTACAATAGAAAAATAATTCTTACAACAACATATACATATGATCCAACAACATAATCAAGTCATCATCGAATTGGATAATGAAATTGGATATTTGAATATTCGAATCCCACAACAACGCCCTCTTATGGCCTACATTGGGACCCTAAAATTAATATACCGTAGTTTGTTAGTGTGTGCGATGGGAAACAAGTGGATGAGTGGATCATATATTTCTCTTCTTATTTCAAAAATAAATTAAACTACCGAAGCATGATAAGGTCACTTTGGTAGCTTAATGGTGTCAAAATACTCGACATACTTAAATTGTAGACATTATTTTTGTGTAGAAACTATGGATGAGAAAAATACCCACACTACTCATGACATAACCTATAAGTCACGTAATGAAGTCATCGTAGTCCATAATATAACTATTTCCTTGGCTTTCCTCGATTATATTGTTGTTGAAAATAAGTTGGGTAAGTTCCATTTTGAATTTCTCTCTTAATGTTGATTTTCTCTCGATCCAATGACCTCCCCCATCATTTATCCTTCCTCACCCCTACTGACTAGTACTATCGTTTTCAAAGCATGGCCTCTTGCAATAAAATAGATATCCAATTTGAATTTGGGTAAGTTCCATTTTGAATTTCTCTCTTAGTGTTGATTGTCTCTCAATCCAATGACCTCCCCCATCATTTATCCGTCCTCGCCCCCACTGACTAGTACTATCATTTTCAAAGCATGGCCTCTCTGATCCAGCAACATATAGAACACCGCATGTGGAGAATCCCAACGAACCACACTTGTATCTAGCCCTTATGACTCATACTTTGACTTCTTCATACCGTACAAATATATTTAACTTACAACTACAAAATTAAAATAATGTTGTTTAGTTGATTATGGACAACAATAGTCAAAATAATTTGGTCTTAACCTCCTTTGTCTAGATATTGTCTATGCTCATCACTCCTCATTCTCACCTATAATGTCTCTATTAGGTAAAATAATAATTTGATTCCTTATTAGTGTCACAACAATGTGTTGTCACATTTTCTACTAGCTCTCATTTCCTCAACATAGTTTTTTATGATGCAATTCCTATCAATTTGTTGCCTTACTTCTGGGTATTCCCTACTAGTTTACATGATTCATTAACTAACACTTGCATTATTCTTACACACACTAAATATGGACACATATATAATTTTAACTCATCAATAACACCTCAACTCTCAAATGATGTTATCCCACAAGTGTCTCTCCATAAGTTTCTACACCTTTTCATTCTCCCTTAAGGAACCCATAATCCTCTCACATCACACCCAACATCCTTTCCTTCTATATTTCCCACCAGAGAATTAAAATATACATTGTTGCATCATTGTTCCAAGCCCGTATTTAAATTTAAAATAAGCAATAAGGATGAGATCAAAAGAGTGAAAGATCAGTACACACTCCCACTACAAAAAGAGGATACGATCAAGGACGAAGCTCAAATATTGAAATGTAGAAATTTTTGTCTTTAGGCAAAGGTCGACGAGATGTAGAAATATTTCGAAGGAATTTCCTCATATGACCAATAGTCCATAACGTGGATACATTACCTCGTAACATTTTTCTAGGACGAATACTCATTCTCCAGTTAGTCTAGTGACTCCCTTAAACTGAGAGGACGATGGAGAAAACATCCACATAAACTGGGAGGAAATGGTATGGAAACCAAGTTACAGGGAGAACCAGAATATCTTAATAATAGTTTTGTCATTAAGTCGTTGACTATAATATATATATATATATATAAGGGATACCATCAGTAATGAAATCCCTAATCTATATTCCTATATAAATAAGGTCATTCTATGTAAATATGCCATCTTTGACAAAAGAATTATAACATTTATTATAGTTAAACTTCTATGGTGTTCCATTATGTAATGTATCATCTAGTGTCAGCACAACATCATAATCTATGTTTTTCTAATCTTGTGGCATCGAACATTTTCTCTCACTACACAAATAAATCATTCCACATATATACTAATTATACCTCTCTGTGAGATATCATAAATAAATTTAAAAAAAAAATCTGAATCTATCCATTACCATTTGAAGATTCAATAACTATGAAATATTTTACATGTGGTAATAAGTGGTATGCCCCAAATAAATATGCTTGTTGGTAGGTCCTTGTTATGGAATTATTTTTCCAAGTGACATTTTAATCCTCATGCATACCATTTCAAGTAACATATCAATATCCATGCATAACATTTCATTCATTTCCACATCCATAGCATCATATAATGATCTTATAATTATAGCACACCAATATTTCAATCATTTGAGGTGCTAACAATTTTATTTGCAATCGAATTGTAAATTAATAAAATCTGCATATATAACTGCATTCCTTCATTAATTGAGATTACAAGGATTAACATATGCACAAACTCATACCAACAATCCCACTCAGTTCATAATTGATTTACCTCAAGTTTACAATATTACCACGTCATGTGATCCACCACAAAACATTGTAGATCATGTAGGACTTAAACAATTCTAGACAAGTATTCCATTCATCACACTAGCATCAATTGACCATATAGATACCTTCCTCTCCATCCAATCTAAAGTAAGATAGCTACAATCAAGGCAAGAAAATTAATACAAGTTGGGAGACCATTAAATAGTGATGATGCAATCCTTAGCTCTCACAAGTCCATCAATATCAAGTTCCCACATAGCTTCTCATATGGCATTCCTTTTCACATGTTTATCAAGTATTTCACCCTAGTTTTGATCTCATAACCAATTTAGCATACATTGTTTTTTCATTTAATGTCGAATTCTTTTATTGTAGGATTTGAACAATGCATATCTCAAGGCATTATTCCTTTACCATGTCCCATTTGGGTATCATCCGCATCCATACATATAGATATCACCAATTAATATCTTATGATATGTAGCATAGTTAAATAAATACATGATATGAAATTATCCACATATGTATAAAATTCCATAGTTGCCATAACTTTATATATGTCAATGACATCATTGCAGAAAATACCATGAATCCATGGCACGCAGTTTTTAAGCATCTAAAATAAATTCAATTATGAACATTTCTAGCAATTATAGGTATGTATTTATTCAACTTATATAATACATATGTGGATTTTGTTAAAGTTACAGCATCACATGTCATTCTCCAAGACAATCCTGTGTCTAGATTGGGCCTCATTTGTTGAGGTAGGGAGCCTGAGTTGGAATCAAGAATGACTAAGACTTTAGTGTAAAAGGTTTTTCCTCATGTGTTGAGGTGAATACTTTGATATGTCAAAGTGATGATGTTCTATAGTCTTGTTAGAGAAGTATAAGGACTTGTTTTTCAAGTCAGATCCTCATGTGTTGAGGTGAATCTCCAATGTAGAGGTGATGCTTTGCATGTCGAAGCATTAATGATGTGTGATGTATTACTAACCATGGTCACTAGTCTATTAAGTATCCTATAGAGACTAGCCAACTCTAGAGTGAATTAATTTAGCATATGATCAGTTGGTCTGAGAGTAATACAATATGATCACAACATATAACAAATATTCTACTCTTGGAATAAAAAAATCAACCATCTGAGAAGATATGTTCACCAATTACATGTTTCATACAGTACTCATACAAATGCCAAGTGGTTGAACTCAGGTGACATACAAACATCAGAAGGAGGCTAAGTGTTCTTTCTTGCTGCCAGTAGTGGAGATGCTTTTGAAATGTTTTGAAATATGCAGGGTTTGCATAAATAGTACACCTTCCTGGATGAGCCTGGGATTTTTTTTCTTGGAGAGATTAACGTAATCCTTAATTTCCTTTCCATGGACACGAGGGTTTCGGTGGTAGTTTGGACTGTTGCCGGAGATTAAATCTGTGTTGTTTTCAGGGTTTACTTTTGGACTGAGCAGTGGTTTACGGTCCTGGTTTTTGGGTTTGCTAGTGGTTTGGTGTGTTTTGTGGGGCTGTTTGGAGGTCACGATGCGATTATTGGAGGAACCGGAGGCTGTTGATTACTCCAGTGATGGGTTGGAGAGCAATGATATTTGGGCGGTGACAGGTGGCAGTTCTTTGGACCAGAATGTGGATATCCCTAGGCTGGGAATAGATGGCCAGGTTCTGGGCAAGCAGCTAGGGCCGGCATACACTCTTTCTCCGTCTTCTTGTCCTGTTTCCTCTCTGGTGGTTCATGCTACGGCTGGGTCGACCTCTGTTCAGTGGCATGAGGGTGTGGTGGGAGCCTCTAGCTGGTCGGCTGCGGGGTTAACTTTTCCTTTTTCTTCTCCGGTGGTTCAAGCTTCGGATGCGGTGCCCCCTGCTCAGTGGAATGAGGGTTTGTTGGGGTCTTCTAGATGGTCGGATGTGGGGTTTCCTTGTTTAGGGTTTCCGGCGTCTTCCTTGGAGCAAGTTTTTGGGCTTGTGGATGGCCGCGAACAGGTTTTTGTTGAGGAGTGTGGTATGAATCTGCAGGGTCTGGGTTCGAGTGTTGATTCTTTGGTGGAGGATTGGAGGGTGCCTTTGGCTTCTGCTGAGCATCGGGGGTGTGGATCCCCTTTACGGTACCCTTTGGTTGCTTGTCAAGAGGAGGTGGGAGCTTCGGTTTCAAATCGGGTTGGGGTTCATGGTTCCTCAAAGGGGCGACGCAAAACATGGATTAAGAAGAAACTGGTGCGGAAATATGTTGTCGGTGAAGATTTGGCCTGGGATAACATTTTGAAAATGTCCAAATGTACTCTGGTTGGTCGGGTCCTGGGACGCAATTTCTCTGAAAAAACCATTCAAGCTTGGGCTTCAGTGTCTTGGAGCACATACTTTGGGTATGTACCGGAGACCGAGCTACTGAACAGAGGTTGGTTTGCTATTAATCTTCAGAAGGAGGAGGATTGTGGTTGGCTCCTTTCCAAATGCTGGCATCTTGATCATTCTCCGGTTCTTATGAAGCCATGGAACCCGCTTTTCGACGCCAGCAAGGAGCGGGTGGACATTATTCCGGTTTGGGTAAAATTACCAGCTCTTCCCCTTCATTTTTGGGATATGTATCATTTTAGAAGGATTGGTGATATTCTTGGTACGTTTCTGGAAGCGGACTTATCCTTTTTTGAAACAAAGGTGAAAAAGGTGGCTCGAATCCTGGTTAATCTAAATATCAGGGAGGGTTTGGCAGAGTCTATTGTTTTGGAATGGGGTCCGGATCCCATTACTCAGATTTTGGATTACGAGAATATTCCTTTTAGGTGTCGAAGGTGTCATGCTTATGGGCATCCGGCGGCATCTTGTAAGCTTCAGGTGCGGCGTCACAATGGTATGCACAGGAATGGTGTTCGGGAGGCATTTGTCAATCCCTTTGAGATGCCTCCAGAGGTTTTTGGTCCTTCTCAGTCTTCTGCAGAAGAATTGGATAGTAATATGCCCGTTGAAGAATTGAATCTTCCGGTTTCTGGGGTGGCCGAAGTGAATTTGGTCCAGCCTGTGCAGACTTCCATCCTGGTCGAAGATAAGGCTATTGGGGATCCTACTGATCCTGGTAACCCTATTCCTCCTCTGTTTGCAAATGTTAATCTGTTTTTGAACAATGTTTCTTTACATTGCTTTGATTGGATTGATGGTTTGAGGAAGCTATCACTTTCGGGGCAGTCTGATATTCCTTTCCCCTTTGTCTCTGATGAGCTTCTCTCGGGATTGGGCTCTCACCTTGTTGATCCATTGTCTATTTTTGACCCTGGTCGGCCTTTATTGGTTAGTATTGATTCTGCTTTTGTTCATTCCTCTCCTTTGGAAGATTCCCCTGCTGATGTTGTGTCCCCTGTACCTGCTCTATGTATTGAGGAGTCCTGTCCTTCTCCTTCAACTTCTATGGAGTCTGGTTACTTTTTAAGATCTTGCCATAAACCTGTTCAGGGTTTGGGTAAGTGTTCTTCGTCGGTGAGAAAAGGTAGAGGTCGGAAGACTAATCTATCCAAGGCTCAGTCAAGAGCTAGGGAGGATCTTCTGGGAGGTACTCAAATCTCAATTGAAAAGGCCCTTGGAGCGGAGAAGGCCTTGAAGAAAGGTCGTTAATGAAGGTTATGTCTTTCAATTGTAGGGGGCTGGCTGGGCCTGGTAAGAAATCATCCCTCATGAGGGTGCTAGCTCTTGAGCATCCTGATGTGTTATTGTTACAAGAGACTTTAGGTGTAGGGGTGGTGATTCAGGGGAAATTGGAAAGCTGGTTTCTTGGTTGGTCATTTGTGACTTTGGATGCCAAAGGTAGATCTGGGGGATTGGCGGTGGGTTGGAAAAATAATTGTGTGAGGATGATTAACTCTTGGGGAGCT
>LPNX010069228.1:566608-642595 GCA_001517045.1 Pseudotsuga menziesii
TTGCTGATGGTCGCTTTTCTGGGATTCAGATTGCCCCTAATCTTAATATAACACATCTACTCTTTGTGGATGATGTTCTGATTTTTTGCTCTGTTACTATAGGAGATTCTAAGGTGCTTAAGGAGATCCTGGATCTTTTCTCAAAGGCAACGGGTATGGAGATAAATGTTGGTAAATCGTCATTGACTACTCAAATGTTAAGACCTGAAGAGGAGTCAGATCTTTTGAAGTTTGTTTCCTTTTTCTTCCGCAGGATTGGAAGTAGGTCTTAAATATCTTGGCTTTACATTAAAAGCAAACAATTACAGGAAACAGGATTGGTTTTGGTTGATAAGAAAGGTTGAGAATCGGTTGATGGTTTGGAGTCATAAGTGGCTTTCTAGAGCTGGTAGATTAGTCTTGGTTAAAGCTGTTTTGGAGGCAATCCCGGTGTACTGGATGTCTTTATCCTGGATTCCGAAAGGGATACTTGAAAGGATTAGGAGGATTTGCTTTAGATTTATCTGGAGTGGACATAAAGAAGATCAGACTACTCCTTGGGTGAAATGGAAACGGATTGCTGTTCCAAAAGGATTTGGAGGATGGGGTCTAAAGGATATCTTTTTGTTTTCCAAAGCATTGGCTGCAAAGAGAGGTTGGAGACTGTTAAAATCCTCCAACCTGTGGACCCGGGTATTAAAACAGAAGTATCTTTATGGTGAGAGTCTGCTGGATTGGGTAAGAAATCCCAGAAAGTCGCATGTAGGAGGCTCGGTTATCTGGAAAGCAATTGTTAACTCTTTTGATTTGATTGAAAATCACTTAGCTTGGGATGTGGGTAATGGGGAAAGTGTTCTAACTGGTAGGGATCCATGGATGGGCAGTTTTCAAGAACACATTCTTCCTCCTGATGTTATTGAGATGTTAGGCCATCAAGGGGTATTCATGCTAAATCAATTAGCTTTGCCAATGCTTAATGAGCCGTGGAACCAATTGTGGAAAAGGGCTGGTTCTTTTGATTTGGGGGCTAGGGAGACTGTTATTTTGGAACAATATATTCGGGATTTGGTGAGAGCTAATATTATACTCACGGAACAAGATGATTCTTTGGTATGGGAGGTTGATCCGAGGGGCGTTTATCGTCCTAAAGCTGGGTATTTTGCTTTATGTTCTGGGTTGGCAGAAAGGGATGTCGAATGGTGGTGGAAGTCTCTGTGGAGGCTAAACTGCCCAGCTAAAACAAAGATGTTTATGTGGTGTGTTTTGTATAATAAAGCGCCAACGTGGGATGTCCTACAGAAACGTTCCTTTCAGGGCCCGGGCTGGTGTGTTTTATGTAAATTGGCGCTGGAATCTTCTTCGCATTTGTTCCTTACTTGTTCTTTCATTACTGATGTATGGAAGGAAGTGTCCACTTTGAATGGTTTTCTTTGCAAATGGGAAGGGCCTAGTGTTGGAGATGCCTGGATTTCTTGGTGGAGGTCTTCAAATCTGACACACCGTAAATTACCACTGCTGGTCCTTTGGGGGGTATGGTTGGCACGTAATCAGGCAATTTTTAAGGATGTTTTTTTCTCTCCGGTTATTACTGGTTCTTTGACAGTGGGAATATATAACTCTTTTCCAGAACGTATCAGGGCTGGTAGAATTCGAAGGAATGCTACATTGGATATTGATAGATCTCTTCCGTGGGCTTTCTTTGATGGGGCAGCCCAAAATAATTTGTGTGGCGGTGGTGCTGTTCTGTTCTTATCTGATTCTCATTTCTTTGCTATGTCCATGGGGCTTGGGGGAGGCACTAATAATTTTGCCGAATTAATGAGTCTTAAGCTACTGTTGATGTTTGCAATGGAGAAAGGTTGTACTTCTCTTAATATTTTTGGGGATTCTTTGAATGTGATACAATGGCTTAATCATACACAAGAGTGTAGGAATTTGAGATTAGATCATATTATATATTCTATACGACAGCTCCTCCTTCGTTTTGATTTCTATTCATGCCGACATATTTACAGGGAAAATAACCAGGAAGTGGACAAAGCTTCCAAGGAAGGGCTCCGGTTGGATTTAGGCACTTGGTTGGTGACAGAGTCTATTGAAGGCATCTTACAGTCTTTTTATCACAGACCTTTCATTGATGTTATTTGAGTTAGCATCTTTTTTTATCATTTACTAGACAGATCCTATATTATGACTGGTTTGTTCCGCGGGGTATATGGCTGGAACAGTTTGCAGTCAAAGTAACTATGTTTGTATATAGATGCCAGATTCACGATGGTAGCTTTTGGTTCTAAGTTCCCTTTGGATCTTTATGCTCGTTGTGTATACACAGATGCTCCTGTTTTCTGCACATTTGATCTAGTTCTATGGATGCATATTTCGGGTTATTAAGACTGAACAGTTGTGTTGGGATTTTGTCACATTCAGCTGGTACAGATGGTTTTTTGTTTGACAGGATGATATAGTTGTTCATCACAGTTACATTTTGAACTGACAGTTTACTGTGTTAATATGCTCTAATAGTATATAGCCAGTTGTTATGATCTTGATGGTAGTTATTGGATCTCAAACTTTGGGATATTCATGCTCACTGTTGCTGCTATATGGAGTTTACAGTTTTTTGATGTATATTTCGGAATTTTTATATGTGTTCTGGTTTTTTGGATAGCATATGACACTACAGTCAGTTGGTGGTATGCTGTTAGTATTCTGGAGGAATGATATCTCTTTATATCATTGTTGTTACAAAACGCTTAATTTGCTTTTGTATTTTTTCTATTACAGAAGACTGAAAAGTCTACATTTTGGATCCATTTTTTTGGATTTTGGAATTCACCTGGATGTGAATATACTGAATGTAATTTTGATCTCGAAAGATGAATAAAAATTACGCTTTTTTTTCTTTGAAAAAAAATAACAAATATTCTTGGTATAATCTGAAATGATAGATAGATTAAAGTTAGAACATAATGACCATGCAGATAATATAAGAGATAAAGATAAAATGCATAGAGATCAAACATAATTCAAATTGATAATGAGAAGACTTCAATTGATTAAAGTGAATTCAAATTGATCATGAGAAGAATTCAGTTGATTAAAGTGAAATCAATTTGGTAAGATTCAATTAAAGTAACAATGCAGTCCTTAGTTAATTAAAGCATAACTCACAAGGGTCACTTCAGTAAATTAATCAATGTGATTTCAGTTAACAATAGTTAAATAAAGTGTTAATAAAAAGGAACTAGTTAACTAAAGTGTTTTGCATAACAACACTTTAGTTAAACTAAAAGATGACACTTAAGTTAAAAGACGACACTTAAGTTAAAAGACGACACTTAAGTTATGACACGTGTGTTACACCTATTGCATGATGACACTTGAGTTAGCGTCCTAAATAAGTGATCCTACATCCAGTTAGAAGGAGACTTCATCCTAAAGTCATTTAAGCATGATTTAATGTCAAATATGAAAGGTATTGGGCATTGTGTATGCAGTTTTGAAGAAACCGAAGTGCAGAGAAATTCTCCAAGAAGAGCATTCACTATAGTTTGCATGGGATCCTAATTCTCCCTGCAGTGATCCGCTACTTCTTGCATGAGACTGATTTTTGTTGGTTATTAATGTAATGAACACATTTCAAAGTTCATACAACTGATTTCTCTTATCTATTGCTCAATATTTACACTTGGGGTGCTGAAAGCAATCTACTATTGTAAAAGACATTCTCTATTATCTATAATTATTATACTGAGAATTTTTCTATGGTTTTTCATCCTCATTATTTTGATGGTTTTCCCCAGGGTGCATCTTCTATTATGGTTGAACGTTTAGGTGTATGAATTGTTCATTGAATTCAAGTATTCAGTATTTCTGACCTTAAAAAATTAAAGATCAAAGCTCAACCAAAATTCAACATGGTATCAGAGCTTAGGGTGTGAAGGAGATTATTTTTTACAATAAATATTGAGACTACATAGATCCTAAGGAGTTGATCATAGTAGTTGCAGACAATGACATTGATCTCAGTAGTATCGAAATACCGACTTGAAGGCACTTCGAATTTCAATACTTGGAAGGCTAGAGTTATGAACATCCAGGAAGAACATTATTTAGATGGATACATATCTAATGTGGTGGAAGAGATTACTACTAATGCAGGATGCACTAATTTTAAGAAGAACCAAGCTAAATCCAAATGGATCATCGATGATTTTGTGAAGAAAAACTTGATGCCCATGATCACACCATTGAATAACACAAAGGAATGCTTCCATATGAAAAACATGTATGAGAATAAGGCTCTCAGTCAAAAGAGGGAATTGAATAATAATCTTTGAAATATGAATATGGACAAGGATGAGATAGTGGCCTCCTTCTTCACAAATATCTCTCAAGTAAGGTATCAACTTACGAGCATTGTAGTGGTGGTAGATGAATATGACATTCAAACAGCTATTGATGGTCTCCCATCCTCATGGGAGATATTCTTGGATGTTGTTAATGGCCGAGAGGTGCAACCTAACTATGAGAGGTTGTGGCATGACTACCACCAAGAGGAAGGGTGAATCCAAAGAAAGAATGCCTCCAGCAAAGAAGAAAACCTTGCTCTTACAGAAAGGATGAAGAGAGGAAAGAAAAACTTTTCTAAAAAGAAGTTTCTTCATCCAAATAAAAATTTATACAACAAATATTTTGATAAGTTGAAGATCAGATACTACAATTGTAACAAGAGGGGCCACTATGCAAGGGAGTGTCAAGCACAACAAAGAGGAAAATGAATATTTCATGCTTCTACTAATCTAGAACATGAAACTACTTAGAAGAACGCATCCGATGAAGACAATGATGACCAACAAAATAAGTATTTCCTTAAATGCACCAATGATTGCATAAAATCTAGACGAAGAGATTGTCATCAATGATGTATGAAGACTTAGGGACTCCTATAATAGCTGCAAGGAATCATAAATCAAGAGTGATCCCACAAAACAATAAAATATAAGTATTTGTACTTTGATTATGAATTGATCTTGTAAATCAGATCTGAATGTTTTTTAATATATTTCATTACAGTTATATGCATATATGTATTCCTAAAGTTAGGAAGTATGTTGAGCATATGTTATAGTTTTTCTTTTATTAGAGAATAGTATGCTCATATAGTACATGTTATCATTGAGTGAGTAGCCTATATTGATGCATAACATTTCATAAGATATGGATGGAGATTGAGTTGAAACATTGGTTAAAATAGTTGAATAAACCGTGTGATCTATTTAGCATTGCATTGAAAGGACCCAATTATGCAAGGTTTTTAATTACATGACTGGTTTTTACTTGTAGGAAATATCTTATGACACTTGTTCTAAAAGGATAAGAAGACAGCTTACTATACCTTACAACCCCTACCTGAATGGGGTTGCCAGAAGGAAGATCATAACAAATTTTTGATATTGTTGAAAGGAATATTATAACAAATTTGTGAGGTTGCATTCAAGCACTTTAAAGAGCTCCAGTATGATACAGACATGGAGGATAATGAGACTCCCATGATGGAGGGACAATATTATGATTCTCCCCATTCATATGTTGGGAGGGATAAGCCATAAGAGTTCTCATATTATCTAGATCCTAAATAACAAGTAGAACTGGTTGAGAAGTCATTTGATGAACCTCATGTTAAGATAATATCTACACCATGCCAAAACATTCTACAATATGTAGAAATACATAGATAACCATTAGGCTCATCAAGAGAGTGAAAGAAACTTGACAGATATTCATAGTATGTTGCACGGATGAGTCACTTCAGTGATTCAAATCCTTCCATCTATGAATAATTTGTTAAGCAGCAAGTTTGGAAAGATGGAATACAAAAATATTATGAAGAATGATGTTTGGAAAGTTGTTCCTAAACCTAAAGGGCAATACATATAAGTAACTTCCAGGTGGATTTATAAGATTAAGCATGTTGTTGATGGCAGTATTGAAAAGTATAAAGCTATATTTGTTGCATGAGGTTTATCACAAAAAGAAGGCATAGACTATGATGAGACATTTACACTTATGTCCAGCTACACCACTATTCAAGCTATGATCTCACTTGCATCTATTTTAGGATGGAAGCTTCACTAGATGAATATGAAGACATCCTTTCTTAATGGTTAGTGTTAACACCAAAAATTGTCCACATAGCTCTCTATGGTCCAAACCATAATTATACATCATAGTGCCACCATTATTTCCTCCATTTTGACCTTCAAACTAAATTCCACCAAAATTGGTTCAAAACATTACTATTCCTTCCCCCATAAATATAGGGAAGTTGAAAAATTATTGCAACATAACCCCACTCTCTCCAAAAAAGGACCAACACACCCTAAAATGAGAATGGGACAAAAACCATGGAAAAATACCATGCACAATGAAATACCATGGGTAACAAAGTATTGGATCACCCTATGTATACATTGTTAAGGTCTCTATTGGCAGGCGGTTTTGGGATAAGTTAGTTGCGCAGCATCGCGGATGTTGTGCAAGCTCAAAAGACATTGCACAAGACAAAGATATATTATTTTATGTAATTGTGGTCATATTTTGTAGAATTTGTTAAGAGTTAGTTAGAAAGTTAGTTAAGTGGACCTTGATTGTAAAGGCGCAAGCCTATAAGTAGATGTAGAATTGTAAGTGTTAATCATCTTAGATCTTGGTATCTTTGGATCATTCTTGGTATGATTGTGTGCTTTTTGCATGAATTGAGATCTATTGATATGTGAACTGTTTTGGAGAATCTATGATTTTGTGTGGAAGTTAATATGACATGACGGAAGTTGAGAAGAATCATTGTGTCCTTTTCTGTTTTCATGTTTTACTGTCTTTTGTGACTCAATTATGAATGCAATGTGTATCTGCGACATGGATCTATAAAATATGTGATGCTTCTCTGCTTTGAATGATGTTATTATGTTAGATCTGTTTTCACTTAAATGTGTTTACTGTTGTTTTGATATAATAATGTGATCTATCAAATGAAAATGAGATTGTGTGGAAGCATAAAGTTGAATGATCAGATATGTTAATCTCATGCTAAGTTGATACGTAGATGCACATGGTCCTCTCTCATTATGTGGAAACTTGGTTCCATCAGCTCTCCCTCAAACATCTCGGGTGAGACTTCATCTGCTCTGTGGGTGTTGCCAGACAGGGTAAAACCTATCTGGGCCGGTGCTCAGGGAGATCATGGTGGTTTGGGTGTCGACAAAGTGGGAATCCCGGTCGACTTGTTTTGTTGATTGAGTTTGTGTCAGCAAATGGTTCCGTTGTCGGGACCTTAATGCGACTGAAGGGAGGACATGTTGTGGAACCCGAAAAAACCAAAAATTCAAGAATAGTTCGACCAGAAGCTACGAGAGTTTACTAAGAAGGAAAATCAGAACCCTGGACTGACAACATATAAGTGGTTGGAAACGTACATACACAATAGTGCACACGAGTATTTTTTCTGTGAATTCCTGATCATCTTGTATGAGTGGCTGGAACGATTGACCTATCACAATACAAATTTCCAAGGAGGTGAGCCAACTTTTGGACCCCATAATTAATCTAGGAATTGCAGGAGGTAGACAACAGAGCATCAAGAGCTATCGAAATCTAGCTTGACAGTATCTTGTAAGGCTATATCATCGAGATTGTGGTTGATACAACCAAATCATATAGTGAAGCATAAAGGTATTTATTGAGCGGGCCATGAAGTAGGTTTGTTTTTTCTTTGCAACTGTCGATTAAGATGCTCATCTGTGAAAAGGGAATATTGAAGATGCACCTTCAGTAGTAGAAATCTGGTGTGCAGGGGCTGTGGATACCACGAACATATGGGGGACAAACAGAATGATATGGGGTAAATGGGTGCAATTTACGATGAGACTATGAGGGAAGCTGAGGAAGAGAGTGGTCTTATGAGAGGAGGAGAAAGGTTTCGACAAGAGAAGAGGCAGAGGACAGGAGAAGGTCCTACTGTGATCGAAATGCAAGACCACGAAGGAAGACAAAACAGGACAAAGTGACCCTACAGTGATGATGAGGATGACCAGGCCACACCCAAGGTAGAGGTAAGATCAACCCCCAGCAGCAACGTACCCACACCTCTGCGCACTACATCGCAATCAGGAAGAAATGCAAGTTCAACACCGACTTGTCCAACATGCTAGAAACACTCTAATAGTAGTAGATCAACATCTGTAGGAAGAAGGCCCAGAATGGTGGTTGATGAGGCAAAGATAACTTTATTTCATGGAAACAGTGCTGAGGATCTAGAGCAATACTGGTTCATGTGTGAGGAAATATGGACTGTCAAACAAATTGTGGATGATGAAGTCAAGAAGGGACAATTGGAAACAACTCTTTGGGATCACGCACTGGATTGGTTCATGAAATTTGTACAAGTTCGTATGGGGACTCCGACGAAGACATTGGTTGAAATCAGGAAAGGACTAATTGAAGAGTTCAAAAAATCAAAATTTGAAGCACAATACATTACAGAACTGAAGGAAATTAAGCACTATCCAAATGAGACTGTTTGGGATTTTGATCAAAGGTTCAAGACACTAATGGCAAGAGTTAGTTTTGAGATGAGTGACATTCAATATAAAGAATGGTTCATAGCAGCTTTACTAACTCATATCAGACTATCGTTGATATAGCAGAAGATCGAGACACATAGCGAGGCTTCCAAGATTGCAATGAAGTTGGAAGCTTCACTTGTTGGAGAGAATGCAGTCGGTATGAGCCAGATTCAGACACAGCTAGCGAATATGACACTCCAGTTGCAAGATATCAAGAAAGGAAAAGAGCACCGTAAAGAAGTTTGGTGTACTCGATGTCGTGCAGATGGACATACCAAGGATACTTTTCTAGATTTCTGAAACTACCCGTTGTCAGGAGCGCCAAACCCATTTAGTTTTGGAAGTGTACCATGGTGTCGCATTTGTCAAGTATATGGGCACTAACATGAAGATTGTGGATATATGCAGAAGATGGTAACAAAGCCGAAGAACCTATACTGTACATTTTTTCGATCTGTTGGGAAAGAAGATAAGTATTGTCGCGCATATGACCTACTTCAACAAATAACATCTAACTCGTACTATGTGAAGGGTGAGGTATGGTAACCATATCCGTAGGTGGTACAACCACCACCTCAACCACAATTCGTGCTGCAACCATAGATGCAGTTTGTACCGTAGAAATCGTAACAACATTTTATGCCACGGCCATAGTATAATTAGATGGATATTGATCCGCAGCAGCCACAATATGTTCAGTCAACATAGTATGTTCAGTCAACGCAGTATGTTCAGTAGCAGTCAAATTCCCCCCAACAACAATTTAATCAACCACAATATAAGCAGCAAGGAGGATTCCATAGAGGATTTCGAGGAGGACGAGGTGGAGTCTTTGGTCAAGGAGGAGGACGAAGTCATAGACCAGTGCAATGTTATAATTGCGGAGTACTGGGGCACTATCATAGATATTGGCTGCAATTGCAAGCGCAGTGTACGTGTATGTATTGTAACGTTATTGATCACACTGTTGATAACTATCCACGGCTGATTGCGAGGTGGAAGGAAGGAAATGTTTCGCAGTTGCAGAACTGAAACCAGTTGCAGAACCAAAACCAGTTACAAAATCAGAACCAGTTGCAGAACCAGAATAAAGTGCAGAACCATAACCAGTTACAAAATCAGTTCCAGAACCAAACTCCAATTCAACACCAAAATACAAATCAAAACGTGAATGAACCTATGAATCCACCATTGAACCAGAACCAAGGACCGACAGTTGTGATGATCTCACCAGAGCCTAGAATGTAGGACGTTGATGTTGCTAACATCACTCACAGAGGTGCGACAACTAGAGAGCATAGTCCATTTGCACAAGTTCAGTTAGCTGGAAAGAAGAAAGTACAATTTGACATCAATGCGAAGAAGGATACATTCTTTGAAGCATGGGATGAGATGCGCAGAAAATTGGGTAAGTTACCTGTTTATGAACTACCAAATACTTTTGATTCAAATTTGGAGGCAAGACCATAGCGATAGCATGGTACCTTGCAGAAATTCTTTGAAAATTGTTTGTCACTAGAAATAGATCATGATGCTCTTACCGAGATTGAGAATCTTTTACATCGACTGGCCAAGGGGCAGAAGGACTTTGTGGTGAAATTTCTGCATAATAAAAAGACAGGGAAAGAGATGCGCTTGAACATTTAGATTGGGGACTATGAGGTAGATTCAGTCATTTTGGATCTAGGCTCATATGTTAATATTCTGAAAAAATAGACATGGAAAAATATGGGGAGCCCAATGCTGAGTTGGTCTTATATACAGCTGCGACTGGCTAAACAGGACAAGGTAACATTGAACGGTCGAGTCCTGCACCTTGCTGTGGAAGTTGAAGGGATGAAGACCTATGTTGATTTTGATGTTAGTGAAGTCGTTGATGGCGAAGGATCCTATCCCACGTTGTTGGGGATTGGATGGGCCAATGAAAGTATGGAACTGATCAATTTTAAGAAGTGCGTAATGCCCTTTGAAAATCAAGACATCAGATTCATTGCTCTGATGGATCCAAATGAAAGGCGAAGGTATATTGAACCAGTAAAAGATGAAGTTATCAGGCGATGGGATCATGCATATAACATTTTTGAAGATTTCATCCATCTGACTGTCGATGGGGAACTTGTTGGTGCAATGCTAGCTCTACGTCTTTTGATTCTGATGATGCTTTAGAAAATTGGCAAAATCGCTTGCATGAGATGTCGCTAAGAAAGTGTGGATTAATTACGCAGTCACTGTGTCGTCTTATGACTGAAACTATTGATTTACCAATATATGAAGGAATGCCTGATTTATCTGAGTTTATTGTTGAATTTGAAGATAAGGTATCGTAACCACAATGGTTGTTGGCATTGGAGGAAGCATTGAAGGCTACTCCAACATGTTAGTGGGAAACCCATAAGAAGTCGATCATTGGATGGTCACAATGTCCAAGATTGATGACAGTTCGCTTTGGAGATGCAGAAGTGTACCATGTTGGAAGGTATGATGGGTGAAACAATCTTGGTGATCATCTGATTGAGCATCCAACCTTGTGGGAATCGCGACCAAAGGATGAATGGGTCCATTCCTTTGTCCACACATTGGATGAAATGCCGCGATCATGGTATTTATCAGCTGAGTCACATAGATAAATCACTACCTAGGAAGATTTGATGATTTGTTTCACTCACATCTTCAATTTCACGGATGCCAACTCAAATGTTCATAATGCGTTGCAGCTCATCCGCGACATTGTTCTGAAGGTAGTTTTGGTCGCATATCCAGTAGATCTGCATGTGCATTGTCAAAGGCAATCAATTATGGAATGTTATAATGTGACTGGAGGACCAGAAGATGATGATGATCTGTGGAAAATCAATATTTCGGAAACATGATGGAGTCGAGATGTCACAACACCTGATGTACCGGTGGATCCAATGAATCAACCATTGAAGATTAGAAAGGTCAACATTAGGATGGAGGAGAACCCAAAGTTTGCAAATCTTGGGGACTACTGGGATGAAGAGACCATGGCAAAGATCATAGATATGTTGCATGAATTCCAAGATTTGTTCCCTACAAAGTTTTCTAAGATGAAGGGGATGGTAGGAGATTTAGGGGAGATGAAAATTCCATTGAAGCCATATGTGAAACCAGTAAGGCTAAGATCGTATCGCCTGAATCCATGATACGAGGAGAGAGTTAAAGTTGAGCTCGATAGAATGTTGGATGCTAGAATAATTGAGCCAGTCAAGGAATTAGAATGGATCAGTCCCGTGGTGGTATAAGATAAGAAGACATGTGAGGTTCAAATTTGTGTCGACCTGAGAAAATTGAATGATGCATGTATGCATGATCCATTTTCGACGCCATTCACTCATGAGGTGCTAGAGGAGTAGGTGGTCAAGAAATGTATTTTCTAGATATCACCAGATCAGTATTGCAAAGCAGGATCACCACAAGACAACATGTGTTACTAAACGGGGTTGTTTTCAATACACTGTGATGTCGTTTGGGTTGAAGAATGTGCCTGCGATATTTTCCAGGGTGCTTGTCGCTGAATTCAAATATTTTATTCAGAATTTCCTGCAAGTTTACATGGATTACAGGACAATTTATAGATTAATTGGGGACCATTTGGCGAACCTGCGCCTGATGCAGGAGAGAGGTCGACAGCATCAGATCGCGCTAAATTCAAAGAAGTGCATTTTATGTGCACCATTTGGAATGTTATTGGGACACATTTTCTACAAGCAAGGACTATTGGTTGATCCCGCAAAGATTGCGCTGATTTTGAGCTTGTCGCCACCTACAAATGTGAAAATTCTTAGAGCAAAATTGGGGAACACAGGGTATTATCGCAAGTTCATACAAGGTTATGCTGCGATCACAGCTCCTATGGAGAGATTGTTAAATAAGGATGTTGTATTTGTATGGACTCAAGAGTGTCAAGACAGTTTTGATACACTGAAAACCAAGATGGCTTCTGCACCAATACTAGTTTTTCCTGATTGGAATAAGGAGTTCCATGTACATGTGGATGCATCATCCATTGTGCTGGTAGTGGTGCTCGTGAAACCGGGAGAAGGAGATCTTGATCACCCGATTGCTTTTGCTAGTTGGAAGCTATCGTCTACGGAGAAAAATTATACGACTACAGAGAGGGAAGGTCTGGCGATGGTATATGCGCTACAAAAGTTTCGTCATTACCTATTGGGTGGTCAATTAAAGATGTTTACAGACCATTATTCTTTGAAATACCTAGTCAATAAGCCTATGTTGGAGGGGGGATTTTGTTGTTGGCAACTACTTCTCATTCAGGAATTTTATTTTTAGATAATTGTGAAGCCGGGTTGCTTGAATGCAGGCCCTGACCATTTATCCTGAATTGAGATAGGTGAGGAACCAACAAACATTGAAGACAGACTATCAGATACACAATTTTTCAGAGTTTATATGGTTGACGATTATTATGATCAAATATTCATTTTTGGTGACAAGAACCGCACCGAAGGACCTTACTACAAGTCAGAAGAAGCAGTTGGTGGTTAAGGCCTCGGATTTCTAGTTGATTATTGGACAACTCTATAAAATAGGACCGGATGAGATTTTGCGGCGGTGTGTCCTACCACATGAACAAGGGAAGATATTGGCAGAGGAACATGCAGGAGTTGTCGGTGGACACTATGGTGGTCGCGCTACCACTAGGAAGGTGCTTCGTGTAGGGATTTGGTGGCCCGCTCTTCATACCGATGCGACAGACTATTCATAGATTTTCGATATATGTCAGAGATCTAGAAAACCATCAAGGAGGGATGAGATGCCATTGGTACCTGAGGTAACATTGCAGTCGTTCGATAAAAGGGTTATGGACTTTATGGGACCAATGAACCCACCTAAGAAGCGAACTGGTGCACAATACATAATTACATCGATAGACTATTTGACAAGGTGGGTGGAGGTCGCACTTGTTGTGGATTGCATCGCTGCGACAGCAGCGAGGTTCCTATTTGACAACATTATAACTCAGTTCAGATGTCCAAGGATATTGATGAGCAACTAGGGGAGTCACTTCATCAGTCGTACAATCAGTGTATTGACAGAGGAGCTTCAAATACACCATAAGAAGAGTACCCTGTATCATCCACAAGCGAATGGGATAGTGGAGGTGTTCAACAAGGTGTTGTAGCATGCGCTTACAAAGGTGTGTAACGCAAACCGCGATGACTAGGATTTGAATATTCTAGCAGTCTTATGGGCATATCGCACCACTTGAAAAAGATTGACAGGGTAGAAACCATTCAAATTGGTGTATGGGAAAGAGGCAGTCATTCCTATGGAGTACATTGTTCCTAGTTTGCGCATAGTGGCAGCGACAGGCATGGATGATGAAGCAGAATTAGAGGAACGATTGGAGAAACTGGTGTAGCTAGAGGAAGATCGCTTTGTCATATGTTTTCACCAGTGAGTCGAGAAGGATCGACTGAAGGCTTGGCATGATCGACATATCAAGAACAAACAATTTCATCAAGGAGACTTGGTGTTGTTGTATGACAGCAAGTTCATGAAGCATCCAAGTAATTTACAGATGCATTGGTTAGGTCCATATCTCATTAATTCCATTTCTCCAGGAGTTGCAGTTCAACTACAGCAGTTAGACGGTGTGATGCTACCAAAGCTGGTAAATGGTAGCAGGCTGAAGCCCTATAATGATGCAGGAGCATCTGGCTAACCATTTCAAATTCCAAGTTCAATGTTAGATCAGGCCAGGAAGGAAAATGATAATGAGGTTGAATTAACTAACATGGTGTGCATTGGTTGGCTAAAGGGAAAAACATACCAACAAGAAATGTCCAATGCAAGTATGGCATTGATAGAGGAAGCATAGTATGAAGTTAATAAAAACAATGGGAAGTGTATGGTTACTAATATTACCAAGGACGGTGATGTAACAGTATCCAGCAAACGAGAGGGAGGGAAAAGAATCCAAGAAGAGAATTCCTGGACATCAAGCATCATTATGCTAATAAATTTTCTATTTACTGTTTTAACAGGAAGAATGAATTTTTTATATGCAGGTAGAGGAGAACCAATTGACAACTTGTTTGAAGGGAAAAGAAAAGAAGAACTGGAATGTTCAAATAAGTCTGAACACACGCTGCAAGAACCAAAGAACCTATTACAAACACAGTACTAGAAAACATGGCTGAAGAGGGAAAAGGTTGGACCCTGCAGTACACTTAGGAAATTCTTAGCAAATGCTAATGAGATAGAGATGCCTACCAGAATTATTGTGACACAACCATTGAAAGTTGGGGCCATTATGGATATATAGTAAAGTGAACAAAAGTACAAGGAAGAAGGACCATCTTGAGCATTTATTCAAATGGAAGAGGTGACCACTAGAATATTCTACATGAATGAGCGATACATAATTAGAAACCAAGGGTGGCACTGTAACCGAACTAATGAACAGGGGTTCATAATTTTTTACCCTTGCGAGTCTGATGCAGGAGCATCCGGCTAACCATTTCAAATTTCAAGTTCAATGTTAGATCAGGCCAAGAAGGGGTCTCCACATTTTGAGTTAATATTCCCTAGACTATTACATTGTAAATAACTTATGTTTTATGAAATTTATAGATAGTGATGAGTCATTCTGCTTAGTCATAATCTGTTAGAGCAGTAGGAATAATGGCATGTCGTGACTCCCTACGTGGAGATCAACCGTTGAACTGTTTGCTTGGACAGAGACATTTTTTCCTTATGCGTGGTAGTGTCTATTACAGAACCGACTCAAAGGGGGAAGTAGCATCTTAGGATAAATAGCTAAGTTTGAGAAGTAGTATGGGTTCTACTTTTCAGGGTGAGGATTGCAAATTTGCAAAGGGAAGAACGAACTGTGCATGTGTCTATTTGTAAATGGGTTGCAGAGACATAAAGAGAGCCAGTTTTGTGTGTTTCTTTCTTTTATTGTTTAATAGAAATATTAGTAGTGTGTGTTGCAGTATTATTAACTTAGATGTATGCATTGATGTGAATGGTGTCGCTATGCAGAGCCGACTATGGCGGTTTTATGAACATCGGCGTGTTTTCATGAAACTGTTGGTTCAAATGCCAAATTGATGCTTGAATGAACTAAAGTATAGGTAGATGCATACACATAGGTTCTAGGTTGATAAATCATGCAGGATAAAGGTTGGATTGATTGACCTTTGATCAATCAGTACCCAAATCCATTTTTTTTGGGTTAACGAGTTTTGCAGAAAACGGACGACGGAGGTCGAGGCCATAGAGGAAAATCCAACGGTGGAAAAAAATTGCGAAAAAAAGATTTGCGGGCGGAAATTTGCAGAGGAGTAACTTTGGGAAAATCAAATCCCGCATCCCACAAGAGGAAAATCTATTGCAGAAACTGAGTTGCGAAAGGAGAATTGCGGAGGGAACTTTACGGATTATTGGCATTCCACATCCCGCAACCTGCAAGCGGAAACTCCGTTGCAGAAATAGAGTCACGGAAGGAGAATTGTGGAGGGAAATTGATGGATTATTAGCATTCCACATACTGCAACCCGCATGTGAAACTCTATTGTGGAAATAGAGTTGCGGGGAGGCAAAATTGTGGAAAGGCGGGTACTGAGGCAAAATTGAGGGGGGGGGGGGATTTTAGCATAGAATTGGGTAGTTAAGTTAAATTTGGTGATCCTGCCAAGTGTAGGGCCCTGAAGATCCTGGAGGTGTTGGTTGGGTTGGTTTTGGTCTAACCCCTACACCGAATGAGACAAGTCCGGAACTACACAATGAAAGAGAGAGAGAGAGAGAGAGAAAGTAGGAAGGATGAATAGATAGAAGGATGGCGCACCAGGAGGAAGTGGATGCACAAGTAGGAAAGTTGGTATCGTAGTTAGGGAACCATGTCAGGACAGCCACAGGGTCATGACATAGTCAAATCAACAATAAATGTACACAGTTAAAGCAGTTAACCGGCGGCGCTTGTTGAAGCAATGTGTATTGATGGTGGATCCGACCATTGGATTTACAGGCTCGACGATGGATTTGGGCAGTTAATGCATGATTTTTTCATCTTGAGGTAAAGCAGATCGCATTGATTTGGTCATGATGGGTATGGGATCGACTTGATGCTATAAAAAGGGGCTGGATGCGGTTGGAAGACACCATTGTGCAAAGTGTGAATTGGTGAGTTGAGTTACAGAGCAGTATTGCAGTGAGTGTAGTTTCATTAGGGTGAGTTTCTAAGTGAAGGTTGAGTGACTATTGATCATTGCGGGGCACTGGTGCATCATGCAGAGTGAACCTATCACAGTTGAGATTTCAAGTGAAAGGGAGTCATCAGTCGTCCCAGTAACGATTGAGGAGGAAATCACAAGTATGCCGATAGGATCATCATCGGTGTCGAAGAAGAAGAGGAAGGGTTAGAATCTTAGTTCATTGGCGCTGAAGAAGAGATAGACTAGAACGTCCACAAGGATACAAGAGGAGGAAACTACGCAGACGGGTCCATCAATCTCTGGAGTTGTGGAATCAACAGCTAAAGCAGGGGCGTCTGCTAAGGATATCCCTCGGTATATACCTCCTAGTCTTCTCGATGCACAACCCAAGAAACTCACCAAGAATCAAAAATACCAAGTAAGAATGTCAGCGATACCACATGGGATGGTATGCACTACCAACATTATGCCTCCTTGATGCAGATGAAGTATGAATACCATGACCTGCTCGCATTGGAGGACGTTACGAAGGAACCATATGTTTTGATGGTAGCAGTGGGAGGCGGCCCAATAGAACACATTCTGCAAGACTAGGCGTGTGGGCTGAATAGAGCGGGACTGTTGGGGTTGATTAACTTGCTGCATTTTGGGTGGTTAAATGAGGTGAATGCCTGTGTCAAGCAAATTTTGGCATGTTTTCATGGTGAGACATCGTAGTTGGACACACCAGTAGAAATCACTGTAGAATTGATCTCAGACATTACGGGGCTGCCAAAGGATGAACTAGACCCCTCGCAGTATTTTCGATGCAAGGATAATGACAAGAGACTTACGGAGAGATTGAGGAAAAGATATGGGTTGCGATGCGATGAGAGAGCTTACCGCATTGATAGTATCAATGACCAAGTGATGGGCATCGGAGTAAGAATATTGGCCAACAAAGTTTCCAGGAAGAACCGCCCCATCCAATGTAACTTGGGGGTTATTGTTTCCGTAGAGAAATGTGTGAAAGGTGTACAAATGAACCTGTCACTCTTTCTAATGAACCAGTTGGAGGAGGATGAAGTGGTAGTCCAAGCTGGAGAGAACGGTCATTTACATACAATCGGTTGTTGAAATTGATCACGCTCATGGATTGGATGGAGCAAGTTGACTATCAAGGTATGGAGGTGGAAGTGGTAAATGTTTGTAAGGGTGCATGCTACCAGAGCCTCTGGTGGGTGAAGGAATCAAATAGATTGAAAGACTGTGCGATTCAATTTTGGATATATCGGGAAGTGCTGCAGGCGGCATCTCTGAAAGTTCCACAATTATCTGAGGAAGTTGTGAAGAAGTATCAAAGGATTGCTTGATTTTCAATTGGACCACATGCCATTCATGTTCAAGCGTGGAGTGACCAGGATAAGCAATGGCTACTGACACCGTATAAATTGTCTGATGTAGAGTTGGAGGTGATTGTTAATGATTGGCCTGTAGCATGGAGAGAATCGGTTAGTTTGGAAGAAGTATCAACAGGACCCCTAGTGGATGCACTTGTTCATCCCGTGCATAAGGATGACCAACAAAGTCAACATGAGTCCGATGAGGAATCATCAAAGACACCTATGGAATTTGAAGAAGAGCATGCATTTGATGAGTTACAGACAAAGAGGCACTAGGAAAAGGGTGTGAACAATAGCACATCATCAGGAATAGAGGCACAACTAAATCGACTCCTTAACGTGATTACAGATGCAACAGATGCAGCAGCCAAAGAGATGAAGAAATCAGTGCAAGAGGGGTTTGCTAAGGTAAGAACACAACTTGATTCTTTATGTGATTCAGTTTTGAATAAAGCAGCGGAGGGAGTGATTGTGCAATACTTTGGCTCAATCATCATTGGGACGTGGGTTTGGAATGTTCAAATTCCCCTGACTATGATTGAGACCAAAAATGAGGACTTAAATGCCTCCTTGCAGCAGTTTCGGGACTTATCTATCGATATCAACGCGTTGTCCACACAGACGTTGGTACATATGCAAAGATTCACCAATCAGGAGTTGGCTGACAGAGAATGGAGCATCAGTGATCAGTTTTTGTGATTGGAAGAGAAGGAAGCAGAAGCGCAAAGAGAATTTGAAGCGCTGAAAAAGGCATAAGAGGAGTTGAAGGAAAAGAGTGCTGCAGAGATTATAGAGCTGAAAAAGGAGCAAGATCGACTAGTAGTCAAGAAGGCACAACTCTGGGATAGCAGAGTACTGTTGGAAGAGGCAGTTTTTTATTCCTTCCAATATGTACATGAGAGAAATGCGGAATTGGATGCAATAGAGAGCGAAAAATGGCTTGGAGATTTCATCGCACAGTTGTAGCAAGATAATGTAGATTTGAATGCTCTGGTGCACCCCGACACACCACCTGACAAGTCGTTGAAAGGAAAAGCGCTATGGAGGATCTGGCGACACAACTATGAGAGCTGGAGCAGGAAGTGAAGAAGGTCACCAACGTGACTACGCAATTTTGGGGCAGAGTATTCCAGGATAAGAAATTGGAGCAACTGAAAAAGCAGTTGCAGGAGGCAGAGGGCAGCGGGCGACACTAAAGATGACACTGAGAGTAATGCCACTAGTTGTACAGATCACACAGTCTGCAGAGCTGAAATATTTGCAACAGTGTGTCGAGAAGGCAAGGGAAAGAAAGTAGAAGCACAGTGAATAGTTAGATGAGTTCCAAAATATTAGAACACAATTTTCTATTAAGGCACTTGCTGCGCTCTAGGCCTTGCACGAAGTTAAGAAGGAGGTTACTCAGAAGCTGGTTGAACATCTGTTGAAGCATGACTTGACAGGGAGCCAAGAGATCATTGAGAAAGTGAAGGATCAAGTCAAGGAGATCAGTTAATAGTATGACGACTTCAAGCTAAAGATCAACGAGTACTCCATGTCCAGCTAATGTGGCTCAAGGGCGAGCCATGAGATTGTGCCGGGGGGCTGTTGGCATGCATTTTTTGGATTATTTAGTTTTGTAGCATCGCGGATGTTGTACAAGCTCAAAAGACACCGTGCAAGTCGAATATGGTGCGCAAGATAGAGATATATTATTTTATGTAATTGTGGTTATCTTTTGTAGTTTTGGACCTCATTATGCGGATTCTAGTCATATTTTGTAGAATCTGTTAAGATTTAGTTACAAATTTAGTTAAGTGGGCCTTGATTGTAAAGGTGCAAGCCTATAAGTAGATGTATAATTGCAAGCGTTAATCATCTTAGATCTTGGTATCTTGGGATCAATCTTGGTATGATTATGTGCTTTGCGCATGAATTGAGATCTGTTGATCTGTGAACTGTTTTGGATAATCTGTGATTTTGTGCAGAAGTTAATATGAAACGACGGAAGTTGAGAAGAATCATTATGTCCTTTTTTGTTTTCCTATTTTACTGTATTCTACGAATCAATTATGAATGCAATGTATATTTGCAACATGGATCTATAAATGATGCGATGCTTCTCTGCTCTGAATGATGTTATTCTGTTAGATCTGCTTGTGCATCAATGTGTTTACTGCAGTTCTGGTATAATAATGCGATCTGTCGAATGAAAATGAAGTTCTGTGGAAGCATAAATTTCAATGATCAGATCTGTTTATCTCATGCTAAGTTGATAAGTATATGCACATGGTCCTCTCTCATTCTGCAGAAACTTGGTTTCGTCAGATCTCCCTCAAACATCTTGGGTGAGACTTTATCTGCTCTGCGGGTGTTGTCGAACGAGGTAAAACCTGTTTGGGTCAGTGCTCAGGGAGATAGCTGTGGTTTGGGTGTCGACAGAGTGGGAACCCCTGTCAACTGGTTTTTATTACTAAGTTTGTGTCAACAGTCTCACCATAACAACTTTTCACTTTACTTCTTCCCAGTTTTCTACCACACTTTTCAAGTTCCTCACTTCCCACAACTTTCACCACACTATCCCAAGTTTCACATCAAGTTATCTTCGTGTAACCCTTGATCCATTTCCCGGTGACAATCCCTTGTTGGAGATAAACAGAGACTAGGATCGTGGGAGCCTACGAACCATTTCTTCAAATGACAACAATGGCCCAAGTTAAAGGTATATATGTTATTTCATTGCATTAGTTACATAAAATATTAAATTTTTGTTATTGCTTGTTGTAAGTCAAGGTTGATAAATTCCTTGTGCCATGAAATCTACCCTTAGATCTGGTTGAGCTAGGGTAGGTTCTTTTGCACGTAGTAGGGGATAAATCCCCACTACAATTTTGATGACTCTGTTGGCTTGATCCCCTTGGATCTCTGTTTTTGTAGGTGTTTTTGTTCATTTGTTCTAATTGGGTACCCTCAACCATCATATATATGATGCCCCTATGGAATATATGAACCATTTTTGTCACAGTTCCTACCCCCCCCCCCACGCCCAACCCAACAGTTTTTCCATAAAAAACCCTCAGTTATGACTAAATCACACTTATCCAGCGGAAAGATGCAACCCAGTTCACCCATTTTTTCCCAATAAGTGTGACCTATGTCATGCCTTTTTCCCTGCTAAGTGAGGCATGGAAAAATACTCCATCTAGCACTTGTTTAGGCTTCCAAAGTGACCTGGGTCGCTACTGTGACCTAGTTTTGTGTGACATGTTGTGCAGAAACCCATGTTTTATGTGACCCGAGTCTTTCTACTGATTTTACACCCCAATCGTGATTTTTTTATAGTTCTTTGCGACCTCTATCATGACTGATTTATATTTCTTTGTGGCACCGACCACACTGTTCCACCAAAAGGTGAGACTTGCATTTTTTTCAGTCCTTTGAGGTGTTTGAGACCCTTTTCTAGACCCGCTGTTTCTATCTACCCCTTATCCAACTTTTTCCTTCTATATATAATTGCCTACATCCCCCTGGTTTGTTTTTTGGTCCTATTTTCCTTGTATGTGATCCCCCTTACTTGAGCTTCGTAGGTGATACCCCCCGTGTGTTTCCTACAGTTTGTGAAGTTCCTTGTACGCTCATTTACTATAGGAAATCATACTATCACTGACAATTTTTATGTAGTGAACGTGGTTAACACAAATTTGGTTTTGGGAGTACAATGGTTGTATTCTTTAGGGGACCTATAGTGAACTAGCAAGTCCCTAAAATGAGGTTCAAAAATTCAGAAGGGAAACCCATCTTGTTGAGGGGAATGCACACTTACCCAAATCAAGTGGTGTCCTCTCATAGCATGAGGTATATCTTGAGTCATGGAGACATAGAATGGGTTGTTTAATGTTTAATTACATCTCATAAACCTCACTTGAAGGTTTCCAAGCATCCTAAAGAGAGAGAAATTATTGAGTAAGTATGAGCGGGTTTTTGAAGACCTTCCCCCAGGAATACAACCAGAAATAGGGGTGGAGCATATCATTGAGTTAGAGATAGGAACACAACTTATAAAAATACATCCCTATAGGCACCCCAAAAAGATTCGAGATGAGATTGAGGATTCCATTAAATAACTCTTGGATTTGGGTCTCATAAGGCCTAGTCCCATCCCATTTGCTTATTTAGTTGTTATGGTAAAGAAAAAGGATGGAACTTTGAGGATGTGTATTTATTTTAGAGCATTGAATAAGAATACGGTGAAGAATAGATATCCCATCCCAAGGATTAATGATCTCATGGATGATCTCCATGGATCCAAGTGTATTTAGCTCATGGATGATCTCCATGGGCTTCCTAAGAGCATTGTTAGTGACAGAGATAGCATATTTTTTAGTGCATTTTGGCAAGAAATCTTTGAAATGGTGGGGAAAATTTTGACACCTAACACAAGCTATGATCCACAAATTTATGGCCAAACATAGAGGGTAAATCAATGGTTGGAAGGTTACTTGAGGAACTATGTAAGTGGGAAGCAAAAAGAATGGATAAAATGGTTTCATATGGGTGAGTTTTGTTACAATACTACTTTTCATATGTCCATTGGCATGTCTCCTTTAAAATAAATTTATGATTATGATGCATACACTTTTATTGACCACATTTTGATGATAGTAGAGCTCCAGAATAAGGATTGGATTGAAGAAAGTCAAGAAATTTTGAAGAATTTGAAAGATAACTTGCAGGTTGCCCAAAATCAACAAAAACTTGTATTTGAGGTTGCATCCCTACAAACAAACCACCATATAGGGTAAAGGTTCAAAAAAACTCAAACCAAGGTGTTATGGTCCCTACAAAGTGATTCGAAAGGTTGGAGAAGTGGCCTATGAATTGGATCTTCCCATGGGATGTAAAATTCATTATGTATTTCTTGTTTCATGTCTAAAGAAAGTTATAGGTTGGAATATTTCAGTTTTATATACTTTACCTCCTTTGGATGATGAAGGACAACTTGTTCTCATTCTAGACAATATGGCACATCAGGTCATTACCCACCTCGACTAATTCAAACTCATCAATTAGGTGAATGGAAGATGAACCTGCAAATCAATGAAACTCATCGGTAATTCCCTATCAAACATATAAACAATCGCAGTTATCTATTGATGCCACTGAGGAATGCTAGCGATGTGAATCTCCTTTGATGTGATCCACCGTACAAATGCAGATAGTCTAGATGTGGCATGTCATAGGTCATCGAAAAATTCATGGTTCACACACCCATGCATGAACAACGGATAATGACACTACAAAGTAAACACAAAAATTTAATTACATTTTAACTTGTGTGGTAAAACATATAAATAAGAAATAAAAATATTTTCTGACATTATACGCACCCTTAGAAGGTTGAAATGGTCATGTGATTTCAAACCCAATAATTATTTGTCTGCATTGAAGCAACACCATAGAGTAGACCCATATAAAGAAGGTGCTTTCACACCAATATATCTTCCTTTTCCAAATAAAGATCATATTTCTTCAAAATCCATGGGACGTCTCCTTTTTTAAATGAAAAAGAAGGGCGAACCCATTATGTATTTCCTTCTCTTAGCCAATGCTAACTTTTAGTATTTGAACAAATAAGATCACTTCTGACAATCAACTTGTCAGTTTTTTGGGATAATGTGTGACAACACAAAGAACATGAAACATTTTCAAATATATGCATGGGACCTAGTAAGTGGACAACTTAAGATTATCCCAATATGGGAGTTCATAAAGTATCAATTTCCTTTCCATCCTTTTGGGCATATTCTCAATATAGGTGTCAAAGAATTCAGGATCATTGAACATGGGTTTCCCATATAAATCGAAACATCTCTACAAATTCCTTCTCCTTCTCTCTGTCATATGCCCTAATCCAGTCATTCAGTGTCATTATTTCAAGCATTTGGTTTCTCTTTGGTTTACCATTGAAAGTAGAAGTTTCTCTTCTATAAGGGTGGTTTTCAGGGAGGAATACCCTAGAGCGGGCATACACTAGCTTTCGTAGGTCTTTATACCACCTAGCCTTCATAGAAGGTCCAAAAAAATTAAATCCATAATAACATTTTGTTATAAGACCTATGATGTTATGGTATACATAGCACGTTAGTGCTGAAGATCAAGACAGTTGCACTGAATTAAATATGCTAAAATATATTATTTTGAATATAAACAAATCAATCAACATATTTACATGAGAAAACTCCTAACTTCGAATAATCATGTGTGGTGTATGCATATATTCCATACAATGTAAAACTCCTCTCTGATGGGATGGGTCTCGGCACATCATATACTTGTATCCCTTCCATATTCTTCACTTGTCTTCTACTAGGGACTATAAGAGCCAACATAAGATGTTCATTATTCATGGAAAACCATGGGGGGGTATTTTTATTGATCATTATTACATGCCAAAAAGTATAGGTGGTGTTTGGTTGAGGAAATGGGTTGACACCATCAATGGCTATGCTCAATCGGAGGTTGTGTACTTCATCCTTGAATTTATCAGATCATGTATCCTCTATATGCTTCATGGCTATTTAATATGTTGGGATTCACATAACTCATTCCTTAATTCAGTATGATGCATTCCATCCTTGTAGTATAGTTAATTCTTTGCAATGAAAGATCTTTCAAATCCTTAGGATTATAGGCATCTGCCTCGATATCTTATGAGGATAACCATGTGCTTTATCCTTTTTTTTGGTACCCTTCATCCCCACATTTTGGGGATATATATTTTTCTGTATATTCGGCTCTATATAGAATACAATCATTGGGACACACATGATATGATATGTACTCAACACCCAACATTTTCAACATTTGTATTTCCTCTTTGCAATCATCGGGAAAGACATTATCACTCGGAAGTACCTTATATTTGGATAACCTGTAGTTAGTGGGATATATAAATGTGCCATGTCATTTAACATTCATAAAATCGACCATTTTCAATGTTGATTGTGTGACAAGATTCCTAAAAATATAAGGTAGTTGTTGTTAAGTTACCTCAAAAGTGTCAAGAAACACGCATCTAACATGCCATACATTGCTTTCAAGTTGTATAGTAACATTTTTGTCCCAAACTGTGTAGATTTTGACCGGCTAAGTCCAAAGAGAGGGGTGGTGGAAGATGATTTAAGTCTTTAGTGATATAAGCATCATCCCCTAGCTCGTTGTCCTAGAATTTATGTAACAACATTGCATCCATAGCACTCGTTTGTTGTAATAACTCCTCCATACCAACCTCTACTCCATTTCCTTCATTTCCAACATGTGAAGAATTATTGTTACTATAGCCATTCCTAATAGGTGAGTATGGACGCAGTGGAAATTGAATAGGTGATTTATTCAACCATGCTTAGTATTCTTCCTCTTCAAGTTGTGTTATTTTATCAACCTTTTCTCAATTTGACATTGTACTAGGCTGCAATGAAATATGGTTGACAAGTCTGTCATCATCAAAATCCCGATTCCAAAAATATTGAACATTACATCGATGGTGTTAGTAAGAAAAATGCAATTGGTTTGATCCAACATTATGCAAAAGAATTATTAGAGAACCACGAGAATAATTTCCAATAGAAAATGTTAAGTTGCAAACAATTTATAAATCAAACGTTCAAATCAAGCGATAAATTAACATCAATCCCACATAAAATTTAAAAATTTTAAATTGAGCGACATGTTTTCAAATTGACCTTATGTAAGGAGAGCCTTGACAATATACCCATTAACTGTCTATTCTACATCCCATGGGAAAATTGAGTAATACATTAACATGAATACCATATAAAATTAACAAATACAATTAATCAAGCAAGAGCATTGTATCCAAGGCTAGCATCATAGGTAATGCAATTTAGTACACGTGTAATATTTTGACGTGACAATTACACATATGAACAGTGTGATCGTACAACCTTGATTGTATGATGACTCAAGTGATGAGTTTAGTTAAGTCCCCTACTTTAGCCATAAATAAAACAAATTTTAAATTAAATTAACAATTTATAAAGCAAATTTTCAAAATGAGCAATACATTAACATGAATTCCATTAAAAATTAGCAAATACAATTAATTGAACAAGAGCATTGTATCTGAGCTAGTAGTACATGTAGTGCAATCCAGGAGTTTGTATGTAATATTTTGGTGTGACAATTACACATATAATAACAATGTGATCAAACATGCTTAAGTGTATGATGAATCACATAAGGAGTTTAGGGAAATTCCCCTAATTTGGCAATAAAACAAACAATTTATAAATTAAATTAACAATTTATAAAAGATAATTTCAAACTAAGCAATACATTAACATAAAACCTATTGAAAATCAACAAATACATTTAATCAATGTTTTTTTGTCTTTTGCCCCAAGGGAACCTCTAAGGGTAATCCCAATGCATGGCATATCTAACAAGCATTTGGTTGTCTATGTAAGTTATAGCTTATTAACAACTCGTCACCAGGAGATAAACTACATATTGCATGTACAACAACAAATCTGGACACTTTCCTTTTCATAAATGATTCATGGTCATTGAAGTGTTCCTCAAATGAACAATTTGCAGAAAATAAAGAGCACCTAGAACTATATATGAACCCTGCAATGTTCCCATTAGTGCGTGGACAACCATCTATATAAAATAAGTTCTTCATGTTGAAGTTTCTAGAAACATAACCATTCATGCACATACTAGACATTGAAATGCTATGCTTGTATTTAACAATATTCAAGTAATTCAGATGACAATAGATAGGACCGCAAAATCCCATAAGTGCTACTGATTGTTTGGGAGGAACGAGTAGATGTGAAATGGTAAACAACCCAAGATTTATGGCATTTATATTAGACTTGGAAATCATAAAATGATAACCACAAAAGGAGAATTCAGTTCCAACATCAAGAACTAGTAGAGAAGATGACCAGGCACCAGACAAAGCATGGTTGTAATAAGTTTGATATTTACTTTGCAAATTCATAGGAAGGGAGAAATCATTGCTACCCTCCAACAATTGGATGGACCTTGGTGCGTACTTGGATAGTTTGGCTCTCAACTCATGCAACGTTTTGGACCTTCTAGTAGAGTTGTGTTGAGTGACATTCATATCATACTTTGGATCACTAATAATTCCAGTTGACTTAACATAAGTAGAGGGTTTCATCAATTTAGGATGAGACATAGTTGTTTTGGCTTCCAAATTTTTCAAAAATGAGCATAGGGAAGTATTCCTACATGTCTTTTCTATATCACCTATTGATTTTTTTACTGTAATAGGAGGTATTAGACCATCAACATTGGGTAATCTATCATTGGTGTCATGTGTGAGTGTGACACACTGAGGGTTCTCCTTCAACCCTTGGCATTTTGAACAACCATAAACTAATGGGGTGTCATAAAAGAGTTCTAGATCACAATGAATTTTTGTGTATGAACCAATATTGTGGCTTGAAGATGGCATGTTACAATCGGTGGGATAAAGGGGCTACCCATATTCATCTACAAATTGCTTGCAGTATCTTTCTCTTAATAAGATCTTACAATGTTTTGAAACTGGTGGAATATATTGTGCATCTGAACTTGAACCTAAATCAAGGTCCTGCAATAAAAAATAAATTGATATTCAGATTCACATGGATAAGTGACATAAATTCAAATAAATAGTTAAAAGACAAATAAAACTTGAACTTACTAGACATGGATATGGAGAACTCATCGAACTTTGAACAAGATGTAATGAGTTGGAATTTGAATAATTGGCCATTTGATATTATACCCTTTTCTCCCTTCATTTGATCCAAGTCGGCAATCAATATACATCTATACAATCCTAAAATATTTTTAAAAACTATATCGCAATCTAATTTCCAATATAGTTTGGAAACCATTTTGTAGGAATAAGGTGAGTTTAAGCAACATATATATCGTATGAAATATTGTAACTGGTGTGGTTGAATACTAAAAGAACATTTGAGATGAATATATAATTTTAAGTCAACACATCAAATGATAGGATTTTCAAATTAAACCGGTGTGTCTAATCAAATTAATATGCACAGGTGCACTCACAACTATTTAACACACTAGTGCATCATAACAACAAACGCACCATATATGAACATCCAAAAAATCCCTTGCAGTATAAAATATCCCCTACATTTTATAGAGTATATTTATCGATCCATTAAATAACATAATTCATACCAATGTGTTTTCTAAATACATGTGCATCGGTGCGTCCCAATTATACATGCACTGCAACATGAGGGTTTTTTTTAATTGTTGTATTTCATGTTGCTAAGGTGTTGTGTTGAAATTCAAAGGACCAAGTGTGTTTCATCTATATATGCATAGGTGTGTATGAACCAAAATCGCAGTGAATTGTTGAATATCAAAATTAAAAACACACACACACACACACATACACACAAGTTTTTCTTACCCTAAACTATAATGTTTCGTTACTGATAAATAGGGAATTGACTGAGGACATTTAATACCGGGAGAATATTAGAACAATTATTCGGTATTATTAAGTAATTAGTATAGTAAATAGGGCCATCATATTTATTATCATAAAGCATGCAGCGCATGCAAGCCTTATTTCTTCAGTCTTAAGTCAACGAGCAATTAGAATTGCTTGCATGCAAAAAGTAAAGTGCAAACCATAAAGTGACATGCTAACCCTAAAAGATATATAAGAAGGTTAGTTGAACCAAAAGGACATCCATGATTATTATTATCTTTGAGTTTGGTTTTGAGAGAAACAACAACAGTAGTCACAGCAGCAAATTAGGGTTGGAGACGGAAGCCTTCAGCTAACAAGTGTTTTCGGCAGCAAAATATATCTTCCCTGATCACTTCAAGGTAGATTACTCAGATCCACCATAATCTATTCACTGTATTCATTGTTATTCATAGATCCATCATATAGGTTAACATATTATTGCAGGTTCATGTTTTACTATTGTAAAAAGCTGGAAATACCAGAACATTTCGTTGGGATTCAGGAACTCGGTATTTCTTCTGCATGTCACTTCCATTCTTCTCAGAAGGGGCATACTATTATACTGGGATCTCAGCAGGTTGTAGAATGCACATTTGAGAGAGATACGAGCTCCATCCGTGTGAAACAAAGGTGTCACTCCCTCGAAAGGAAACAATTCACTATTGGCCTTAGAGAGGTCAAAAATCTTGCATGCTCCCATAATAATATTCTAGAAGGGTACACTACCAGGTCTAGAAAGTCTCAGCCTCATCCGATAAGTACTGGAACAATTACGGCATAATCATCATTCAGAGAAGGGACGTTTTTATTGCATGGGAAAACCTCCTGGAGCAGCAACACGTTATCTTGGCTACATCTCTTGCATGGAATGCATGTCTCATTTATATTGAAAAACTATCACATCTATAATTATTGGTATGTTCCTCAAATCTAGTTGAGTCATATTTCCTATTTTTTCTCCAGATATGCTATATTTTAGGGCCTTTTGGAACGTCATTATTTTGCATGTAAAATTTTACTATATTTATAGCACACCTAAAGCACATAAACCACAAACATATTATCAAAAATTATAGCATATCAGTTGGGATATTATAGTGGTTTCAAAGCATGTTTATGGCTAGCTGTGGGCTTGAACATGAAGACAATGAGAAGGATCTTGACTGAAAATTTGCAGAGGTTAGCAACACTTGCCTCGATATTGGGAATATATAGCCTTGGGTGATGAGGTATGTGCAGCATTATCCTTTCAAGACTATTACACCATCAAGTTCAGTAGCCAACCCAAGGATTTGGATCAAGATTTCCTTAAAAACATAGTTGGAGGAGTGGAGAAATATGAGCCTGAAGTACAAGTTGATGGTGAACTTGATTTGGATTTAACAGTACATGATGAGGATGTGCATGAGGAGATAGCATTATATCCACCCTGTGAGCCTAGCGACACCAGCACATCCGATAGTCATATTGTGGACAAGTTGTGTGATGAGTTGGAGTTGATATACTCTGCATCGCCTGCAGTAGGAGTCCGGACAGTTATGACAGGCGAGATACATGAGGTGCAAGGCAATGAGCATAGAAGTCGAGATAGTGGGAAATTCACACATGGAGGTTAGGGAGAGTTTATACATGCATGAGATATAGCTCCTAGATGATAGTCACAGAAAGAAGATTGAATGTGTTAAATAAAGCATTCTAGCAATGAAAGAGCAAACCAAGATACTTTGACACACCATATTAAAATGAGATTTTGAGCTTACAGTTCTTCAAGTTGTATGAACCGAGTCAATGGTCATGATTTATAGTATTGAAGAGCAGTTAGATTCCTTGATGGGGCAGCAGAAGAAATATATTATTGCATTTCAAATCAGTCCTCTTCAGGAGTACATCGACAAGGCTTGCAATAGCTTGAGTCCACATTTGTATAATGGAGGATGGTTTTACAGGTTGGCCCAGATCAAGAAATTGGGCAGCAGTATATGAGCATTCCAATTGAAATCATAAGGACAGAATGTCAGCTTGGTAGGATTATTCGCTGTGATGGTGCTTATGGACAAGGTCCTTTTGAGGGGTTGGATTGGAGGGAGATTAAGAGTTGGTGTCCTATTGAGTGGGTGACGCTTGGGAAGACATTCCTAGTCAGGGGTATAGTCCCACAAGAGCCTTGGGATATTTGGGATGAAATATGCACAAGTTTGCATTGGGATCCAAGTGGGAGACCTTATGACAAATGGATATAGTGTTTACTAATGTGGTTACTTGGGAGTCTACAAGATGCTCCGTGTGTCGATACTACACAGGGTAGCAGTGGATGAATTTTGACCTCTACAATTATCATATTGACTTGGGACCATGGGATTACAGTGACTGACAGTTTATTGATTGCTAAAGGATGCTTTCAGGAGGTATCTTATGATGGTACTTCATTTACACCATGGTTAGTTACTCTACTTATAGGAGGCTCCCATGGGATATCTTGTAATGGTACCGTGCAACGCAGTTCTTTAAGCAGAGGGTGATATAGATCTCCTAGGATAATTTGGGACCCTAGGATCATCCCCAGATTTAGTTGGTTTAGTTGATTGATTGTGGAGTTGTGTTGGAATTGCTTGAGGACAAGCAATATTTGGCGAGGGGGGAGTGTAATGTTTCATTACTGAAAAATAGGGAATTGACTGAGGACATTTAATACCGGGAGCATATTAGAACAATTATTCAGTATTATTGAGTCATCAGTATAGTAAAGAGGGCCATCAGAGTTATTATCATAAAGCATGCAGAGCATGCAAGCCTTATTTCTTCAGTCTTAAGTCAACAAACAATTAGAATTGCATGCATGCAAAAAGTAAAGTGCAAACCCTAAAAGGGACATGCTAACCCTAAAATATATATAAGAAGGTTAGTTGAACCAAACGGACATCCATGATTATTATTATCTTTGAGTTTGGTTTTAAGAGCAGCAACAACAGTAGCCGCAGCAGCAAGTTGGAATTGGAGATGGAAGTCTTCATCTAACAAGTGTTTTCGGCAGCAAAATCTATATGCCCTAATCACTTCAAGGTATATCACTCAAATCCACCATCATCTATTCATCGTACTTTGTGTTATTCATAGATACAACATATAGGTGAATATATTATTGTTTCTTAGGGAAAAAAAAGGTGAATATATTATTGTGGTTTCATGTTTTACTGTTGGAAACAGACCATAAAAATTTGTTGGGATCCAGTAACTCAGTATTTCTTTTGCATGTCAGTACCATTATTCTCGAAAGGGACATACTATTATATTGGGAGCTCGGTAGGTTGTAGAATTCACATCTAAGAGAGATACAATCTACACACGTGTGAAACAAGGGCGTCACTCCCTCAAAAGGAAACAATTCGGTATTTGTCTTAGAGAGGTTAGAACTCTTGCATGCGCCCATCAGAATATTTGGGAAGGGTACACTACCAGGTCTGGAAAGTCTCAACCTCATTTGACAAGTATTGGAGCAATTATGGCATAATCATCATTTAGAGAAGGGATGTTTTTATTGCATGGGAGAACCTCCTGGAGAAGCAACACGTTTTATAGGCTACATCTCTTGCATGGCATGTATGTCTCATTTATATTGAAGAACTATCACAGCTATAATTATTGGTATGTTCCTTGAATCCAGTTTTGTCGTATTTCCTATTTTTTCTCCAAATCTGCTATATTTTAGGGCCTTTTAGCATGACATTGTTTTGCATGCAAAATTTTACTATATTTCTTGCACACCTGAAGCACATAAACCACAAGCATATTATCAAACAAGATAGAGTATGAGTTGGGATATTTCATAAACTAAAAAAAGGGCAACAATTTTAAGTTCAAAAACTAGTTCTAAAAGGTGTTTAAAAGCAAAAAACCAAAACATTAATTCATTCTTTTGCCGAAATTTTGAGGGGAGAGTTTTAGAAGAGAGATTTATGTGGAAGTAATTTGGAGCAACCGGATTATTCTGAGGATCGAATTTTTTTAGGTATGGTGAATTAAACAAAACCATGCATAGTATAAATTTCAAGTATGTAAAATATTACTATTGATCTTATTATCCTATTTACATTTTAACTAGATTTAGAAAGAAAAAAAACTTCACGGTTACCTTCAATTTTGCAACCCTTATTTTCTCGTTGCTTCTTTCAATTTTATGTGGCTACAATTACGTGGCTAAAAAAATTTCCATTAGGGTTTAAATCCCTCTATTGTTACACAATTACATTTTTTTCCTTTTATGGATTTTAGATTTGATGAGTCTGTGATTATATATAGAAAGGTAGGGTGAGATGGGGCCACTTTTTGGGTCAAATCTATAACCATGTTGGCCCTGTCATTTTTTGTAATTTTTAAATAAAAATTATTGCATCATTTTTAGTGCATTTATATAATAGAAACTCATCGGTGCATGTTGAATAATAGCGCACTTGAACTGATATCTGTGGCATTATATTTTATTTTCTAAACACACAAAAAAATGTTTCGGTTGTCGGTGCCATAGTATCACATTAACATACTAGTGTGTTTATACTAATAGTTCATCGATAATGGTAGGAACGCAACTTTTTTATTTTCCTAAAACGTGAAATACTTTTTTGTCGTTGACGTTGCACCTATTTAGATTTAACACATCACTGCATTTTTGTGAATAACACATTGCCCGGTGCATTTTATGTATTTAAGAACACCGACATCAGACTTGTTTTCTATTTTGTAACTCTATAATTTATTTGTATAATATATTGATAGCTTTTGTATTTAATGTTCCAAGCCATTTATTGATAGAAAATGTATTTTATGAGCTCATTGAACAACAAATTTAGTCAACATGATGGAAGCACATCCAAAATTACGAAGAAGGCGACTGCTTCTTAATTTCTATATTTAAATTAATTTGTTTGAATTATTTGTAAATTTAACTAATATGTATTGGTTAATGTGTGACATGCAGAGTCAAAAAATAAGGAATCTCGATAATATTCTTAACGGTCTAATCCCGAAAGAGCATAAAACATTGATGGGAAACTTGCAGAGGGATGTATCAAGTGAATAAAAATTAAGTCAATATGAATTATTTCTTCAATTTTGAGTAATATTGTACCTAATAATATTCACTAATATGTTTCAAATAATCTAATTCACATATGTTGAATGTTATGCAGGGCCTAACATCAATTGAAGTGAATGTCATCATAAGAAAAGAAAAATGTGAAAGACGTAAATGATGATGAATTGGTCCTTATCTCATATGGAGCATTGCTTGAAGTTATTAGAAGGGGGGAATACTTTTATAATACTGTGAAGGATATAGTGGAAAGAACGTATAAACGTACTTTTCACTTACACTACATAAATCAATCAAATGATTCAAAGAATCATGTCATGTGTAAACTACAAGAGGCATTTCCAGAGAAATGGTTAATGAGACCTGTCAAACTTGCATTAGCAAAACATACAACAACAACAAACAAATCATTCAAAAAGTAATATTCCTAAACATGTTTATCAAGTAGAATATGCATCTATAACTACTACAAAGCATCATTCTGTTAGTAATTTTAATTCCACTATATTTATTTTTCATATCAACAGAAAAATAGTTTAATGTCATTTTACATTTCCATGAATATTACAAAAATCCAAAAGGATGAATGAGGTGATATCTGAAATGTGCTAGTAGGGATGTTCAAATGAGTGTACAAGGAGATGATCAAGGAAATGGATATAATTTCATCGCAGGAGGAGCCATCTCAACAGCAACATGCTTCAAATGTATGAAATCGTTCCATTTTTCAATTATGTAAATCTTATTAATTAATTCAACATTAAATATCAATTTTCAATTGTTTTGTTGACAAAGTAATAAAAAATAAAAAAATGGAACCCATTCAGCACAAAAGACGGGGTGACAAGGAAAAAACGGGTTGATAGAAACGTTTGTGAGTATCTGTGATTTCCTTATAACAAATTTAGATTTCATAGTGATTGTGATCTTCATTTTATTTTTCGTTGGCCGTCATTAGATGTATTGAAATAGGTGTTACTATACAATGAGGATCCATCAGAAGAATTGATTGACATTGGGTTAAGCAAGGGTTGTGAGTATATTTTGGAGTATCAAAAATTAATTGTGGATCTTGTAAGTATCTATTTTGTTTTACTTCTCTGATTTTATAAGTAATAGAACAATACAATTTATAAATGTTAAATCTATGATTTCTTGTGGGGTATAAAACTTGGAGGAAACAAAATATGGAGTGCATCCAATAGAACAGTTGTTGGTAGCTAGCATGAGACATGGTTTTGAAAGAATGCCCGACACTCAGAACATAATTATTGCTCTGGTACGTCAAATTCAATTGACATTCATCTATATTATCTATTTTATTTTTCATTATTCCCAGCATTGTAGATAGACTCCGTACACTTTATTTTATGTTTGCATATGGAAGTTGAAAAAAAAGGAAAACAATTGAGTTAATCAACAAAATATTCGACCAAATAACCCAATTGATGCAAGCGGCTCGAGCACTAATAACAATTCCAACAAATATTTATTATCCATATTTATTTTTTATGTTAATCCAAGCTCTTGTATATTTTGAAATAATTGTTTGTGAAAATCAGACATTTTGTATAATTTATTGGGCATAGTGTCCAAATTGAAAGACAACGGGTTACGAATAAGTGTAACAATTACATGTGTGTTGACATTTTGATTATTGTTGTCTCTATGTTTCCCTATGTTGTTTGACAAAGGCCCTCGTATTGATATATAATAAAATAAACTTTTTATTCTATTGCAATGTTATTGCCAAATGTTACATGTGGAGTGGTACATTGGTAATTAAATGTATGGATGATTAAATATTACAATAGATTCTAGAATCTATTATATAAGAAATTAATCCAAACAAACGCAATAATTAAAATTGAAATGAATAATACTATAAAAACTTAATTAATTTCTCATGAATAATGGAATTAAAAATATAAAAAATATAATATGGATATTTCACTGCAATGTCAGTAGTCATTGTTCAAAGTATCATCTACAGAGATTTTGGTAGTTGATGTTGCATCGGTGAATTTGTTCAAACTTAATGCACCTGTGCATTTATATAAATACCACGCCCAGTATTCCAATGTAAATTAAACGCACCGTTAAATTTTAAAAATAAAAATGTTCACGTCTTAGTCACATTTATTGGTATGTCTTTGTTGGTTAATCACAGTGGTGCTTTTTAATTGTTTATATGCACCGGGACTTTTTAGAGATTTTACACACCGATGCTTTTTTGCAATTAATGGCACCAGATAATTTTAATTATTTAAATGCGCCGGGTTGTTTTAATATTTTATATGCACTAGTGTTTATTATGATGAAATGCATCGGGGCGATGTTATAAATAGAGAGCATCGTTAAAGTTTTAAAAAGTTAAATATTTTTTTGTGTGTATGACGTAAAATATCACATCGTTTTGTTTCAGTCATACATAAGCATCGGTGTGTATAGGCTACATGTAATCATTGGTGCGACTTGAAATTTAGTGCTTTTCTATGTTTGATGTGTTTGAGTGCACCAGTGCATATTATTTAATTCATACCACATATATGTGTTTTATTAAGATATGCACCGGTGTGCCTATTTTCAACAAAGTGCACTAGTGAAAAAAGCATCTACTAAAACCTCCAGTAGCCAAGTTTATTTAGTTATAAATATATCCGTAATAATTTTTGTTAAAAAAACTTCTACCATTGACAGAGGCTGTAGCGGAGGTTTTTTTGATAATTTGTATCAATCTTGTAACACTAAAAATATATGCTATGACGTCTGCTACATGCTATTTTCATTGTAGTAAGCATAAGTGGGTGCAAAAGTAGGCACAAAATTGGGTGCAGAATGGGGTGCAACAAAAGTGGATGCAAAAGAGAATGCAACAGTGGATGCAAAAAATTAAGCAACCATGGATGCAAAATTGGATGCAAAAAGGGACACAAAAGTGGATGCAACCGTGGGTGCAAAAGTGGACAAAAATTGGATGTGAAAGTGAATGCAATACTAGATGTAAATCTAGATACAATACCCAGTGCAAAACCTGATGCAAAAGTGGATGCACAAAGGGATGCAATAGTCAATGAAAACCTAGAAGCAAAAAAGGATGCAAGTGTGGAAGCAAAAGCAGGGACAAAATTGGGTAAAAATTTGGGCACAATGAAAGTGGATGCAAAAGTGGACGCAATAGTAGATGCAAAAAAGGACACAAATTATATGGATGCAAAACAAAATGCAAAAAAGGATGCAACTGTGGGTGCAAACTTAGATGCAATAGTAGACGCAAAAGAGGATGCAAAAGTCTATGAAACAAAATTAGATGCAAAACTAAACATAAAATGGGATGTAAACCTCGATGCAAAACCCGACACAATAGCGGATGCAAAAATAGAAGCATAAGTACATGCAAAAGTCGACACAAACATGGGTGAAAAAGCGGAGGCAAACATGGATGCAAAATGGGGTGCAACAAGATTAGATGAAAAAACTAGGTGCAAAATTAAGTGCAAATCCCAGCACAAATCCTAGTGTTAATCCAGGTGCTAAATTCAACGCAAATTACACTGGATTTAGCAAAAAGGCACAAAAATGCCTAGAATAGCGTCAACCCAAGAAATTGTGCCTACTTGGGCAAGGAAATGAATAAAATCACATTAAAAGGGGGTCTAGACGCCAAAAAAAGGAATGAAAAGGGACGCTAATCACAAGGTTTTGTTGTAGTGTGAGGTTGTGGTAGTTGTAGTGACCTTCCATCCACCTCTTGACCCAACCATGAAGAGGAAAAATTTCCCAGTCTAAGAGATTACCTTTTGACACTACTTTGCTTAGATCAATGAAATTTTTGTAACTGGAACTACCTCAAGTACCCTATAAAGTTGGCCTCCCAAAGTAACAATGAAACTACAGGGCCTGGACTCATATACAACATGATGTTTTTACATATAGGATTGTCATATAATAACATCAAAAAATTCAAGCTGGGTGACAGCACACAATACCTCATATTAGAAGGGATTGATGTCATAGGATAGGTGGAATTACTGACTAAATAGATGTCTCACCATTAGATCAACCAACCGATGGTGTATGGTTGGGGGTGAAGCATTGTTGATAACTTCAATATTTTGATGACCTAAGCTAAGATCAAGTTCTATTGGATTCTATTGTCAACAATAAAATTTAGTGAAGGCCCCTTCACCCACATCTATGAGTGGAAGATTCACTCCCCTTCTTATGGCTCCTCTAGATTTTTTGGTTAGATATTTGCAATCGTGATGGTGGCGTTGGGTTCTGCATCAATGATCTACTTTCCTTTGTCTTGGGAATAATAGGTCCTAATATTGGTTTCATTGCATGTAATGGTTCCTCTTGATAGAATCTTTGTTATCCAATTCTCTCTTGTATTTTCATTGTGTATTTCATTTATCTATTTGCGCCCATGTTCCTTTTATGAGTTCCATAACATATTTACATGTTTCTCTTCTCTTCTCTTGGCATTAAAACCTTTTTAATCCCCACCCTCAATATTTTTATCATAAGGGCTCTTGACATATCCATGTCTTTGGAAAGAGTAGGCAATAATGATTTCACAAACCAATTTGCTAAGAATTCATCATGGATGTCCTCTTTTATTAGTCAACAATGCCTCCACCATTCATGTATATGATCATAAATGTAAGTAGTGGCGGTTTGTTAGAGTGATGTCAAAATTTTTGTTCTTGTCTCATAGTGAATAGGTGGCTATAAATGTGTAAGGAAGACCATGGCCAAAGAGGAAAATTCCATATATGTGTTGCGAGGGAGATCAATGTACCATTTAGTAGTACTACTTGTGAGAGTGTGTTGAAATAGATGCAAACGAATATTATTGTCAACCAAGGAGTTGGATGAACATCATAGATGGAAAGTCATCACATGTGTAGAATGATATTCTCTTGGTCGTCCATCAAATGTGGGTATGTCGAATGGGAATTCAGTCGAAATTTTGGGCCACCCATTTAGATTCAAAACATGATCATTAGTTATTCAGGATAAATTTGACAAGTTCAATGTGGAAAAAATGGTGATCTTATCAGAGTTGTAAATAGTCATCTTTTGCACATGTGGGGATTCATACCCCATGGATTAGGGTTATGTCTCTCGAATTGATTGAAAATACAATAAATGTTTCTCGATGTAGGAGGTGTTCCCCAAGGAGGATTACTTTTTAGATATATAGGTGTATCTCAAGATGTCCTCCAAGTGATTCTTCCTAGAAAGAAGGTATATTGTCAATATAAGCAATAGTGTGAAGTGTGAGAGACATTCTACAGTAGTCATGGATTCAATGATTGAAGACATGCAGAGGTTTAGTGGCGTGTTCCAGATAGATGTGAGAAGTGCAGTGGTGCACAAGTTTCTAGTGGTGATGGGTGAGTTGCATGATGCATGTGCATGAGAGATGCACAGTGATGCATGTGTGTGTGCATGGAGGTTGCATCATGCATGTGTATGATATTTTCACATTGCATGTGCATGGATGCATTTTTAATACACTAATGTGATTTGTGCATGAACCTCAAAGTAGGGTATCGGAAACCTAATCTCATCGACAAATTAGAAAATGGAATTCGAGAGGCAAAAGTCACTATTTATTGTGTGAATCGAGTGATCAAAGAAGGAGGGAAACTTAATGCATGCAAGAGGGCGCAACCTTGAGAGGAGACAGTGCAGTCTAGCAGAGAGAGAGAGAGAGTTTGGATCTGAGAGAGGTCAGTCATATCTTATCTGAGGCAGAGGGAGATCAAATTTGGGGCATACACTAATTCTACATCATATTGTTATGTTCAGAGCACAAAGTTGATTCCCCAAACAGTGGGGGCACAGTTCACTGGTGAGGGGCGAGTCCTAAGATAGGATTATTCTATATTTGAGAGAGGGATTCACCAATAAATTGATCCAGAGAGGCAGAAGGGTGTGAGCCCAATTAGAGATCAATTTCAGAGAGGAGGGTGAATGCTTACATGAGGGGGGTGAATGCTTGCATGAGTTGAGAGGGAACATCCATCAAATATCATATTTGAGGATCAGAAAATATTTATCTTGAGATAATTTTTTTGTTTTACTAATCCATTCTTCTCATTGTAAATTGTTTAAATATAATATAAGCTTCTATATCTCTCTCTCATTGGTTTTTCGGCAAGGTTTTTCCAAGGTCTTCTTACCAAAAACAAGTGTGCTTTATGTGTGATTGCTATTGTGTTAGAAGTTGTAGAGATCTCATGTGTTGCCTATTATGATATTGATTGTATGCTTATATGTTATCTAGGATTGAGTTTCATTATTAGTATATTATATGGGATTAGAGAAATTTGTGGTCAAGTTGAGATATGTGTTTTTCAAAGTGAGTAGTGACATCTAGAAAGTCTACATGATTACTCCCAGTAAAAAAACCACTCCATTGTGGAATGGTTTTAACATGTGGATTAGTGCCCCTGGAATATTACCATTTGTAGGAGAAAAATTATCCCCAAGAATAAATCAAAGCCATGGAAAAGTGGTGCTAACAAGTGGATTGGTTTCCCCTGACACATTACCACCGATTTGAATAGGATTTCCCCAAGGCATATTTCTAGTTGAAGGCGTAGGATGACTCCTAGAACGTTACCACCCCAAAGTGGAGGATAAATCCATGGACCATTGTTATTCCAAGGTCAAGAGTTTCTACTGAGAACAATAACATTTTTTTATGAAGAGTTACCCCCGATAACAGGTTCGGGCCAAAAATTGGGAATGATTGAGAATTGTTGCAACCTCCTATGAAATTGTTGGCTTTGGATTGACTAGCACAACCATATGGAAAAACTAAGTTTGGTAAATAATACCCACTAGTAGGATACTTAAGTATGAATCCAACATGTTTATGGGATTAGGACCCATGAAGTTAGTGATATGCACTGAAGTTATTGTAGTGGGCATGCTAGTAACAAGAAAACTTGGTAGTGGGAGTGGAACACTTACTGAAGGCATCCCATAAGTATGAGTTCCTATATTTTGATATGTGTTAGTGCTATCATAGGCATGAGTTCATTTGATAACCATATGAGGCATTATAGAACTAGACTCTTCGGATCTGACGATGAGCTAGGATCTAACATAGTGTGTCATAAATTAGAGAAAAAATAAGACAAATCAAAATATAATATGCCCACTGTGAGTACTTTAATATCCCTTCTTAACCCTATTATTATGTAATCGAAAAAAAAAATGTAAGTGTTTCCTGACAAAGAGTTGAAGGTTGAGGCCTTCCCAAAAATATTTGTAAGTATTATTGTTTATTTCCTAAGTTTTAATTTTGGATGTGTAGAATTAGGAGACTGAAGGCTTAACACAACTAAATGATAAGGGAAATGAATCCACTAGGGGGTTGAATAAATTGTTGGAAAGCCATGAGTTTGATGACGGGGTCATCTTAGTGCCGCAAGTGCCTAAAGAAAAATTAATTGATTTGTTGGCATAAATCCTTTAGGTGTTGTTCTAAAGTTGAGTATAGTCTTACAAATTTTAAGTTTCATCCTAAATTGAGGTCGGTGGCTATTCGTCGAAATAATTTAATGAACTTCTATGAACTAAAAAAAATTTCCACGGAAAAATTCGTAATTTTATTTCATCTATGAACAAAATTACATTCACATATGTATAAAAGGTAGTTAAGTACCCCATACATTGTCAACAAAAAACACTAATATGTTTCTACAGTACCACAAAAAAATTTACAGTTTTTTACAGCCATTATAGTATCTACTCATATCAACAAAACAAGTTTTATCCAAAAACAGTTCACAGAAGTCATATATCTAAGATATACACATATAGTTGCCTTTTAATCCCTGTTCAAGCAAAAAGTGCATGTTCCTCATTGAGTGGGCGATGATAATAACTGTAACTACCAACTGGAGCATGTTCTAATATCTTCCAGCAACCAAATAGTAGTTGTGTGGATTCCTTGTAAATCCTATCAGCCACCCCCATTCTGTTCCCTGTAAACATGTGTAACAGATATACTGTCAAATCTATGTTGTAAAAGAGCCACTTCCTCAAGAATAGGAAGAAGTCGTAACACATGACGTCAAGTAAATCCTTTATCCCAATCAATCACAATCATAGAATCACAAAAAACTTGTAAATAATGACAATCCTTTTCCACAACAAATAGGAGTAGAATTTTTAGAGCCATCAATTCTGCAAAACTGTTGGAAACCCTCCCAAGGCCATCCTATATATGAAAGGAATGAGTAGGAGAAATAAAAGATAACCCCCGCCCCCGCAGGTGGGCTGTTGCTCTTGAGATGAGCCATCAAAAAAAACCCAAGTCCTAAGTTGGTCAATCTCCTCCACGCAAACAGCCCTAACCAAAGTGATCTTGTTTACCTGGGGAAAATGTTTAAAAACAACCAAAATATTGGCAACAACCAGCTCCAAAGGCGTTCATCGATCTTGAAAAATAGATTTGTTTCTGGCCAACCAGACACCCCAAGCAATAATGCAAGGAAGTGCTCTGGATGTCATAAAACTGCGCTTAGCAAACCATAAACATAAGGCCTCCACAAAGTTCAGACCATGCCAAACAAAGCAAGAATTTAGTGTTATTCCAAACTTCTGTCAAATCTGTTGAGTGTAACAGCAATTAAAAAAGAGATGATCAAGTGTTTCAATAGAGTTGCAGCAAAGTGCACATCTTCCTGGACCATGAAAGCATCTACTTTGAAGAACATCCCAAGTAGGAGCTTTGTTTTCCAAAATAGTCCAGCAAAGAATTTTTGCTTTAGCTGGACACTTTAATTTCCAAATTTTCTTCCACCACCAAATAATTGGCCGATTCTAAACCTCCAAATTTAATTGTATATAACTATGCTATGGTGTATATTCCCCATAGGAGTGATGAACCCAAACCAGCAAATCCTCCTAGACCAATAATCTAATATGTAAGTTTCTCAACGCTACCAAGTAATGAGACCATTCCGCTGAAATTTCAACAGACACTCCCAATCTATGTCCAGAAACCCATCCTTGATGCCACATCATCGATATCCCAGGATCTACCATATTAGAGAGGAAAAAAATACCCGTTCTAGCCAGGATTAGTCTTAAATCCATAGATAATATGTGAGCAGCACTAAAACCCACCCAAGGGTCCAATCCAACCCAAACCAGCCTACCATTTCCAACCCTCCAAACCAGTACAGAACCAATCAAACGAAAATAATGTATTACTGTCTTCCAAATAACAGAGCAACCACCTCATGATTTATCATCCAACAGAATCCAAACCAAAATAGTAAGAGGAGCAATGTACTTTTGTTGTACCACCCGAGTCCACAAACATTCTGAATGAATAAGTCTCTAAGAAATTTTAGCAGCCAATGCTTTTGCAAAAAGAAAGATTTTTTTAAGCCCTGACCCCCAAGTGCTTTTGGGATGGCTAAACGTTCCCATAAAACCCAAGCCATTACCTGATGATCTGGGCTTCCCCTCCACAGATAAGTGAAACAAACTTGGTGCATCCTCTCCAAAATACCTTTAGGTATCCAAGAAAAGGGCATCCAAAAAACCAGAATGGCTTCCAAAATAGATTTAATCAAAACCAATCTGCCTACTCTAAATAGCCAACGATAACTCCATCCCAGAAATATATTTTCAAATTTTTCCAAGAGCCACATCCAATCAGCTATACAATAGGCATTTGGTTTCAAAAAAATCCCAAATATTTAAGTCCATCCTCAAGCCGTGACGAATTAAAAGAAAATAAAGAAGAAAGCCATATTATCTCCCTGTCATCCAAATTTGAGTAAGAAATGGTAGATTTATCATCATTGACTACCATGCCAGTAGCAACTTGTAGCAGATGTAGACCTTCTTTGAGTTTAATAATATCATGGTGAGAACCATCACAAAAAATGAAGATATCATCAACAAAGAGTAAATGAGTGATAAACAATACCTCAAAAATAGGAATGCCTTTGAAGGATCCAACAACTTTGGCCACTAAAATGAAACGGCTCAGCCCTTCAGCCACAAGGAGGAAGAGTAAAGGAGAGAGTGGACATCCTTGCCTCAAACCACGTCCAGTACTATAAAAAGGACTAGCAGAACCGTTTATAAGAACAACAAATCTTACCGTAGTAAGGCATGCCATAATCCATTTTATAAAATCACAACAGAAGCCCAGATGTTTAACTAACATCCGAATATAAATCCAGCTTACCCTGTCAAATGCCTTAGATAGATCAATCTTTACAACCACCCCTTTCCACCTACAAGTCTTTAAACAATGTAACCCTTCATGAGCCACTCCAATAGCCTCATGTATCTGTCTACCTTCAAGAAAGCCAAACTGTTCACTGGATATACAAAGGGAGAGAATAACTTTTAATCTCCTGGAAATAACCTTAGCAATGATCTTGTAAAGACAGTTGCAAAGAGATATAGGACTAAAATCATCAAATTTATCAGGCTAATAATTTTTAGGAATAAGTGCGATAAAAGTTGTATTAATAGGCCCATGTACATGACCAACCAGACTGGATTCTTCAACAACCTTCAACAAATCACCCCCCACAAGATCAAAGAACCCAATATAGAACTCAACTGGCCACCCATATGGTCCCGAGCTTTTATCCTTTTGGAATGAGTGGAGAACCTTGAGTAACTCATTATCAATGACTCCCTCCATTAGCCTCCTGTTATCATTATCATCCACAAAAATAGGAAAAAAATGTGCAACTCGAACAATTTCCGCAAGAGACAGGCCAGTCGGAGCAGTGAATAGGCCTCGAAAATGTTGAACCCCCAAACCATCCAAACCATCAAAAGAAGAAACTAGATCACCCCGGTCATCATTGAGTTCCCAAACGGTATTGGATAATTTCCTTCCTTTTGATAAAGCTTGAAATAATTTTTTATTTTCATCCCCACATGTTAACAAAAGAGCCCGACTTTTTAATCGCCAAGAGCTTCTTTTTCCCCCAAAATATTTTGGCATCTATCTTCAAAAGGAATGACTTCATCTTTTGTAGCCTGATCAAGGAATCCCAACCCTGGCCTATTGAGAATCTGATCCAGAAAAATTTCACAATGATGAATATCCTGTTCATCCCTCAATCATTTTGCATGGGCCCAAGTAATAGTAGCTTGTTTTACTCTACTAAGATTATCCATAAAGAGAACCCCTGCAAAATCTCCAGTCCCAATAGGAATTGGGATCCACAAATCCTGTACCAATTTACAAAAAGAAGGTTCCTTTAACCACTCAGTATTAAATTTGAAAGGACTAGGAGGTTTCCAAATCCTTCCCTAAATCTCAAATAAAATAGGACAATGATCAAATTCCCCTCCACATGCCACCCATTGTCGAACCATATCACACTCCAAAACCAAACGATCTGCAACCAAGAATCTGTTCAAACTCTTGGCCACCTGATTCTCACCGGTCCTCTTATTCTGCCATGTTGGAGAAAGCTTTATAGGAGCAATAGCCAGAATATCATGATACGCAAAGGTGCTAATAAGAAAAGGTGCTAGGGTATTTGGAACCGCCTTAGGTCCCAAAACCTCAGCACATCCCAAGGATAGGTTAAAGTCACCTCCCAAAATCACCTCTCGATTAGTGACAAAATCCTTGTTTAAAAGAGAATTCCAATAAGGCACCCTATTTACATAAGGTCCATAAATGTTCAGAATAGTCAGCACCTTCCTAAGGTGTGCATTGTTGGGATTTTTCCCCCTGCGACCTAGGTTCAGCCCCCTCTCTTTGGTCAGCACGACAAAGCCCAAGATATCAGCTCGAAGGAGCAGAGCCCAGTCGGCAACACCTACAACACAAATGTCATCTCACCCGAGATATCTCAGTTCTTATGGGTAACTTCCATAACCATGTTTTCGCAGTTTGTGCAGGATGGTTTTTAAGTCCTTAGCCCTGCACCAAGGTTTCCAACGAATACTGGGAAGGTGGGTTGGTGGTTTGCGCTTTATATATCAACACTGAGGTATTACTTGCCCTTATTTATGCAATATTACACAAATGCACAATGAACAGTCATCATAAATATATTCATTACTTGACATAAATCATTCATACAATTATCTCTTTAAAGCACAATACCCAATCAATCAGTTAACACAGTAAATATGCACTTGTCTAAGCTACTCAACATTCACGCATATACACAGCATGTAGCATGGAAACCCATCCAAGAAAAACCACAAGGTTCTCTTCATTTGGCATTGGCATGAGAAAATAGATGCACCTTTGTCTGTACATAAAGCTACAGACTCTATTCAAGATCTTCTCTTTTATCTCTACAGACTTCTTTCCCTCTCAAGCTCTTTGTTCTTCTCTATCTTTATCACTCTACTCTACTCTTACTCAGCGATCCACACACATATTGGATCGACTCGACCTTCTCTATCTGTATGCGCACTCAAGTGCAGATCCACTACTCTAATGCACTCAACGATCTAGAGTTACCTACTCAAAATTGTTGTATCCTCTACTCTGCTCAAAAAGCATCTAAACAAGAACTAGCTACTAGGATAACTGATTGACCGACTAACCCATTTATAGTTTGGGTTTCTCCTTTTATAGCCCTATTACAAACTCGATATATTCCCATACATGCTTGTTTCAGACTCAATCATGACTTGATGCAGACCCTAACAGACTCAGGTACAGTCACTATCTCAACCGACTTACTATCTTTAGCCCACAGGCTGTCTTTCCTATTCTAGCAAAATACAACCAAAGAAGCGTTATCGACCTGACTTACAAAAATTCCTTTACGCATGTGGTTTATGTCGGCTCTAGTCGAGCTCATACCCACAAGCACTAAGGGATGTTGCTTCTCTGCATCATTCCTTACTGTCACTTTCTGGCCGTTACCTTATATGCATGCCTGCTTCCACGAATATTCTACCATGTCATCATATCTCTTGCTCTGTCCTTTTGTCGTAGCTTACAAAACTAGCACAGCTTCCTCATCTCGCGCCTTCTCTTTTCCTTTATCATTTTCTTCCCTCTTCTATCGTAGCATCCTTCCCTTTTTCCTTGATGTTGTTTACTAAGTTGCAACTCCTTCTTCTTCTTCCTTGTCCTCGTTTTCCCTTACTTAGGCAGAATTCCATATGAGTTATGCCCTTCTATCCTGGGCCCAACAGGCCCTCAACACTTACCTATCGCTTGTCCCGAACCATGCGGGCTACTAGTCTGTAAACTGAATGCATGAATTTTGGTCTAAAATTACTCCACAATTTTCAGCAGCTTCTCTTTTTCTGCGTGCACTTCTTCTTCAAATTTATGCATGTGCTCCACCAGGTCAGAATTGACGTGTTCCGCCATGTTACTTTCTACTGAGGCCGCTATGTCATGCACCTTCTAGTGCAAAAACTAAACCAGCGTTGTGACCCTTTCTACTTCTAACTGTAACTCGTTTATCTTTTCCTCCTATTGCTGCTATTGTGCGTGCAGCGTAGTGGTTCATTGTTGCAGGCTACGCATTGCTATGGTTTTGACCTTTTTCTGCTCCAAGGGAAGCTGCTTTATCTCATTTTGTATCTGTGTGATATTTGCTTCTAGCGCAGTGAGGTCACTTGCAATATTCTGTGATTACTCATCATCTAGGAGAGTCTCCCAAGTCTGGGAGACTTAGTCGACGGCTTTAGTACATGTCTTCTTTATTTCCTGTACCCTTTTTGCAGCCTGCGTGGCTGGGTCATGTCGAATTTCCAACACTTCTAGTGGGGTGCTGGGTATATGTTATGCTTCCAATTCAGTTACCTTCTTCTTAAGTTTAGTGGCTATATTTCCCAACCTAAGGACCTTGTCTAACCATTTGTTGGGATTTCCCCCCTTACAACCCAGGTTCAGCCCCCTCTCTTTGGTCAGCGCAACAAACCCCAAGATATCGACCCGACGGAGCAGAGCCCAGCCGGAAGCACGTGTGACACAGATGTCGTCTCACCCAAGATATCTCAATTCCTATGGGTAACTGCCATAACCATGTTTCCGAAGTTTGTGCAAGAGGGTGTTTAAGTCCTTGGCCCTGCACCAAGGTTTCCAATGAAGACTGGAAAGGTCGGTTGGTGGTTTGCACTTTATATATCAACATTAAGGTATTACTTGCCCTTATTTATGAAATCTTATGCAAATGCACAATGAACAGTCATCACAGATATATTCATTACTTGACATACAACATTCATATAGTTATCTCTTTAAAGCACAATACCCAATCAATCAGTTAACACAGTAAATATTTACTTGTCTAAGCTACTCAACATTCATGCATATACACAACATGTAACGTGGAAACCCATCCAGGAAAAAACCACAAGGTGCTCTTCATTTAGAATTGGCATGAGAAAATAGATGCACCTTTGTTTGTACATAAATCTACAGACTCTATTCCAGATCTTCTCTTCTATCTGTATAGACTTCTTTCCCTCTCATGCTCTTCGTTCTTCTCTATCTTTATCGCTCTATTCTGCTCCTACTCGGTGATCTGCACATAGCCTGGATTGACTCGACCTTCTCTATCTATATGTGCATAGAGCTGCAAATCCAGTACTATGATGCACTCAACGATCCAGAGTTACCTACTCAAAATTGTTGTATCCTCTACTTTGCTTAAAAAGCGTCTAAACAAGAACTAGCTAATAGGCTAACTGATTGACTGGCTAACCCATTTATATCTTGGTTTTATCTTTTTATAGGCCTATTACAGACTCGATATATTCCCATACATGATTGTTACATAATCAATCATGACTTGATACTGACTCTAACAGACTCAGTTGCAGTCGTTATCTCAGCTGACTTACTATCTTCAACCCACAGGTTGTCTTTCCTATTCTAGAAAAATACGACCAAAGAGGTGTTATCGGCCTGACTTACAAAAATTCCTTTACGTGTGTTGTTTCTGCCGGATCCAGCCGAGCTCGTACCCACGATCATTAAGGGTTGTTGCTTCTATGCATCATGCCTTACTGTCACTTTCTAGTCGTTACCTTATCTGCATGCCTGCTTCTATGAATATTCTGCCATGTCATCATATCTCTTGCTTTGTCCTTCCATCGTAGCTTACAAAACTGGTGCAACTTCCTCATCTCGCGCCTTCTCTTTTCCTTTCTCCTTTTCTTCCCTCTTCTGTTGTATCATCCTTCCCTTTTTCCTTGATGATGTTTACTATGTCGCAGCTCCTTCTTCTTCCTTGTACTCTTTTTCCCTTACTTAGGCAGAATTCCATATGAGTTATGCCCTTCTATCCCAGGCCCCACATGCATCAAAAAGATCCAGAACAATACCAGAGGAAAAACTCCACATACCATCACATCAACAACTCTTCAAGTTCCACCTCGAGGGTAAACCACCAGAACGTCCACACACATCCACTACAACAAACTGCCAACCCAGAAGCAGGGTTTCTAAAATACAAGGCATATCTTCATTCAAGCCCAAAGTTTCTTGAAGAAGAACCACATTAGGGCAATTGAAATCAATCAAACGCTGAAGAGATGATTTTTTGGAGGGTTCACCAACCCACGACAGTTGAAGGACATAATATTCATGTGATAACACCATCCAGGGCTTGCACTACTCCAAGTTCCCAATTGATAGAAGATTGTTTTCCTGATGCCGCATCCAAAAGAGCACGCTTTTGTGCACGCGAGAAGTGATATTTTCTCCTATGAATCCTTAAAGAAGAGAAACCATGGGAGGTTATAGATAAACCCTTAACCCTGGTGTCCTCATCTAACACCTCACGATTTCTTTAGATTGTATCGGATGCTCCGTCCCTTAGAGGTGCTAGAAGAAGAGGGTCCAACGGAAACAATAGAAGGAGAGCAAACAAGAACTCACCCCGGGAATCGAACAGGGTATCCCACCAGATATAAGGGAAAGCTTGCCAAGGTAGAGGAGACCACCATAGAATCATCCATACAAATAGGAAATTTAAAAGAAAATTCATAGGATGAACAATTAACAAACGTACTCGGGGAAGTCACGAGATCATTTGTCCGAGAAGCAAAAATAATCTTACCAACTGCATCCTCAGTAGTAGGCACATGAACATGACCATCTGAAGCAGTAGGCTTCTCCTCATCCCCAGTCTCTCGAACATCAATGCATGGAGAGTGTCCTCCCAACACCTCCCCCAACCGAGATGGAAACTTGGACAACCTCGGCTTCATCCAAGACTGACTGCCAAAAAAAGACCTTTTACCCGAAAAGGTAAAGGTCATGAAGCCACCAGGTGTCCATATGCATGACGGCGGTGGTAGCAGAAGGGGACACCTTCGTAATCCAAAACTTCTGTAATAGTACTCGACGATGTCTAAATTTTTATGCCCATCGAAATCCTAAGTTTAAGATCAATATTTACCAAAATCTGGGCCATCTTCATAACCCCCGAAGTCTGAAAAGAGAGGTCAGCAGCGAAAAAATCACCCAAGAAGTTCCCAATTGCAGCAAAGCGAGAAGACGTCCAAATATGCATAGGTAAACCGAGCAGCCGAACCCACAGGGTTCCAGCGCCACCTTCTCCATTTTAGCATCAAATAGTGGATCCCATCCTTTCAGAAACGGAGGAATGCCCTCCATACACCACTGAAGACCAAGAACCATGTCCACCAATTCACTAGAGTTGAAAATGAAGGAGAACCAACATTTTTCCAGCACCCTAGTTTAGTTCAACTGAGGCAAAAAATCCCCTCATTGATCCACCGCCCACCGATTGAGAAAATCCTGGCCAAAATGTCTTCCACGGGCCCACCTGTTCACCTCCCCTGCAACAGAAGAGCCTCCTGGACCACCTGCCTGAGAAAAAGAAGGAATCATCGGAACAGTTCCCACCTCCGGCCGCCGACAGGGTTCTCGGTCAAACCCGGCAGCAAAGAAATCACCCACCAAGAAAGAAGATGGAATAGTCACTGACCTAGGTAAAAAAAACTTCTCTGACTGACCAGGCAATAAAACCCTACTAAGGTCATTAGAGGTGACTAAGGGAAAAGACACCGGAGGAGCCAAATCAGCACCACCACACCCAAAATCCGCCAAATCGTCAATCACCCTGCCAGCGGGCCCAGATGAAACCAAAAATGCCAAGTCCTTCGCATCTCCTGCCAAATCTGCAAACCCAAGTTATGAATTCTCCAGAGGGTTAGTTAACCACCCAAGAAAATCCAAAACGATCCCATCTCCCAAAGTAGGGCCAGATGTCAGGTCAATCTCTAGCATAGGACCCCCTCCTGTCACTGTCGAAGCAGGCATAGCAGCACCCATCCTGGTTGAAACCTCTGTATCCTCCATGATAGCGATTCCACTCCCAAAGGTATGGCGGTAAGAAACAAGAATGCTGACGAACAAGCCAACAAAACCCGAAAAGATAGGATACCATAGCGGAAACCCTGCGGCAAAAATGGGAAGGCGGCCCTTAGTCGTTCCCTAAAGAAGCCAGCCATGCCCAATACGCTGCACCCCGAGACTAAAACGAAAACCTGGAACACAAGGAAAAACTAGTAAACCCTAAGAGCCATCAGCAAAAAAATTTACAGAGCTCTTGCGCTGCATCCCAAAACATCCCGGTGCATTGTATTATGTTTTGCACCGATCAAACTCCTATGAACTAAATATTAGTGTAAAGCTAAGTATTATTACATGACCTTAAATAAAACTAAGAGTTCTTGCTAGATATTAATAATTGTCTTATTTCCTGCAGAGGATGCCATGAAATTCCTCCATAGATCCCTAAAAGGAAAGAATCTAGATTTTTCATATATATATATATATATATATATATATATATACATGTGTGCGTGTGTGTGTGTGTGTGGATAAACTAATTGTTATATATATGCGGGGGGTAAACTAATTGTATTTATAAAGAATTATAACAATCATGCTCCTTTTCTAGAGAGGGCGTAAACATATTTTAATTATATAAAAAGGTTTTTGTTAGAACTTTTGTATTTATATATATTGAAGAGCCATTTTTTTCAGCAAAGAAAAAACAATTTTCTTGCTATTCGTAGGATTCAAATAAACAAAGTCTTTACATAGCTTCTGCCACCAGGCTTCCAAACTTTCGGCCTATTGAGGCCTGGAAATTCGCAGGCAACAACAGCAAGGGATTCTCCCCAGTCAACGTTCCCAACTAGCCCGTGACTATTTAGTGTAGGGAATTCGTCCGGTTTGCGGTCCAACTACCATAGGTCAAGTAACAAAAATAAAAGGTTTTACCGGTTGCGGCCCGGTCCACTGTGTATATTTTTGTATTTTTTAGTTTTAAGTATGACATGCAAGTGCCTAGCTAAAATGCAGATTGATTAAGAAGGCAAGGAGTGGTCACAATGTGATGCGCAGGTTCTTACCTCTTGTCTTAGACTCTCTTGCATCTGAATCACACACAACAAGGAATTAAAATTGACTACCTAACCTATCCCTAGGGAGCAAGATTATCATTTATTAATGAGTAATGTATTTTGTACATGCATTATGAAAAATCACAGATAGTTGATACTTCTTTCAAAACACATGAACATTTAAAGATATTTGAACAACTAGATAGCCAATTGTTTATGAACAACATTCATTACTCATAGTGGAAATTTTCACAAAATAAACTAGAGAACGTTCATGCAAGAACATAGGTTCAAAGAGTTAGAATGATCTCACAGTTAATGGACACAAAGCTGAAAATGAAATAGTTCCTCTTCAACAAATGCATAGCACAACATTTGAACATTCCACCAAGATTTCTCCAACAGGCAAACTGTAATTATCTATTGCAAAAGGAAATAGTTCTTCTTACAATATGTCTTCACCAATCTAACTAGGAAAAATTCCCTCTCTTATCTAAATCTTCTATATTTATATAAAAAGAACAAAACCGTTGGACTTCCCACGAATGACTCTTGAGCTTCCCCAACTCTTCACCTCCCACACTTTTCTTTCATTAAGTGCTTATAAAATTTACAATATATTACAATAAAAAAAATAAAGTGCTCATGAGGAGGGTCCCGCTTGACTATTCAAAAACTTCTTCCATACTGAAGCCTCTGAGGCAATGCTTTCGAACTCGGAAGGTTCTAAGAAACGAATATTTATTTTGAATTTAGCATCCTGATTTCTTATTACTTCTATTCTAGCTGCGCTCAGGCGAAGTTGGTCCTCAAGCAACTACACACTAACCACGGAATGAGCTACTTCATTCCTCAGGGTTTGCTCATCTAAGGCTTTGATGTGCTGGATCCTTTGTTCATCTTCTTGATATCTCCTTTGCAACATCTCCAAGAACAGACTGTGGTCTGGAAAGGTATCCATTCTCTGTTTAGCCTCAACCTGGCAGCGATTATAAGTGATCAAAAGTCTCCTGAAGAATTCTGCACAAGCCCCCTTTGTCTTCTTAACAGCCTTCTTGAATTCTTCAGCTGTGTTTATGGAAAACTCCAGTAAATCATAGTCTTGCCTTAGGGCTTGTTGATCTTTTGATGGTAGATCTGCAGGGGTTTCTTCATTCGCTTCCAATACCGCCATCCTTCCTGTCAGGACTTCTAAGATGTCCTACGATCTGTCTACAAAATATGAAGAAGTTTCCAAAATCTCTTCTATCTGATTATCTACCTGCAAGATCTTGCACCTTTCTTCCTCTATGGCTACTTGCAGCTGGTGCATCTTGCTCCTCTGTGCCAGAACATGCTCCTTAAAAGGCTGAAGATTAACTTGTTGTTCCCTGGCCTCTTCTAGAGCTGCTATTAACGAGGTAACATGTTCTCTCAACTCTGTGGTCTGCCCCTGAGATTGCCTTTCAGATTCCTCCAAGGTAGATTTTTGTAGCTCCAATTCCCCTATATTACCTAGCAGTTGCTCCTTTTCCATTCTTAACTCTTGACATTCCTGTTGCACTTTCTCGAGACTTCCTTGGGCAGCCTCCATAGATCTCTTCTCTACTTGGAGGAACTGGAGCTTAGCTTTTGAAGACTTTATTTCCTATTGTATGTCTTCAAACTTTCTTTTCAATCTATTATTTTCCTCTCTCTCTCTCTCTTCTTAGGGTATCTTTTAGCTAGGTAGTAGACTTCTTTGACTGTTCAAGATCAATCATCATCCGATCTACATTGTCCTCAGAAGCATGGATCAATGCAGCCCCAGCTCTGATGGTGAATCTGGGGTCCTTGTCTGTCCCATATACTACAGTTGTATCATTTATCATTTTACCCGACTGCCCCTCAGTCTCGACCTTTCTCTCGATCCTCTTCACTATTCTTTTCCTTTCCCTATCATAAAATATAGTGCTAAAATCCGGTACCTCCTCCCCTTTCTTCTGCTCAAAAGGGATTAGCCTAAGGGTGGGGACCATAGCCTGTCCTGTTGTGCTGCTAGCAGCTGCCTTAGGATCTTGAATATCAGGATTACCCAAGTCCTGAGCCTGACTGTCTACAGGATCGGAAGTTGATTGCTCTGTCACTGCCCTTGTCAGCTTTAGCCTTTCTGCTTCCTGCTTCTTCAATTCCTCATCCATCTTTCTTTTCTTTTCCTCCTCTTCACTCTAGGTAGCTTCTTCTGCCTTTCTAGCTGCTTCTTGTTCTGCTCTTCTCTTCTCTTCCTCCTCACCTTTGAGCCAGCTTTCGGCTTCCTGTGCTAGCCGCCTACCATTTTCATCCCTTTTTTCTAGCTTCTTCCTCCTCTGCCTTTTCTTGCTCATCCTGTCATTTCCCGCCTTTGGTGGTGATTTTATTTTTAAACCTTCTTCTTAAGGCCGTTATATTTTGTGCACTGCGGAAAATGGATTCCTCTCTATCGAAGTGGCTTGTGTATTCAAAATGCACATTTGCCTCCCTGCAGTGCTCTGCCACTTTATTTCGGGAATCGTTCCTATGGAAATTCATTTCCCCAATTCTTCCACAAATTCATCAGCTTTCTTTACTCTTGTGAACTTATAGCTTCCTAACCTGAATGGTAAGGGAGGATAAGCTGATTTCTTATGTTCAAATAAAAATCTCTCTATACCATCTAAGAAGACTTGTCTAACTGCCTCTTTGTGGACTACATAGTCGGTGGCATATTTTGGCAGTAGAGAGGGTGCTCTGGAGCATCCATACATTCTGAAATACAATCCATCCTCAGTTAAGTAGTAGTTTGCATATTCTTCAATCACCTGCAATGCTTCCTCCGACATGCAGTTGCACTCTTTCAAGAAAATCAAGGTATATAATGGCATGATGAAGTGCTCACACACTTCCCTATAGTGACTATGGTATTTGTGTGCCCACAGTGGCTTGTATGCTGAGTAGACTGGTGTTCTCTTCTGGTCCCAGATACACCTCAGATTGGGGAAGGGTTGGTTGCATAGTATGCAATCAATCAGTATAGAGCTCATATAGAACTCTGATCTCTTCTGGGACACCCCTCCTAATGCTTATGCAATGCAGGCTGAGAGGTTGTTGGACACAATGTTTGCCCAATTGAACACTGTCCCCTGGGTTGCCACATAGAAGATGATAGGCACCCATTCCAACTTAAAGCTTTTACCATGGGCCCTTCCAAAAATCCTATTCAGCACCAGGGCAATGAACCTGTAAGGGGTTCTTAGAGTGGCAGTATCATATTCCCCGGTTGGCCTAGTTCTAAAGTTCTTTCCAGGCACCAGCATTCTCTTTAGTGTCTCGACTAGGTCCATCTTAATCATCTTCAGCCAGTCTTTAGTCAAGTACACTTGTGCTTCTGGTAAGTGGTAGGCCAGTGATACATACCCAAGGCTATAAGCAGCATAACCCTGTTTATCAACATTTTCCAAAATCATGGTGGTTACATCTTCCCTGGGAAGAATCCACCCAATCACCTCTGAGCATGGAAAAAGCTCAGGTCTGGTAGCAACTCTCATTAATGCAGATCTCTCTATATTGGCATAGATGGTTTCCTCCTCAAAACCTGTGTCAGGTACTTCCCGGTGTGTTATTAGTCTGTAGATTTTCCCCCATTTATATTTGGTTTCCACACCCACTATGCATTTGGTGTCCTCGTAGGTGTATTCAACTCTGGTAACAATTTCGACTTCGGGTTCCTCCTCTACTACGGGAGCCTTCTTCTTCTGTCATTTAGACATCTTGGATTCTGAAGAATTTCCCTGTCATACACAGAAATTGCTTTTAGGTTCTGTTGGGCCATTTCTTGATAACATTAAAAAATGGAGACAAAATGTATGAGCATTTTACCTCGTCTAGGCTAAACCCGATTGTCGCTATGAAAGTAAAACAAACAATACTCAAACCAAAAGTTCCCGCAGAAAAAAAATCTGCCCAAAAGGCTAAAACCAGCTCACTATCATTATTTGCAGAATCAACTCAAAATATTATGGCTTTTTCTAAAACGAAGAATATCACTCTCCTCTCGCTGAGTAGAAAACAATCTCAAAACCCCCTCTTAGTGCTACGAACTAAAACGTCACACGAAAAATATGGTGCCTAATACCAGGTGAAGGACACTGCAAGTGATAGCTCACTTAACTCATAAAAAATAAAATGAAGATACTTGATGCAAAAAACACTCACATCACGGTCTGACTAGATAATGCATTCTGACCCTAAAATTGGTCCAGGGTTCGTATTCGAGTTTAACCATCTCAACGTTGCGACCCTGGTTCACAAAAACGAGGGCGACCATACAGTGGAACCAAAACCTCGGCATCCCGGAAGAAAACCATGAAAACGCCCTCCCCAGATGGCCAAACACAGATTGGGGGAAACTGGTGCAGACATCGTAATGGCCGTCTGCACCGGTTTCCCCAGCAGTCGAGTGCGGGCTGCAAACCCATAACAACCGCGAAACAAATCATCAAGCAAGACCACAAACACCCCCCACCGAGCTGCCAGACTATCTATAGATTATATATACATGCCGAGATGGAAAACCTAGGTAACCACTAACCGTGGAGACAACAAAAATAGTTTGACCAATCGAACGGAAAGGTAAAACGGGCATAAGGGCCTACCTGCCACTGTGCTGCGCGATTGGTGGAGAAAAACCCGTAAACCTCCATGGCGGAGCCACCTAGGAGCGAAGGTACCAACAGCGAATGCGTTGGTTTGCTCAAGCGATAACGACGGCACGGGGAAAACGCCAAAATAACAATAAAATAATAAACCCCAACTCCACTATATATGCCGCGGTCAACATGCAATAGGCGGGAAAAAATAAAATCAAACGGGAGGCAAACGACTATGGGATCGACGATCCTGTCAACATTGCCTCCGCAACAGCGGATGATGAAACAACCAGGAAACCCGCAATGGCATCGGTGGAGAAACAAATCAAAACTCGCATCGGAGCTCGCGAGACTAAGGCTTCGGATCAATAGATGGTTAGAGAGCCGCAACGGCGAAACCATAAAAAAACCAAGTTCCGCAGACTAGCAAAAATCGGAGTAAAAACAAACATGACTTCGGCCGAAAAATAACGGTCACACGGAAAACAAAATCAAACTACATCAGAAAGATAGTGCTTTCCACAGCCGCAATGGCGAAAGATAAAATCCTAAGGACTTGCGAATCAAAATGGCGGGATCGAAAAAGGTTAATACAATCGCCGGGGAACTTCGCAATGCATCATCCGCAACTGCGGAAACCGTAGAGACAATACGTTCCGGTGGTATTCCAACAAGCCGCTGAATAAGAGAAACAAATAAAACGCATCGGAGGAAATAAATCTTGGATCGGACCCAACTTCTTGTTACTTCTCCGCAACGGTGGGTGCGCAATTAACTGCGTTTCCGACTCATAGTCTCAAATGCTTCCAACGGCCGGGCAAAGAATCAATGCAAGCCGTAAAAAATAGCACTGGCATAAAAATATTCCTTGAACAAACATCAAGCAAAACCAAAAAGATGAGCAAAACGCATTAAAGGAGGGTCCCAAAAATTTTGAATTTTGGGAAAATGTTGCAGCTGCAACACAGCCATAAAGAGATGTCATACTAAGTAACAGTTTGTTACCCTTATATCTGAGCACTAAGACAAAAAAACGCAACTGCATAAGGATCATCATTATTGTGTCCTTTCATAAACCCTCATTAGTTACAAAAAATTACCATCTTCCTAGAAAAATTGACTCGAAAAACAAAAAACATATCCATCAAAAGATATCAACAGACCCTTCATAAACAAAGGATCCCTCCATAAATTCCTTAAAATGCAAGTGTCTATCAATGCTTTGAACATCAAATTTGGATAGCATGTCCTCTTCCTCGTTGATACATCTATAAATATGAGTTAAAGAGATTTGATTGAAAGATCCAATCAAAGATTGAACTCTGTTACACCATTGATTCAGCTCAAAGGCTTGTAAGTTGTAGTTACCTTATCCCATTCAATCAAAGTATTTGAATCACCACAAATGGTGATGGAGTCAATCCCAAGTTTTTTGTGAAGAAAATGACTGTCTACCATAGTTTTGCTCTTGTGTTGCTTCCAACCCCGCTTCCCATCCATAGGTTAAAGAAATGGTTATCATTAATTTTAATCACCATACCACTGCCACATTTTCCATCCATAAAGGACTCATAAAAAAACTACGATGACGCACTTTATATATATATATATATATATATATATATATATATAAAATTTTGCACAAAATCTATGAAGGCACACTTCTCTTTAAACTATGGTCATAAAAACATTTTTAAAACAAAATTTAATTGCCAAACAACTTACTTATGAAGTCATATAGGGTTTGAATGCATTCACCCATGTGGAAGAAAACACAACCATTTTTTATTTTTATTTTAAAATCACATTCACCCATGTGGAAGGGAACGCAACCATTTTTTATTTTTATTTTTAAAATCACATTGAAGGGAACGCAATCATTTTTTATTTTTATTTTTAAAATCACATTGAAGGGAACGCAACCATTTTTTATTTTTATTTTTAAAATCACATTGATTTGGAACGAGAGGATTTTGGTGGAAATATTGTTTTAAATAAAATGTTTAAGGCAAAAGGGCATTCCCTTCAGGCTTCGAGAACGGAGTGTGAGCCTCTCCCATCCGGAATTTCATTACATACGTTGACAACTTTCTTGGGAGACTTCTTAGCGTAAGAAGGATTCGGAAATGGGAGGCCCAATCTACTAGTATCTTGGGCAATTTTATTTTGATTGGATTCCATGTGGGAAAATAAAGCGAGTTCGAAAGAAGCATTTAAATTCTTACGAGAGGACCAAAGTACCACCCTGAGGAGAAGTGAACATACTCTTCATTATTAATTTATCTATTTCAAAATTTGCACTCTATCATGTTTCATGTTTCATGTTTCAAGGTATGTTTATTGTTTTTATAAATTATGGCTTGGTTTCACTTGGAGAGCCAATGTAGCCACATCCCCTTTTATATATATATATATAAACTCTTTCAAACCCATGGCTTGGTCTCACATGGAGAGCCAATGTAGCCACATTCCATTTAAAGTTTTATATATACCATATTTCAAACACGTGGCTTGGACTCTTTTGGAGATCCAACACAGTCACGTCTCTTTTGAATCCACCATGTATATGTTAATCGGGAAGAGGGCATCATCTGTACATCCTATCGATGAGTACACTATATATATATATATATATATATATAATAGATGGAAAGAGGGTGATGCCTCTATATATTGATTAATAGATATATTACATCTATTTTCCATGTAAGCTCCATCCCATTGATGAGTACACACTATATATATTAGATGGAAAGAGGGTGATGCCTTTATATATTGTTTAATATATATATTACATCTATTTTCCATGTAGGTCAAGATTTTAATTGTTGAAGCTATAAATCAAGATTTTAATTGTTGAAGCTATAAATATATATTGCAGAGAATTTATTTATCTTTTCGTTGAGTCTTTCCATTGACAACCGAAGGATGGACTAATTCTTTATGAGTTTGGTTTCCCACTAAAAACGAAGGGCAAATTCAATTATTAATATCTATAACTACAATGTTATGGTTTATAAATATATTCTTAATCCAACAACCAAGAATTTTAAAGTTATGGTCTTACTCCATTAACAATTTACCAAGAATTTTAAAGTAATGGTCTTACTCCATCATTAACAATTTGAGATAACGATTTGGTTTCCCCTCTCTCTTTTAAGAACTGAATGCTTTCCTTGATTTATATATATATAGTAGTAAGACTTAGCAGTCATGAGCCTCTCTCCTTTAAGAACTGAATGCTTTCCTTGAGTTTTATATTTAGCAGTCTCGTGCACTTGCCTAAAGGATTCTTATTATACATTTCACTTACTTGAGTGGTAATTTTGGCTATATGTAACTTTGTGGTCATTCATTACATAGCTTGATATTGTATAAGTGTTTGGTACTTTGACTATATAAGAAATATTCTTATTATACATTTCACTTACTTGAGTGGTAATTTCGGTTATATGTAACTTTGTGGTCATTCATTACATGGATTGATATTGTATAAGTGTTTGGTACTTTGACCATTTTCGTCATATTACTGTAATATATGATTTGGAAAGGAAGGGGTGTCTTCTTTGGTCATCTATGTATACAAGAATATAATGCCACTCTTCCTGTGAAGAGGGTGTGCTCCTTGAGGTGGTGGTATAAGAACATAACTATGTATATATATTGAATGATAATATATATATCTAACTATGAATGATAACTATATATATATATATATATAAATGTATTATGTAGACTAATATGCAAGTATAATGATAATTACAGTGAAAATCATTGGGTGTAAGTCTAATGTTATGGTGGTAGACTAATATTTTAGTGTAGTTATAGATGGCAGCTTAACATTCAAACTAAGAGTATAAAACATGGTAATAAGATTCTTAATATCTCTACCTTAGTCGTTCCTTGCCCAACTCGGGGTGGCCTCTCTGTTGGAGCAATATATGTTGGACAGAGAGCCAAAAAGTTGGGAGGAAAGTTCTAGTCAAGCCCTCAGTCACTTTATTTACATTATTCAGATAAGTACATTTCGATTGTCAAGGTTTGCTGAGTTTTGTAAGATTTCATTCTTGATTATGAAAATAATGAAAAATGTTCAAACTTATTCATTTATATTGCTTATGATCGTAATGTTATTGAAAGAATGATTAAAATGTTCTTATTTATTTTCTATGCTCCTTTGTTCCTTTATAATTTACTTTATGGACTCATATCTATAATGAATATGTATTTAGTCAAGTAGTGAATCAATATGTATTAGTTACGTAGTGAATCACAACTTTTAAGAAAACATGAAATAGTCTTCTTTTCATAATTAAAGTGGTCTTGATTATAGATAATGTTCTTGGTAAAAAATAAAATAGATCTCAATTTCATTGGTGTGATTAAGAAAGAAGAAATTATTAGAAGTATACATAATGTGGTCAATATTAGCTTATTAGAAAAATTTGTATAATCAATAATATTTTCATGAGTTTATAAGTTAAAAAATATTCAAGGAAAACGTTGATCAAATCTTAACTAGATTTTATTGCAGCAAGATATATCCTCCTGTCCTTCTTCATTGGGTGATTCGACTCAGCAGACGCTCCTCCTCTTGCAAATGGTGGAACAGCGGGATTTCGATCTCACACTGGAGGGTACGCTTTTATTAAATATATAGACAATCAACTTATTTATTATAAGATAAATAACTATATTTCCTAAAAATGATTGGTTTACTAAATAATGTTGAATGAAAGTTTAAATATCATTCAATGTTTTATGTTAAGCAAATAAGTGGTGTGCTAGTATATTGGATCTAATCCTTACAAATTGGGATAGAGCAAAAGATATAAGTGGTGTGCGAGTATATTGGATCTAATCCTTAAATGACTTACACCTAAATATAAAAGACGCCTTAGAGTGTTTGTGTTTTCACAAGTAAACCATTGTTTTTTTTTTAAGTACACCATTATTTGGATTAATATTACCCTATGGTAAATATAAACAATAGCTAAGTTTGCATATTATTTGATTATATCTATTATGGTGGAGGTTAAGGGTTAATGGATAAGTTAACCAAGTAATTTTTACGTTGATATGGATGGGCTAACCGCCTTAAACTATTATGTGATAAGATATTTAGTAGAAAAGGTTTATATCTTCTATTATATGTAAGTTATAATTTAATAGGAAAGTATTTCATTACTTATCTATAGTGATTTATCATCAATGGATCTAATACAATTAGTTGTTTGGGTGACGGTTTCAGGAAAAAAATTATACCCTATTTCCCTAAAAATGTATTAAAGATTTTGGGTACATTACAAATGCAAATGGACCATTAGGATATGGTAAAGGTGGATTAATGTTGACCAATGTTGGGTTTTCAATAGTCTCAATCTTACGTGAATTACGTTGGCCAATTATTTTTAGTGAATCTTGAGTTAAGAATTTTTGTGAAAGGGATTTGTCATTTTTTGAAAAATAAGTGTTTTCTCCAATATGGCTATCAAGAGTTGTGAAAGTCTCATATTTTGAGTCACGATGATTGTGAAAGTCTCATATTTTGAGTCACGATGAATTGTTTTAGGTGAGTGTAAGCATATCCACGAAGTAGTGGGACCTTCAAGTTTTGGTGACTCACCTATTTTCCACCTTGAATGGCAGGTTGGTAGGTCGCCACTTTGAAATGTTTTAAGTTTGGTTTTAATAATAAATGTAAATAAACAACTCAACAATCAATCTTGAGGCCAGCTAGACACAAAGTATCACAAAAAGCACATGACTACAAAAGAACTTTGAAGATGCAACAAACAAACTCTTCCAAAAACTAAAGTAAGGTGGTTAAGGCCTTAATTCAATTAGTGAAAAGCTAAGAAAAGGGGACTTGGGAGCCCTCCGAAAAAATTATTGTGGAGGGAGGTAAAATCTCAATAACCGCTTGACAAATGTGAGAATGAAATAGTTATGATAACCCTCACGAAAAAATCACCAATGGTGCAAGTACCCACTTTCATCGAATACCCTCCAAAGGAGTTGAGGTGGATGTTAGATGTTTTTCTCAAGTACCACAAGGATTTCCCACTTGGATTCACTGATATGATGTCTTAGAAATAACAATTAAGGTTAGCAATTCAGAATCCATGGTCATAGGGAACAGCCGTAGGTCAAGATTAGGTGTATGCAAGAGGAATACATGACTCAAGTCCTTGACTCTAAGCTTTATAAAAATGGTGTCACCTCGAGGACTTGCCATTTTAACCAAAACCCCCATACATGCATTAATCCCAACAAACAAGTGAAGAGGGGGTATCTACCCCACTTATTTAGCTTGATCATAGTGCTTAGCATGTGTTAGATGTGCTTTCCCATCAAACACTCTTTGCTAATGGATCGGCTCTTGTTAATCAATTTCTTAGTTTTGTGTTTGGTGGCCTTGGATATGCTTACTCTCTAACCTTGAACCAAATCCCTAAACTTAGTATAGTATGTGTTTGTTGAAAAATGCATTATGATTGATTTTAATTAAGCGCCCATTTTAGTGTTTGTTGTTTAATCTCAAAGGTATGTTGTGAAAAATTTTATGATGTTATCAATGTTATGGTGTGAAGAATCAACCAATGCAATATATATGTGTCCTTACGATGGATGACGATTAATCTAATAGAGAGAAAAGAGGTTATTTTTCCTTGCTACTCAACACAATGCAAAAACTACAAAACAATGCAATGATCAATACACTCTAATCTCTACTTAATTGATAAAGAATTTTTTTGTGAACTACACATTCACTATGATTTCCTAAGCTTCTTTTGATGAAAACAATTATAGAGTAAGGTACTACGAGATTAAAAACATATAAAAAATGAAAAACTTTGATGATACATTTCCAATCCAAACAAGAAATCCTTATGGTGATGAAGAAATAATCAATGCTTTCAATCACTACAAACCGATGTTTATCTTTTGGAAGTAATGATAAATATTTTGGGATAGAAAAATAAAGTAATTCGTTCTTTCGCCTATTATATTGCAATGCATGCAAGAAACGTGGTAATCTTAAGGCGTTAAAATATGCACTAAAAATAGTGACAAAACAGGTTCATTCCACATAAGTTTTTGTTTCATATCTTGCAACCTTTCCATTTCATTATTCTCCTCTATCCTACTCTTTAAATCTTTTAAGGCTTCTTGATGTTATCTGAATTACCACCATCCTTCACTTAATTGCAATGTAATCATCTCTCCCATGAAGATATTTTTTTGTGTTAACAACATTATGTGAACAATATAGTGATAAAATTAAAATGTATAGAATTGTATTTTTTGCTCACCGTCACCAAGATGGAATAATACTAACTTGTTGTCCTTGGAAATCTAGTAATAAACTCCATGGCGACTACTTTACGCTCTATTTTTATCAATCTTCTTATTCATCCCTAACTTGAAATGGTGCTTCATTAAATGTTGCAATTGTCTTCTACTAGCTTGGGTAGTTAAAATGTGACAAATCATGAATCTCATTTTGGATGGCCTTTCTCAATTCAAAGAGTTGATATCATGTGGTGGGAACATGGTGGGTTATTATTTTTTGATAAAATTGTTCCCTAATTATTTAGTAATAAAAAATGTATGTACAACCTTTCATACAAAAAAGAGTAGACCACATAACAAGTTCCATAAAGTATAGTCTAACACTTCACAGGTTAATCAAAATCAAGTAGTCAAAAGATTAGAAAAGTTTGACCTATTTTCCAGCTCGTTTTCCAACCATTTACCCCCAAAATCTGATTGGAATTGTTGGCATCATAGATATAAATGTTGAGATTGCACAATCAAGGTGGAATAAGTGTTTTTGAGGGTGATGAATCCATTTTTGTAATCAAATATGGATTTTGAGCAATTTAAAATTATGATCCAACCAAGAATAGATCGTCATATTCCATCAATAATGACTGAAAAAGTCAAAATCATCTAATCTTTAGATAGTTCCAATCAAGACTAAAACAGTCAAGGTCCCAAGGGCTTATACAAAAGTAAAACCATATGGCTAAAGGCTAAAACTAAAACCAATTATAACCTAGCATGTGGTTTGAGGGATACAATCAAGATAGACATTGATATTGAGCAACAACCATGGATCCAATGTCAAGTAGAAGGTATTAATCTTTGGTATTAGACCCCACCTAGTGATAAGTGCAACACCGTTCTATGGGGTAGTGACCCATCTATCCTCTATTTTTTGTTCTTTGGAACGTATCCATGGATATTTCCAACTCCAAGAAAGGGTACTTATCATTTTTAGGCCATGGTCAAGGAGATGGTCAAGGAGGTGGTTGGTTATGGGAGTCTCGACTCTAGTTGTGATATGCAATCTACTCATGGACCTAGTCATTGTACAATGGTCAAGCCTACTACTATAAAAGTGGGGATGGGACAAGCCAAGGGTCAAATAGTATTTCAAGGGACCGACTCGTTTTATAAGAGATCGTCCCAAAACTCCATCAACCTAAGAGGTGCACCAAGTCTAAATCCACTTTCACAATTTGCGCTTGGATTCCAAAAGCAAGTTGGTATGTATCAAAGCTCCACCAAATCAAGTGATAATCAAATAAAACCATCACACATAATATTCTTAAAAATATTTTATTCTTTTTAGAAAAAAAAATCATATGTTTATTTTATCAAAGTGTAATGCTACATGGCAATCTACTAGCCAACGGAGTTGTCCCCTACTACATGGCATTCACTCCCAAAGGAATTGTCCCCCGGTACAATGACTTTCCACGAAATAGGCAGAAAGGTTGAACATTTAGACACAAATATGTCAAGAGGGGTAGAATCCTAAAAAGTTGCTTGACCACTTCGCTTTTTCAATATAAATATAAAGGACACTTAGGATTAGAGACCCCATACATTTCACTCATTGGTCCATAGGCAAGCGACCCACTATTAAATCTAAAAATGTATGCACTTTTGAGAATGAAATCTCCTTCTTGAGCGAACGTCATAAACTTGATTGAATAAGTTGAGATGAATTATACTAATTAAATAAATATGCATTTTTATTAACTAATGGGACGCACACCACCTTCTATGTGTTAGTTGTTGGTTGGAGTCCGATTTTCTAAACCGTACTATATGACCTTGCGATACCACTTTATTTTCCAGTGACACGTGCTTGGTCGTAGTTTCATCCAATCATACGCTAATAGGTGTTAAACGTACCAAGCAATTTGTTAGATCAGATCAAGGTCCACCACTATGGAATGTTTAACGACAGGATACAAAATTATAGAACGACTTTTTAAAACATTATGATTGCACGAACAAGAAGAGCCTTCACTAAATGTCATGATTCAATTTCATTTTGAATTCCAAGATTTCAAGGTTCTCAATTCCACCAAAGTGGAGGAGATGAAATCATGACAAAAGTGCAACTATTTTTTACCATCCAAATTTTCTCATCCTATCACATGTCTTTTGTCACCCATCATAGACATGGAAGCGAATTTGTTCTCCTCTTTGTTTCACTACATCTTCTTCACTAAAGGTCATGATTCATTTTCATTTTGAATTCCAAGATTTCAAGGTTCTCAATTCCATCCAAGAGGACATGAAATCATGACAAAAGTGCAACTATTTTTTTACCATCCAAATTTTATGAACCTATCACATGTCTTTTGTCACCCATCAGAGTCATGGAAGTGAATTTTTGTTCTCCTCTTTGTTTCACTACAGCTTTGTCAATCATGTATTAGTTTAATATAATGGGTTTAACAAGGAAATCCTTGATCTCTAAGAAGCCCCTTTATATAGTGGATATCCTCTGTGAGGTTGGAAACTTTGTAATTAAAACTAAGATTATGTTTTCACAATGAGATAAGGAGCATATGGTTATGGTTATATAATAATAATAACAATAATAATAATAATTATTGGGAATCTAATCTTTTGAATTAGCATATTCCCATATTTTGTATTATTATTATTCATCATTTTCATGAGAAAAGGAAATGATGAGTTAAGAATCCTAGTCACATTAGCAATATGATGCATTGATGGCATCATATCATGAGGAAGGGTCACCCATAGTCTATAGTTTGGCATATGGGTCACAAGTCAAGTCTTTGTAATTGAGAAAGCTCATGAATCTCAGGCGTCTCCTCGTCAAGTTGGGTAGGAAGCTTCCCAACATACGTGCCAGGATCTACAAAGAAATAATCAACAATAATTAGACAATTTAAAGAAAATGTTACAATAAATTAATTACATATGGATGAAATAAGATTAAAAAAATTAAACTATATAATTAATCTAACCATGACATTAATATTACCTCTATCTTTTGGTGCCTTATCTTGTGTGAAGAGGATGTTTTGACATCCTCCAGTCCATCCTTGCATATGCTTACTGGATAAGATCCATGGTGTAATCATCCTCACTTGCAAGCATGTCTAGTACCTTTGAATTGATCCTAATAGGGAACTATGCATGGCCCCTCTTGCGCATATTCTACCCCCACATATGAATATGTGCCTCGGTCCTCTACCTAGGAGAGTGGCGATTGAATGACAATCTAATCGCCATAAACTTCTCAAAATTAAAAAAACAAACAAACAAAAAAACTTGAATCGAAAAGGGAATCCCATCCTCCCATCAAACATATAACGGCAATGATCTAGAGCTAAACAAAATTATCACAAAAATATGGTAGACCACCTAACCAATTTGGGTCTCTGCGCCAATGAATCCACATAATACAATAAAGAGCGACTAATGCATTCCCATATAAGGTGTAGTGGACCATTGTCATGAACATAAGAGAGAGGCACCTAACCTCGTTTGCAGGAATACATAACTGGCCACCAACAACCTAGAAGTCGCCTAGGGAAAGTGCGTCCTCACTGACATATCATTTAACATATGGTAGTTGGCTCTCTCTAGCAACACCAAGTGGGAGATCAAGAAAATGGGGAAAATCCTCCCCTCTCTTAGACAAACCAATAATGAAATATACTCCCTTCTCTGTAGGATAAAACCACATATCAAAATTGGCCCTAAATGCATGTCTTGTGTGATCCCAATAATGGATCTACTCCACAATTAAGCATGAGTTCTCCCTCAATGATGTATCCTCCTAATAAAACTTGAGGAAGCCAACATTCCTCAATAGGGAACACATATTTGTTGTAATAGTTAGAGGGTACAAATCCCTCTCCCTCTCTCGGGCCTCCCACATCTCCCAGACAAAGTTGTATGTATCAACTCGCTGCTACTACCACTGTCATCATTATTGTCTATGATTCACATGGACACACACACAAACACACACATCAAGGAAACTACTCATTGAATCCAACATGATTCCCTAAGGTGATCAGATGGCATATGGATTAACCACTAACCAAAAGAGTGACCGATGATCCAAACAAACTCAATGGGAACAGATCATGTGACCTGCCACATCTACTTCGAGATACTTTCGACTGGTCGACCAATCAATCTATTTGCTTTGGGATTATAAATATAAAATAACCATTTTTAATTTTTAATAATTGAAATTACTTTTTCTAAATCCATCTAACATAATCGTTGCTCCTTAAAAAATAGATCACGTTGTTTGTGGTGCCTCAATAAAATAAGTGTTCCATCTACAATGCGATATAACTAAGTATTCAACACCATTAATGTAGCATGAATACTAGTGTTGTTCAATGGTGCTCCCCTAATAAGTGTATTGGTAACATCGGTATGCCACTATCAAAACAAAGCATTGTCATGGTACACTAAAATAAAATATGCACAAAACCTCCGGGGATATTCAATAGTTGAAAATTATGAACAATGCTTTGATGACATCATAATGCACCACCATCATTGCTCAAGTACTATTAGATGCACCAAATACCTAATTGATTGGCCAAATTTTCAACATTTATCTAGTGCAATTTCAATATTCATGTGCACAATTTCCAATGCTTAGAGGTACTAACAAGAGCACCACTCTATAGCGACTCATTATGTTTACATTTTTATGGTGCGTAAAAATATAATGATGCATAGTTACAACTTTTTACAACTTTATGAGTTTAGACAATGCATTAGCAATAACATTCTGCATTGTGCTTCATTATATTACAAAACGCACTAAATAGTGTATTTTTTAATTTTTTTGTAGCATTTTTAGTTACAATAACCATCATTCATCATGTTTATTGTTAATAAACAACACATTGGTTAACTAACTCCAAAGTTAAACGCACTTTGGTGTTTTTTTTTAATGTTTTTTTTAATGTTTTTTTATTCTCTTTGTGTGTTTTTATTTATAATAAGCATCGTATACGATGCTTATTTTTAATAAACAACACAAAAGTTCACTAAATTCAAATTTATCAACCACACTTTACTCGTATGGTTTCGATACATACACATACCATTCCCGGTGCTTTTAATGTTTTTTTTTTAAACTCAAACGGGTATATTTTTATTTTTTTGAAATTTTGGAGAATTCCTGGAATGACATAGCAATAGCTAGATCAACCATTTACAATAAGGTCAGAAGATAACTTCTATAGGACCAAGAATTAAAACAATATTCAGGAAGGAAAAATAAATCAATTTTGCATCTTCAACATCATATCTCACACATATAAACAGTTACGGTAGCAGCTGAATAGTACAAGATTCTCCATTGGAACTGAAGATTCCTAAAGGAAAAAGACAAGATTTATTAGCCAAAGAATCCGCTTGATTGTTCAACTCTCTTAGAATGTGAAAATAAGAGACTTTCTCAAAATCTTTCGAGAAGTTACGACTTCGCTGCAAGGTTTTATCCAATGAAGGTTTATTGAACTGAGAGTCAGAATTTAACAATTTTATCAAGACCTCTGAATCCCCGAAAATTTGTATTTCCTTGAGACCAATCTTCTTGGCAATTTGGCAAGCCATAAGAAGGTTGTAACTCTCTGCCTGATTATTAGAACAAATTCCTAATCCCTAACAAAAGCTAGATATTTTCTCGCTGTCCGGAGAGAAGATTAAGCCACCAGCACCCGCAACTCCATGATTCCCTTTAGATGCACCATCAAAGAAAATTGTATAAACTCCCTTACTCTTCCACTAAAGAGAAAAATTATCTACAGTTAATCTCACACTCCAAGGGGGAGGCAACATTGGTTTGGAATTTTTTTTTAAATGCTGAATTTTAAACTGCATCCCAACCACTTTGACATCTCTTGCAGAATAAAGGAAATATGATTCCTGACAGTTTCAAAAATCTGCAATTTGGCTTTATTGGCAACATCAACAGGAGACCACGATCTATCATTAAACAAAAGATCATTCCTTGATATCCAAACCGACCACCAAACGCACTTGGGGATAATGTGCCAGGCATACAATCCAACGCATTTTCCTTTGGACGCTGGGATCCTATCCATCCAGGTAGATAACAGAGTCGTAACCGTCATGCCAGATGGTGCTGCAATCGTGAGGTCATTCAGAACCAGACGCCAAACTGATTGGGTAAACTCACAATCCACTAATAAATGGTCTGATGATTTTGTAGTTGCTTTACACAAACAACAATGGAAAGGCCCAAGGAAACCACGTTTGATCAAATTCTCACCAATTAAGACCTTTTGATGCATAAGAAGCCATGAATTTTTTTTTACCGTTGGCAGTCCATAAGGAGACCAAATCGATTTCCACATCACAGGTTTTAGCAAGGAGGCATGAGAAGATTGAATTACTGAAAATCCATGGCCAACATAATAAACACTAGTTGAACCCTAGCCCAATTTATCTTTCAAGGAGCAGTGGACAGGAGCCAAACCGGACAGAGCGTTTATCAAAATCGATTGTTCTAGGATCAACCGATCTGGCATTTCCGGGAAATTCCTGTCAACCCAGTTCCCTGCATCATCCCATGAGAAAATGTCAACTAAACGAAGGATACCTTTATTAGATAGCCATAATTTGATCTCAGAAAGCGAATTTATGGAGGAAAGAGGAGGATTCCCAAGGATCCTGTCTTCCCACAAAAAAAATTCCTTTCCTGTTACCTAGAATTCTATATAAATGTTGTTGAATTAGATTTATACTTTTCCTGCACAAATTCCATATAGCAGTACCTGTAGGAAGCTTTTCTGATTTTATAGTTCTCAAGGATCCACCTTTAAGATATTTCATCAAAAAGAGCTTGCTGACTGGATGATTCTTATCAACAAATATCTTCCAAACAAGCTTGCCACCCAAGGCAAGATTAGCTAATTCATGATCTCTTATTTTCAATCTGCCTTCAGTTAGAGGTCTTCTAATAGTCTCCCATTTGACCAAATGAATTTTATTTTGATTACCTTTTCCACCATTCCATGAAAATCCCTGAGAAACTTGGCTATCTGAACTGATATGGACTTGGGGGCTAGTAGCAATGAAGACTGAAAAAATGGGAAGGGAAGAAAGAACTGACTTTATCAAAACCAGCTTTCCTACTTTTGTCAACCAATGTCCACCCAAGGAGACAATTTTGGCTTTTAATTTGCTCAAAACATCAAGCCAAAGCGAAGGTGGACTAGCACCCAAGGTCAAGGGGAGACCCAAATATTTGATCTTATCCCACTGAACAAAGCCATAGGATCCCAATGAATTAGCAATTTGAAGCATTTTAATATGATCAACATTCCACCCGTATACAACACTTTTTCCTTGTTAATCAAGGCTCCAGAAAGAGAACAAAACTTTTGAAGAATACCATTAAAGGCACGAGCAATATTTAATTAAGCCCCACCAAGGAGAAGAGTATCATTGGAAAAGAGCGCATAATTGATGGGCTCCACCCTTCTAGCAATCCTAATTCCAGGAATAATACCGAAATCCATTTCAGCAGACAACTTTCTACTTAAAGCTTCAACCATCAGTATGTAAAGGAAGAGTGACAGAGGACACTCTTGACGCAATCCTCTAGATGCTTGAAAAAAATCTACAGGTCTACCATTGATAAGGGGATCTATCCAAGGTCTGCCTGTACATGCTTTTATCAAACTTACAAACTCCACACTAAAACCAAAGGTGAGTAGAACTTGATAAAGAAAAGAGAGATTGACACGATCAAATGCATTTTTCATATCTAGTTTAATGATTATACCTTTCTCTTTCCTTTGGAAGCTGGAATGAATAGCCTCTTGCACTTGGATCACATTGTACACTAAATGTCGACCTTTAACAAATGCCCCCTGCCGAGGAGAGATTAAAGATCCTAGCAAAGGCTTTAATCTGTTAGCTAAAATTTTAACCAAGATTTTATAAGAGGCATTGCAAAGAGAGATAGGTCAGAACCTATCAAAGGATGCAGGATTAACTTCCTTGGGAATTAAGTCTAAACAAGTAGAATTGGTACAACCATCAACTTTATCTAGTGAATGGAAAAACCATCTGGCCCTGGAGCTTTGTCTAGCTCCATACCCCATATAACCTCCACTACATCTTGCTCAGTAAATGGTTTTATAAGGCCTGAATTAGTCTCAACAGAAACCAATGAAGGAATAAAAGATAAGAAATCAAGTTTGGCTGCATTGTCTGAAACACCATCCTCAGAAAAAAGATGATGAAAATGAATGTTAGCATCCTGTAAAAGATCCAGTTGACCTTTGATTGTACTCCCTCTCTAGAAAAAAGTTTTGATATATGATTACGGGAAGTTCTTAATCGACACTGTCTATGAAAATAGGCTGAATTTTTATCGCCAGCTTGTAACCATAAGCTTCTCGACTTGAGACGCAAGGTTTCTTCTTCATGACGAAAGGACTGGAAAGACTTGGCTTGTGCAATCTTCTCCATTGACAAAAGCGATTGAGAAATATCAGTTTTCTCCAAGCTGAATTGAATATTTGCTAACTCTTTCACACTTTCTTTTCTGCTGCTGGTTAGAGTCGAGAGAGGTTTTTTAATCCATGCTTTCAAAGCATACTTTGTTCTTTTTAATTTTTGCTCCCAAACAAAGGTTGGAGAGCCATCCACGTACTGTGACCAAACTTCACCAACTATATCCAAAAATCCATCACACTCAATCCATAATGGACTAAAACAAAACAGAATTGGTGCATAATCTTCTTCTTCTTTCACAAGCAAGGATATGGGATGATGATCGGAAGAGATCTTAGGAAAAAATTTGGAAGAAATGAGAAAATTCTTATCAAGCAAAGAACTTTGCACCAGGAAGCGGTCTAAACGAGCTAAGATGCTATCTGACCCAACCCTGTTATTGGTCCAAGTAAAACGACCTCTCTTTAATTTATAGTCAAGAAGATCCCAAGTATGCAGAATGGACTCAACAAATTCCAACAAAGAGTCTTTACCCAGCACGCCTCATTTTTTTCACTAGGATTGAAGATGATATTTAAATCCCCTGCCAGGATAATGTTTCGAAGGGACTTTGAATCTAGAAATTTAGAAAGGGAGAGCCAAAAATCCTTCTTCTTGACATGATTTACAAGAACATACAAATTAAAAATAGCAATAGTAATATTGCTAATAGAACACAGTAGCTCTAAGAAGATCCAATGTTGTGAAGCAAAAGAGGAGAGCAAGGTAAATTTGTCTGCCGACCAAATAGTAGCTAGGCCCCCACAGGTGCCCCGAGCACTGACAGAAATACCATTTTTCAAATTCCACTTAGTCTTTCTTAGGAATAATAGCGTATCCTTATCAATTTTTGTCTCTTTCAATAATAGGATTTCTGTAGATTCCATTCTCAGAAGATCTTTCACATCTTCTGATTTTTTGGGATTCCCCAATCCCCTATAATTCCACGAAGTAATCTACATTATTTACCTGTACCAGAAGGGATTTCTCCACCCTTATGAGGTCTGCAGATTGCATGCATTGGTGCATGCGCTGGCTGCTCTAACGTTCATGAGTGATGTGCTTTCTCTACTCCGCTCAGCCCCATTCTGCTCTCACTCCACTGCTTGTTGAGATATTCTCCAGCCCTGCGTTGAGAATGAGGTGAAGATTCACGCCCTCATTCAGCTGCGTAGAGGTAAAACCCTTTACAATTTTTGTTGCGGGATTTTTTACTGTTAGTTTCCTAAACATTTGAATTTGTGAGGCTATATACCTAACCCTAAAATCCTACATCAACGCTTCATTTGAGAGTGCTTCCACTTTGCTGTAACTAGTATTAGTTGGAGCATTTCTTGATTTGATATAGAAGGTTATGCATATGGAGAAATAATATATGCTGCGCTGTGTATTGCAATCTGCCACTGAAGTAAACCATAATTTATGTGGGCCGCCTCTTCATTTCTCATCGCTCCATTATATGTTGACTCTGCTGCAATTCCAACGTCAGGGGAATACCAAAGTTCCAATGCTGCTTTATATAGCTCTCGTAATTATCTAATTCTCGGTTTATTAACAAGAAATCATCTCTGTCACCGCGCTCCATTGTTTTTCGAAGGCCGCTAAGATGTCTGTGCGTGAGAGCTCTTTTGGTTTTTTTCTTGAAGACTGATTATCATTGGTAAAGATTACACAAACTCGTCCTCTCTACGACGTTGATTGAAGCGTGGAGACTGCTACGGCGTTGAGTGAAGCGTGAATAGTGAAGTTGAGTCTTCACGGTGATGGTGCACTCTTTTGATATGCTGTTGTTTTGATATGTTGTTGTTTGATGGTGCATGGTGTGTGTGAAGCGGTAAAGCTGTGCGTGAAGCGTGGAGCTTGGATTGTTGTCAAATTTGTGGTTTGGGTGCTAGAAACTAGCGTTGGGTATCAAATTTTATTAAAATTGTTCAATGTTTATCATTGCACCTATGACCTCATCCTGCACGTTCCATGTGAGATTTGAGGTGGAGCTATGAAGAATGCTTCCAATATCCACCTGCCAGATGCGTGAATATTGCTAGAGTTGCGCATTCCTGTTGTCACAGACTTCTGTTCGACTGCATATGGAGTCATGCTGGATATTGTGTTAAAAGCTGCGGGTATCATGGAGATTTTTGGCACGTTGTTGGTGCTGTTCCATTAGTATTGATTCATAAACCCTAATTTTTCCGTAGTTCCAAGCTGATGAGTTGAGGACTGATGCGTTAAGACTGCTGGTGGAGAAAGTTGCAAGTTCTTGAAGCTGCGTGGAGCTGAATGTGTTGATTGAAGCTGCGTGGAGTGAGATGAGAGGTTGCTCAATCACATGGAGATAATGCATTTTGGAATACACAAACCCTAATCTCTACCCTAGCTATTTGCGTGGAAGTCTAACTGGAAAGTTTGTGAATGTTTTCATATGCAGTAAAAGAGGTAATACGGCTGATGTATGAGCCTGAATAGAGTGAGTCAGTTGTATGAGCCTGAGCTTGTTGTATGAGCTGCGATTTCCATGTGAAGATTGTTGCTGCCAATTGCTGCTGATAATTGCTGCTGCTAATCACTTGATTTTGCAGAAGTATATAGTTTGGTGCTTGATTTTTTGTGCACTTATATCCTTTGCACACTAATATATTAGCTTCTGGTGCCTCCACGCATAACATATTCTGTAGAGTATATATTGTATAAAAAGGAATGCTGCTGTGTATTTGAAGCTCGTATATTTTGTATATTGAAGAAGCTTGTGTATGCTCACCTGAAGCTTGCATTGTATTCACCTTGGCAGAGACTGTAGATTTGCAAGGTTATTGTTTTCTTCTATTTCTCTTTGTCATTATTGTAAATTACACTAACAGTTGTAAAAGATGCAATCTATAGCATCTGTAGTTGGCGCCACTCACTCTGGAAAAGAGAGAGGCAGAGAAAGAAGAAACTTCAGAGGCAGAGGGGGCAGAAACAAATTCAGCAAAAGATCAGATCTGCAGTGCAAGCGTTGTGGAAAGACTGGGCACACATCAGATCAGTGTTGGGCTTCATGGGACTCCATCAAAGACAAGCACAACCAGAAGAAAGATGACCAAGATGCTAGTAAATCTTCTAATTCTGCTCATTATATTGTTGCACATTGTAATCTTGGAATTAATGAAATGAGTTCATTTTCATCTTACAAATATTGTTGGCTGCTTGATACTGGTGCAACATCACACATGACATTTCGAAAAGAATGTTTTGAAGAACTTAATGAAACAATAGATGGCATAGTTTACTTTGCAGATAAGTCAAGTCTTAAACCAAAGGGAATGGGCACCATTCGACTGAAGATG
>LPNX010069228.1:645345-704685 GCA_001517045.1 Pseudotsuga menziesii
CTTACCCCTATAACTTATAGTGCAAAGTTTATATTGCAAAGTTTATAAAGCAAGGTTTTTAACCTTGAATGAGGTTGGAAATGCAAAGATTATAACATGTACATGATACTAATGTTAGCATTACAATGCAAGGATTACTAGCATAATCTATTGTTTATAAGGCATAGTTTCATATGCTATATTCTAACAATGCAATTGTATGCAGGTGTGATCATAGGTTAGCGACTATATGGAATCTCCATTTGAAAATTTGTTTGGGAAACAAAATGATTGTGAAAACATTACACCTTGACCCACTCGCATGCAATTATTAAAGTGTTGTCGTGGTCATTTCTCTGCCATGCACTGGAGGTTTAAAAAGTTGACTCGACCCTAACATCTATCAGTTTCTCCCTCGCCTTCGGGCTTGAAGGCTCTGCAAAACCCTCCTGGTTTGATTTGGTCAAAACTCACTTAATACAGCTCCAATGCTGCTTCCATCCTTCATGCTTCTTCTCGGCTCAGTGTGGAAGTCTGTAACTCGATAATGGCAGTCATAAGGCCGTGAAGAACCCAGGGTTTTTCTTGTGGGTTCCACAGTCGACTCTGTCGCGGCGTAAGAGAGATCTTCAACTTGGTAAATGACAGTATTTCCATTGGGAAAGATATCCTTTGTCTTTCTTCCAGTGTGTGCTCTCATAGAGATAAAGGAAGGTTATGCTTCCTCGGCTCTCGGTTATTAAATTGTTTATCAATGGCTGCTTATCTTCGATCTTGCCGGTGAGTTACAGCTCATCCATTTTGATTTATTTGTAAATACATCTGACCCACAACATAATAGGGTTTTAACTATAAGTTGCTCCTTTGTTCGCAGGTTTGATCTCTTTGATGAAGAGCGAAGACACCAGGGTTCGACTATCAACTCCTCTCCGGTAAGCCCGGTCTCGACTTGGCGTTCCCCTTGCTGGTTTACTTATGGCTGTTAGTCGAGGGTTTGAGTGATACGATAATGAAGGTTATTTCAGCTTTATTTTTAATCTTTGGCTGTAAATTTAGAAAGGGAGTTTTACAAACTCACCCTTTGCTATGCAAAGGTGTTGCGACCTCGGTCGATCTTGTAATTACTTGTATTTTTCTGCGTTAAGGTTTTTATAACAGAAGTATTGTATCAATGTATAACGGCAATGGCTGCGAGCCTGCCAGCATCTGAGGTTGCGTCCTCTATACTCTGTTGTATTCTTAAAACCATACAGGGTTTTTACCCGAGTCTTGAATATGGTTTATTAAACAGCCTTTCTGTATCTTGGCTTGTCTATAACATGCGTTTGTTTTATTTTCCAACTCTATACAGTAATAAATAAATTCTATGTTTATAACCACATACTCCATGGGTTTTGTGGTGCGGCCGTGGGTGAAACATTGTCTTTTTACACTAAAATTATTATATTTGTGTAACTGTGTTTATAGGATTCAATTCCTAATTTGCTGTGGAGATTAAGTCAATTGCTTAATCTGCTATTACAATTTTAACTGTGTTGATATCTATTATACTGTGTTGATATCTAAGAGTTAAATGAAAGGTACCAACCTTAATAGATAAATTTGATGATTACTGTACTGTATTTTAAAAGTAAATCTGGGTTATTTAATTATTAGTAACCCTTCTTTTAATGATTTACTGTGAGGGTTATGTTCATTAATTTACTGTTTATATAATACTTCTGAAATTATAAAAGTATATAGGGTTATACCCTTGTACCAATATTGTATCTGTTATTACTATTCTATTGTATTATTACAGGTTATTATACAATACTGTGATCCATTTAGCATAAAAGGGTTCTGTACATTAAGTGCTCTTCAGTTTATTATTTAATAAATTTGTTATTAAATTTTCTTTATAGGTTTTATAACCTGGCTTCTATTTATTTAGATGTTTATAAGAAACAAAAGTATTCCTTTTTAATAAAAAGGCCCTGTTATATTCTTACTAATTATTACTACTTTCTTTTAATATTGTTTATTTACTTTACAATGTATAGTATATGACTAGTTCATAAATATACTTTATTTGTTTACATTCTAAGTAAAAATAAACTAAGTTTTCATTTGTATAATCATATACTACTTGAATGTTATTGTTATATATAATATATATAATGTTGATACATTATTGATAATAAAAGAATAATATTATTTATTCTCAATGTTACTATGATTGTTATATAAATGTTATTACCCAATATTTTAGTTTGGGTCCTTTATTTAGTTGTATTATTTCTATATATTACTTATTAAAAATTATTTAGTGTATTCTCATATACCTATCTTTATAAACAATTGTGTATGTGTTTACTACAATTAAAATAGAACACCAGTTATGAAATATACTTAAACTTGGTTAAATAAAAGAGTATATAGTACTTAGATAACTACATTCTTAACTATTTTGCAGACTGATACAAATAGGATTCATCTGTAACATTGTAACATCGAACAGATAATTAACAGATACATAATTTATATCCTATTGTTAGTTTTGCTTTATCTAACTCTAAAAGGTTAAATCCTCTTTAAAACTAGAAAATAACAATCATAACTTAAACTTCAGAAATACTAGTCTATCTTTTCATTTTTACAGCTAGCATTTTCAGAAACAAAGATACAGTACTGAAACTAGTTTTTAAGACTGTAAGAAGATAATTTATGAACTTAGTGAAATCACTAGTAGCAACTGCAAGTAGAATAGGGAACTCGGTTAAGAAGAATAGTACTTCTCACACCGAGATACTGTGCTAGAGTACGGTTTGGTGATACCAGATGTGGAAAAACACAGTACTACTGACAGATTTAACTTCTGATATTCTGAAATACTAACTTTACTGAAACTAATTAATTACCCAGACATATAAATAAACATAACATGCATCCATTCATACTCAGTAAACATAAAGAAATAAATTACAGAACCTGTTTAAATTGTGGACAACAACAGCAATGGGAGGCCGTTCCTCCCTACCAACTCCTGGAGAGCGCTCAGACAGCGACTTCTCAGGACCCCCAAGCTTGCTCTGGTCTCCCTGGCTGGAACTAGGTGCAGCAAATCAGATACCAGTCTTCAACTCAATATTAACTCAGAACTAACAGTTAGTTCTCTCAGCCCAAATAGCTGTAATAAAAACTCAAGTTACTGCAGCAATCCACTCAAAACACTTCCTTACTGTTTTTCCCTCTTTCCTCAATGAAATTTCTGAATAACATTCACCTGAATGAATTCTTTCTGGAATAAAATCTGAGCAGCCTCAGCTCTCTTCATTGAGTACTTTTAAAATATTTCCTAGGTCTTAGTTGGGTTAACTGTCATTTAATGAGCCACCTGCTCTGATTCCACTTTCTTAGGGAATCATGACCCCAAATATAGGGAAGTTGCCACCTGCAACTTAGGAATGTTTGAGGATGCTGCCACTTGTCCTTTTTCCTTTCCACCTAGTTCCATCCACCAGTTTGACCAGTAACCTCTTTTAACAGCTCTCCCATGCTATTGTCTCCATAATTTATTTATTAATAATAAAATATTCTGAATTACACTCCATAACTGTTGAATCTGCTGAGTCATCAATCCCTACTTAGGATTAAGTTTAACATAATGTTTCAGAAATATAATAAAACAAATTACATAATTTTACAAAATTGGGGTATGTGACATCTACTCCAATGGAACAGAAAATGAAGCTCACATCAAGCGAAGGAGAAGAATTTGAGGATGCGACCAAGTATCGACAACTTGTAGGAAGTCTTATCTACCTTACAACAACTAGACCAGATATTTCTTATGTTGTTGGCATACTTTCAAGGTTCATGCATAAACCTTGTGAAGGACACTGGTCAGCTGCAAAAAGAGTTCTAAGATACTTGAAGGGGACTCAAGACGTTGGAATCAAGTACTCTAAAGTGGATGACTTCAAAATTATTGGGTACTTAGACTCAGATTTTGATGGCGATAAGGAGACAGGAGTATCAACTTCTGGATACAGTATGAGTCTTGGATCAGCAGTTGTCTCATGGAGATCTTGCAAACAGTCAGTTCCAGCAGATTCAACAACAGAAGCAGAATATGTGGCTACAGTTGAAGCAACGAAAGAAATAGTATGGCTCAGGAAGATACTTGAAGATTTGCAAGAAAAACAAGAAAATTCCACTCCATTATTGGTCGACAATACTTCTGCAATCAAGATGGCTAAGAATCCTAGATTCCATGATCGAACCAAACACATCAACACAAAGTATCATTTAATTTGACATCATGTAGAGGCCAAGACAGTCCATCTTCGACATTGTTCCACAAATGATCAAGTTGCAGACATCTTCACCAAAGCGCTTGGACGAGAAAAGTTTGAAAGATTCAGAAACATGCTCGGACTTACGAACACCCCTTCGGATTAAGAGGGGGATTGTTAGAATATAATCCATCGGGATTATAATATTGTAAATAAATAAATAAATAGTTAGCTGAACAGTTACATAGGAAGGTGAAAAGGTTGATGAAGATCAACCGTCACTTGTAATATATAAATGTATGCATTAGCCATGAATAACATTGAATCGGGAGTTATTACCTATCATTTCCTCTTGCTTCTACCCAAAGTCATCTCAATGGTGGCTTGAGAACCCTCCATTTTCAAACGCTCCACTTCTTCTTCTCTAATCTCTTTACGAGACTTTCTCCCAGTCTTTTTTGAAGACTGCTCAAATGAATCTTCATCAGAGGAGCCAGATGAGTCAACCACCTTTTTCTTAAGGATTTCAGCGTAGGAAGGAGAAGAAGATAATCTTGGAGGGGATTTGTGATTTTCCTGAAGAATTGGAACATAAGGAGATTGACTAGGAACAGGGATCTCTATGTTCCCAATCTTTTCTTTAATTTCGCTAATTATCACTTCAAAAGGAAGTATCTCACCTTCTTCGAGAGGATGAGTCCGGTATTCCAATGAACCCAAGACAACAAACGGGTTAGAGGATATTGAATTTCATGTATCTTGTTTTGGATAGTTCTTCTTCTCACCATAATTGGCTCTAGTCCCTGATGGTTCTTTTCCTTTCGGTTTGGTACCTTGCTTAGAAGGACCAGCTTTCTGAATAAGATTCCATTGCTCAACCTTCTTAAGTACAAGGGTTTCTTCAACTTTATTCTTATAGTTCCTAGCAAAATGACCATAACCATGACAATGGCGACATTTGAAAGGAAGTTGCTCATAATCAAGTTCCTGAATATGGGACCAAGTTGCCACAGTTAAATTGATCGCTTCAGGAAACCTAGTCTCTAAATCAACTTCTACACAAATTCTTGCACACAAGTATTGATCTTTACTTTCTGCCTTGTCAATATAGTTTCCTAATTTGTTTTCGATGGTTTCCAAGGATTCCGAATTCCAATAGTGAAGCAGCAGGTGAGGAAGTCGAACCCAAACTGGAACAGTTGAAGGAACATCCTAAGTGGGATCGAAACCAGGGGTCCATTTATTCAAGTAGAGTCCCTGGGAGCCCATAAGTAGGGGCCATTTTAAAAATGAGGTTTCTATCTTTAGCTGAATCAAATACAAAGACAAAAAAAAAACCTGTCGACCAAGTGACTGTGAATTCCTTCTGAAACCAAAGGTCTCCAATTACACTGTACCCAGCCATCAATTTCCTTAGGAGAAGGCCAGAGCCTCTTGAATTGGAAAATTAATCCACATTCATAAATATTCAAATTCATCTGGCAAGGTCTCTCAGCTGGCAATTCAACAGTTGGAATATCAACTTTCTTCACAAATTGTTGCACTAGAGTGTTGCCCTTCCTCTTACCACTGAAATCTACCAGTCTTTTAAAAGCAAGCAATTCTGAAGGAAGGGGGGGAGGATCACCACCAGAATCCATGAAAATCCCAGATAAGATCCCCAAAGCCCCACTCAAACTCCAAGAAACCTACAAAATAACTCCATGACAAGTCTACTGGATCGAATAGACTCTGGGACTCCCAAACTAAAGAAATGCAAACAATTTCAAAATAAGAAAGGCAGATCAAAGAAAGAACCCAAGAAAAAGGACTTCAGTGCCAAGAAGCAAGGATTGAGTCTCCAGGGAGGCAAAAGCCAGAAGACAACACCAACGAGCCGAACGAACAAGCAAATGAGACCAGAACGACCAAGTAAATGTTCTTGCAGAAAATTCCTCCAATGACTGAACCAGGGCCGGCTGATGTCAATATGAAAGACCTGCGATGAACAAATCCGTACCCTCCCAACCAAAGCCGAAGAAGCAATCAATGCTTAAAAATTTTTAAAATGGTTCTTGGAGTGAAAATCAGAGCCTCCAAAAATAACCCAAAAGAAGGTTTTCAACTATTACCTAATCAGTGCTTTTAATGTTTTTAAGCACAGTGCTTATTCGTCATTAAAATTTTCTCATGCCATTAATGATGTGCTTCTAAAAAACATTACAAGCACTGGTAATGATGCTTTTTGGTATGAAAACCACATCGATAAGGATTGGTTGAATCGTTTCCTAACATTAATATTGCTCTATATTAATGCAATGTTTTCAAGAAATATATTTCACCCAAAGACACGCCATTAACATTGCTCCTTATTAAAAAGAAATGAACATTGTCTCTAATGTGAGTCAAACGGCTCAAACACACTGGGTCACAAATTTTTTTTAAAATGAAAATTGGGAAAATTATTGGAAAATTTGCAATTTTAATCCACTACAATTTTAAGTAAGTAGGTAAGAAACACTTTACCTGGTGTCTCGTTGGCTCACGAGGCATGGTTGCCACTTACACAAGCCAAGTTTTCCAACTTTTTTGCACAATTGGAAAACATGTTCAATAAACTGATGAATCAAAGGGTAGGGAATGTGACAGGGAAGCAACACTAAAATTGATACAGTCATACAATAATGTCTCACATCGGTGCACTCACTACTTAGAAAAATTAAATTACGAGTTTTTTTTACCCTATTTTGGGGTGATTTACAGTATGTCGCAATAGTGCACATTATTCCCATAAGAAGACAATTGATTGGTGCATTGTGGAATTCAAGTGGTGCATTATCAACTTCACCAATGTGTTTATTCAATGTTACCACACCAAGGAGTTTGTAGATATTTTCAAAAATACTAAATTATATGTTTACTCCATCCACATAGGAGTAAACTTTCTACCCGACCATTTGCACCGATCAGACGACCTGGCTTGCGTGAGCTGTCACATCCGACGTTGTTGGTCGTTCTATCGGTGCAAATGGTCGGGTAGAAATTTTACTCCCATCCACATACACATTTGGGGTGGAAATATTGTAATGCACACCGATGCATTCTGTTATTTAACGCGCATCATTCAAGTTCTAAAGAGTATCAAAATTAAAAACTTGTATTATTGACTAGTTTATATATCCTTGGTGCTCCATTTATTATGGAGCTCCGATGCTTTATGTCAATTATAATGCATCGATTTAGCATTGAGAATAAGTTGCATCGGTGCTCTATTTATAGTAGTGCACCAGCGCATTTCGATGAATGTAATGCATTGTTTACATATGTATAATTTCTTACAAACGTGTCATTATTCATAATAAACGGATAGGACTCAATGTGTTTCTTAGCATTATGCCTTGGTACATTTTTCCATATTAAATGCACATGAAGAACTAGGTGTTGAAATTTAAAAATTAAAATTAAAAGAAATTTTTTTCTTTAAATATCGAGGTATTTTATCTTTTCTGCTTTATAATTTAGTATACATCAATGTGGTATGTCCCATTGAAGCACACCATTGATAAAACCTCCGTTAAAAACCTCTAGTAGCTCGCATCCATTATAAGCATACAAATGAGACTTTTTTAGAGGTTTCACAAATACCTCTACTAGAAGGTGTTTTCCTTGTAGTGCTAGTGTTGATGTGGGAAAGTGTCCCTTTGTCAACATTACAACCTCGCCTAAGAAATGGGAACAATTAAACATTTCTCTGTTTGGTATGGTAAAGCCTCCTAATTATGGTCCAACTTCCATTGTCAGTTTAATGAATTTAATCTGAAATGTAGAATATAATTTGTGAATGCAAAATGCAATTGTCCTCGGATTAAGTTAATAATAAATTAAAAGGCATGCAACCAATTCAAATGAAAGCAAGCAATAAATAAGAGAAAATTCATTGAATTATAGATTGTATAAATTTATAGGTCACTAACCATAAATTGAGGTGAATCTACAACTAAGATTGAAATATATAGATCCATATAGATTTGTTAGTAGAATATAACAAGCTAAAGAAATAATAGTTGTCAAATACATGGGAGAAATATACAACAAGCAGAATATGGCACAATTTTACAAGCCACCATGAACAACAAGAAAGACCTACATTAATTTTGCAAATTTTCCTTCCTCTTGAAAAAAGATGAGCCCAAATAATTTTGACATAAGTTTACCCTTTGCCGTGATCTCCAAGCCCCCATCTATGTAAGCCTGGCCTTATTCCATTATTACCGCAATGATTAGCAATCAATGTTTTCCATGTTGCAATCTTCTTCTCCTATTATGGTTGCTTCATGCTATAATACTCTACCTTCTATGCGACCATCTATAACAAGGGTAATAGTTGCATTGTAGTTAGTCCCTACCTTTGGATTATCGTAGTTTTGTCAATTGTTTTTTTTTGTGAAATTGGAGACTCAATAACATGATTAAAATCCATTAATTATAATGTATATGTATTTTTTTTCCTAGAAAGCGTTAACATAAACTCAAACTTTTTTTGTTCTTATATTACTTATAGTTATAGTTTACTTGAAAACCCCATTAATATTTAAAACAAACTAAAAGTTATATCATATTTTCACCAACATTAAATTTTACACTTGTAAGAGGCATAAGTTGCAAATCAACAATTAGTATGATATTCATTCGGAACACAACACACATAGTATAACAAGTGCGACGGGGTGGCAATGTCACTACCATTATTGAAGCTATGTTTGTGGATGGTCTTGTCCAAATATATTTCTCTAGCATGAGTTGCATTGGAACTTGGTTAATTAACTCTTTTTTTTCAAAAAAGAAAAAGTTGTAACTTGTTATTCAGTAAGAAATCAAAGTTACATATATCCCAATCATAAAGAGCCTTCCATCCAAATGCACTATAGTCAATCAAAACAACATACTGACAGGTTTCCATCAATATCCATGACCCTTCCACAAAAGAACCGCACATAATATCAAAAACAAAAAGTATCTAACTTCAAGAAGTATACAAGACAAAATTGTGTACTAGCTAAGGAGAGGGGCCCCTTAAAAACCAAAACAAGAGCCTGAATCAACCAACATATTTGAAATATATTCTTCAAAAAATATATGTCCATCCATTGGACTAATAGCCTTCTTAGAGAGAGCATCCTCCGGCATATCCAATTCCCTGTATACATGTTCAATGGAAATATTTGTGAAGTATTCAATCAAAGTACGTAGCTTGCTCAACTAGTGTTCCAAGGGTAAATTATGCATCTCAAAAATACCATTTTCCTAGTCAATGGAAACCTTTGACTCACCATAAATTTTCACTCTGAAAACACCTCTTTTTCTAGTGAACCACAATAAGCCCCAAAAGGCCATAAATTCTTCCTTGGTATTGTTTCCCATACCTACAGCCATCCTTACATGAACTTGATGTTCCTTTTCTATATTTAAAATCATCCTAGCTCCACATAATCCATCTTTTGTCACCCCATCAAAGTATCATGTTGATATATCTTCAATAATAAATGGAATCTTATAATTCTATGTTTTGGATTATGTTTGAAAACAACAAATTCATTTAGAGCACTGAGTACTCTAATACTCACATGGTAGGAAGAAGGCTTGATGTCTTCAAAAATACAACGATTCTTGGCTTTCCATATCTCCCAAATGATAAGCAAAGGTAATTTTTTGAATTTTACCTTTGAATGGAACCAATTAAAAATAAAGTTATGTTTGTCCCATTCATCCTCATGCTTGATTTTCAACTTCAAATCCTTCCAAACCACTCTAAAAATATTGCACTCAAAAAATAAATGGGAAACACTCTTAGAATAAGAAAGACATAGCACACATCTACCCGGTTCCACAAAACTATATTATGAGCATATTATCCCAAGAAAGAATTTTGTTTTCTATACACAGCCATAAGAAACATTTTATTTTGAGGGAGTTTTTCTCTTCCACGGTTTCGCAGACCACTAGTTAATGGAGAATGACCCCTCCCGCACAACAATAGGCTCATAGGATTTCTTAGTTGAAATTTTCTCGTTGGCATCGCCCCAATCCAGACTAAAGAGTCATATTTATTCAAAGTCATTGTAAAATTGTTCCATTCCTCCTACACTTCTTACAATAGTCCTACCTCGCTAGCCTAATAACAATATGTTGTAGATGAACCTCCACTACCCTTCCTTCTAATTTGAGCCAAGACTTGGATATTTTTACTATGGAGTTGTGCGATCAGCGATCTAGACAACCTAAAATCTTTAGCGAGCCCCACAAATGGATCAATACCAATAAATATTTGAACTCCATTACCCATTCTCCAGCTTAGCCACTTTATGAGTAATGGAAAGGATTTAAAGATTCCTTTCCAAATAATGGATGAATTAACATCATTTTACCTTGGTTGTCAGATCTAATGTATAACCAACACACCTTTTAAATATTTATCCTTGATTGTTTCACTCCAAATGCCAGTGTCAAATAAGCACCTCCGTAAGTTTTTTGCACACAAGGCCTAATTGAACCATTCTAGTGTTTTAATGGCCCATCCACCCAAATGTTTAGATAGGGATAGGCTTTCCCAGGAAGATAAACGAAGATTTGAATTCTGATAACCTCCAGAACATAAGAAATGAAAGATATTTTTTCTAATGTTTTTTATCAGTGACATGGACACCAATGAAAGAGAAAATCAATAAACAAGAAGACTTTGGAGTACATAGTTCACCAAAACAATTCTACCTCCAATTGACAACCAACAGAAAGTCAAGTGTTTGAACCTTCTATCAACCTTCTACAATAACCAATTCCATACCTCTATTATATAACAATTTGGTTTCAAAAGATAATGGAGATACTTGAACCCTTGATCAATTTTCTCCATTTTGAAAGAGATCAAACCTCTGATGTGCTTACAAATCCTTGCTTCAGGACTATTATGTAAAAACATATATTTTTTCTACATTGACCATCATCCATGTTGCTTTGCAAAGAAATCAATAATTACTCCATAGAACTTTCATTCTTCAACATTACCCAACCCTAACAGAAGTACATCATCTACGAAAAGTAAATGAGTAATAGAAGGGATCAAGAGATATTTATAACTCTTATCTTCTGCTCCTACTTCACTTTATTTATGATCCTATAGATTCCTTCAATGACCAAATTGAACAATAATGGAGATAACGGGAACCCTTGTCTTAATCGTCTACTTCTACCCAAAACAAGAGTTGGGGATCCATTAATCAGAACAGCGAAAGAATCCAAGCTAATACAAGCCATAATCTAGTTCGTCTCCTCAAATGGAAGCCCAATATGAATGAACAAAATCTGATAAAAGAACAATCCACGCGATCGTATGCTTTAACTAAATCCATTTTCAAAATAAAAGCTTGTAAATGCTTTAATTTCACCAAACGGAGACATTTCTCTGTGATCCCTACTGCATCCAAGATTTGCTTGTTTGAAAGGAAGCCAAATTACTCAGGTGAAATATAATTCTTTAGTGATGTCTTAATTATATTAGAAATAATCTTGGTAATGATGTTATAAACCAAGTTGCACAGAGATATTGGCATAAATTCATTGAATGACTCAGGTCTGTCCCTTTTAGGGATTAGAGTAATGTAGGTGATATTTAGATTTTCAGGGATGAGTTCCTTCTTTCTAAAGACATCTAACAATTTTTCATAAGGGAACAAAAATTTGGTCCAACCAGCCACGTTCTATTAAAATTAAAAGGACAACATATAAAACTATTATCATAATCCAACTGCAAAGCAATTGCTTTGTGATCAGAAACACCTGTCAAAATAGACCAAGAACTAAATCTTCCCATTGCTAAACCCAAGTGCTCAGCCATCAAAAACATGTCCAATTGCTTAGCAATACCCAAACTTCCAGAACACCCATTTGACCAAGTAGGAGTTAGTATTGATAATGTCAAGCTAAAGTCTTGTTCTCCCTATTTTACTTGCACCTTTTTTTATTGTTAGGGAGCGGGCTCCTTTGGATTGCAGCTCTGTGCTCTTTTGTCCACGGTAGATATGGTTTAGAGTGACAGTATTAACTGATGGGAACTTTGTATTTGTTGGATATGTACTTGGACCTCCCGCTCTGCAGCTCAATTGACCTCCCCCTCTGCAGCTCAGTTGAGTTGTGACTCGTTCTTTGTGATCAGCATATATAACTTAAAAGATCCACTTACTTGATTGTAACCCTTGTTTTGGGATAGCACATCAGATGCCCTTTGATTCTCTAATGAATATCAAGGACAGGCTTTTTTCTTTCTGAAAAATAAAAATAAAAAATGTCAAGCTAAAGTCTCCTTCTCTAATTAGGGAGGAATTAATGTGAATTGAGGTGTTAAAGATACCCACAAAAAATAAAAACAATACAATAAATAATTTGAATTTATTTAAAATATAAATAAATTATTAACATCTTTAAACGGTGGTGGTATTACATCATTGATTTGCCCCCAACAAACATTGTTTTTTGTTCGCTTTTTCTTTTATCTATTTGCAATGATTTGGAGTTTGATTAAGCAAATTGAAGTAGCACTTATTCACCTATGTAAATATATTATTTTTAATCTCTATTAGGGATACTTACAAGAAACTTTAATTATAGAAAAAAAGATATTATACCAAGTTTTTAGTATATTTCTTTTTTTCAATTGAAAAGGACAATCTTATATATTATAAAGCCGTGTCAAAAAGGAAACATATTACATCCTCCAAAGAGTCTTTGAAACAGGAATAATGCATCATCACCAAGAATAACAATACACAAGTCAAAACACCTTACCAAAACCTTACAAAGTAGTTCCACAAACAGTCACCAAGAATAACAATACACAAGTCAAAACACCATACCAAAACCTTACAAAGTAGTTCCATAAACAGTCCCAAAACAGAGGACAATGCCAGGAAAAAATCCAGTCTGTAGCAAAAAGTCAGGAGTAGTGCCAAAAAACTAGTCCTCGACCCCGAAATCAACTGAAGTAGCTACAAACAACCACCGAAGAAACTAACAACTCAAATGCAAAGCCATAGATACTCTCCCCAAAGGAGAGACTGAGCATAAATCTAGTAACAGTTCATAGAACCTTCCGCAATGATGCCATCTCAAGTGGTTTCCGACTAGAGTATTGAACCCGGCTCCAATTGGATCGCCTTTTTTTATAAAGCATCGGCATGAGTATTAAACTCCCGGTAGATATGATGGCAAACCAAATGAGGAACAGAAGCCAGAAACAATATGAATTTACCAAGTCAGTGAGACAAAGCCAGGGTCTGAAGGTTGTTTCTCTCCATAGCCTATTCAATAATGACCATAGAATCGCCCAAGATCTGGGGCAACACAATACCATGAGCCTTTGAAAAAAATAAAATCCCCTAGAGGGCCAAGAGCTCAGCCCGTGTATTTGAACCATTGCCAGCAAACATACTCAAACTGAAGTAATGGTTCCTCCCCATCTAAATCACCATGCCCACACCACGCTTACCTTTCTACTCAACACCGTCAAAAAACCGATAATTTCGACAGCATCCAGGGAAGAGTAACTAATGATGCGAGGACGGTTTTTTGGGCCATGATCAAAGCCCGGTCCAAGGATTGACAGGGTCTTCGACACAGCCCGACCATAATGAACATATTTAAAATAATTTGTTCAAGTTGTCATTTTGTTTTTGTCAAGATTTATTCCACTCTCATGCACCTATTTTACCTTGATGGTATGGGAGATATTGGCTTCTATCATTTAATTAATTACGATGCATCTATTTTAAAGTATTGCGAGATGTTGGCTTCTATGAAATGACGGTTAGATTAATTAATCAAACACTTTTTGTACCTGTTTTAGCACAAAGCAATCTCGAAGAAAGTAAGAAATCAAGTCTAGGTCCGAGGCTCATCAAATATAAAAAAAATTAAACTAATACTTCTCAATTTTATTTCATAAAATTAAACTAATATTACTACAATTTTATTTTATAAAATTAAACTAATACTTCTCAATTTTATTTCATAAGAAAGAAAAATAAAATAATAAATAAATTAAGAATTAAAAATAAAAATATAACATTAATTTCATATATATATATATATACGACAATCGGTTTTTTTTAAAGTAGTTCGCCCTTTTTTATATATATACACTCTCGACGAAAATTGCAATAGGTCGGTGAAAATTGTAGTTGGTCGGCGATTCATAACCTTGAAAGGTTAATAATTATTATAACATTTTTTGGGTTTTGGCACTAGAATGGTAAAGTTTGGTTCTAAGATTTGCACTTATTTGTGTGTATGAGAGTATAATAGCGCTTAATAAAAATGGAATAAATAGCATTGCAAATGGATCGAATCGAAATAGTTGTAGAGCTAACCTCTATCAACAAGATTTCAATAATAACGAACATAGAGCCAATCAGCCATTAACGACATCTTGGAAGCAATGTTTTATTTAAGTCCAAAAAAAATTCAAAATAAAAACAATAAAACCATAAATTAGTCTAGAAAAATTTAAAATAAAAGCAATAAAACCATAAATTAATGGAAACGTGCGGTTATATCTTATTGATGTCCCACATCACCGCTTTCTTGACATTCTTGTGCCGTAATACCTACTCAGCTGTGAAGCCTTGGCTGCTTCCCATGATGAAAACACTTTTGAGGCCGAAATCACACATCATGACTACAAATTAGAATCATGAAAACCAAGTATTTGTCTACATTTATAGGGATACAGCTGAAGGAGGGATATTACTAGATGAAAATTACTTAATTACGTACTTCGGGTGGCAGACGAGCGCAAGATGCACTAGTAATTTGTTATAGATAAACTCTTCCACTTCAGTGCTTTGCAACTTTCCCTCTATAACAAGTGCTTGTACGCAAGAGCAAGCAAGCTTTGTTGACGTTTAGAAAAAAGGTAATTCACAATATTTATTTTATATATTTCTAGATAGCGTACTGCGTATATTTACCTTCCTGAATGGTTTTGTATCGAGCAACGCTATATCCTTGTAATTGCTCACTTCGGTATGAAGAATGCTGCAAAGACAATAATATTCATTATTTAGTGAAAAAAGCAGTTGTTTCTGTATATCCACATTCAAGAGTACGAAAATCAACAATAAGTTATTACAATTCTGTTCAACAGGTTTACAAAATTTACCTATTTAGGGTGAAACACCAGGGAAGATTGTCTTCAATTTCTTCTTCATACCAAAGCAGCTGCGCCGTCCATCTTCGAAAGCGCGGCTTCGAATCCCCGACACTCCTTTGGAAACAGCTGTTGTGGTAATCTTGTTATCGTTCCCATTAACATGATGAACTGCATGCTCGTTAGCAATTATGTTCCTTTTAACATATGCATCACTATACAAATGTGCGTTCCTATTGTAAAGCTGGGAGAATTCAAAAGGAAGCAAGCAAATGCTAGAGATGTTGGAAGCACAGAGTAAGAGCGAAGGCCGAGTTTGAAGACGAGAAAGGTAGAGGGGTCTTATAATCCAATCATGAAGGGCGAGTTTGAAGACAAGAAAGGAAAAGGGGTCTTATAATGCAATCATGAATGGGAATGTGTTGCAAATCTTTGAACGAGCTCTACAACATGAAGAGGCTTGTGCATTAAGAAGACCGCGGATCGAAACTTTTGAGCAGCACTCACTGCTCCTATGTTCAATAATACCCATGATAAGAGGGTCAAGGACAAAAACATAGGAAAACTGGTTTATTTAGGGCTTAAAGTATAACATAGAAACCTGAATTTCAATTGCCTCTAATGCCAAAAACTAGATGATTACAATATTCCTTGCTTGCAGGGAATTAAAAGGGTGTGACCACAACAAGAAAAACCATGTTTTAGCACCACCAGTTGCACCACTTTTATTTTATGGTGTTAAGGTGGTGGTATTAGCACTAGTTACAATTTTTTGGTGCTAAGGTGGTGGTATTAGAATTACTTAATTTTAGTGGTGCCAAGCTAGTGGTATTAGCACCACTTATAATTTGTGGTGTTAAGACGGTGTTAATGTTTTTTAATATTAATAGAAATTGAGTTTTCCCTTTCTATGTTAAGAGAAATGACATGTTGGCAAGAACCATAAATGGTGATAAGTTATTATTTGCCACATGGAAATGTCCATGTAGGATTTAATTATGATGATTTGCATCATAAACACAAGAACTTCACAAATCATTGTTTTGTAAATAATGTAATTTTATTATATTTTAGTTTATTTATTTATGAGGCTTTGCACTACAAAGACAACAAAATCACAAATTGTCTATTTCTAAATAATTTAATTCAATTTTTCAATTTTAATACTATTTAAAAAAAAAATACATAAGATTTCAAATATTGACAAGCCATTAAAAACACCAATTTTTATTTATTACTATTGTAAAATAGCAATACAAATGATGTGAATTAAAAATTGATTATTCAATTGAGAATTTTTTATTGATCTCATTAAATTTATTGATGGGCATTGGTGTCATTATTAATTTTTAACACAAAGCATGGATCTCACATCCATATGCATGATCGATGGAGAAAACGTCTACCTTTCGCCCTAAAAGAAGCTTTTAGGAATATAGGACCAAGAAAGAGACTTCAAAGGTCACCAAACATCTCCCAAAGAGTTTTCTTAGCCTCTATGTGTGGCCATTGACACTATCATAAGATTTTAATCACTAATCCTAAGGCTAGCCAAATATGATCTTGGCAAGTACCATATGGTGGTACTAAGTTTTTAATTATTAATCCTGAGGCTAGAGAAATCATATCTTAGGATGTGTCATATAGTGCTGGTAAGCACTTATTTGTGACATGGATATGTACAAATAGTATTTAATTATGATGGTTAGCACCACACACAAAACAACAACAAAAATAATTATTTTCTAAATGACGCGGTTCATTTTCATTCAAATAATTGCTCAAGTGAGGTTTTACACCATAATCACCACAAATTCAATTTTTCAACACACTAAGCACACGCAAGTTCACAAAAAAAAATTGATAAATAAATCAATTATTCATTTGTAATATTATTTAAGCAAATAAATACAAGTAGTAAGAAAAGTGATTTGAATTAAAATGGCGGTATTCAATTTGCTATAATTTTATTGATCTTATTAAATTGATTTATTGATATTAATGTCATTATTAGGTTTTGAGCTCAAGGCATGGGTCTCTAATCCTTGGATTTGGCGGAGGGAGGAAACCTCTACCTTGAGCCATAATATAAGATTTGAAGAATCTAGGACTATGAAAGATGGTCAACACACATAACTATGCATATAATTTCTTGAGAATATTTTTAGCCTCTATGTTTGGGCATTGATTCTATTTTAAGGTTAGATTACGTAGTGGTGGGTTTACTACCCCTCAACCAAGCTACTTAAGAGAAGAAATTTAGGCCTTAGCCTAAAAGAAGCTTCTAGAAAAGTACTGATAGTAATGATGTGTTTAGCAAACAAAATTGGCGTTTTGAAAGGATCCATGGCCTTATAATAGGTATATAGTGGGGAATCAAAGGAAATAAAAGTATGTATAATTCTTTAGGGCATATGTATGATTACGGGAGAAAACTTGGGACTTGGACCTTAGAAGAAACCTATAGGCATATAAGATTAACAAGTATACCTCAAACTACCACATGAGACATCTTAAAGGTATCATTGGCCTAATATTGGGGTTATCAATGTCACTAATAGGATTTAAGGACTATATATCAGTGTAAAGACCCTTGACATGTTTAAGGGAGGAAACCGATCCCTAACTGACTAATAAAATTTTCTGGGCATCCAAGGCCAAAAACAACACTTTGAACCACTACACATGACCTATTGGGGGTATTATTTACCTCTAAGTGAGGACATTGACACCATTATGAGTTTTTTTATAGTATGTATGAGTATTTGTTGCAGCTGCAACTATCTTCCCCCCAAAAAATTATTTTTTGGGACCCCCTTAATTTTTTAGCTTTCTTAGAAGGCTTATAAATTTTATCTTTTCACCAAAAATTTTGCCCATGACTTGAAAATTTGAAAAAATTGAAAGTTTGTTTGCTTGTATTGGATGCACAGTTGACTGTTTTTTCGATGTATCGGATGTCATTTTGTCTAACTACATCGGAAGATGTTTGCCGATGTATCGGAAGCTTAGCTTGAAGCTGTTCTGATGTACCGGATCTCCAATCGACTATCATTTTCCGATATCCGTCAAGGCTTTGTAAATTGTTTTTCGCCGCTTCGTTTGTTTCTTTTGGAATGATCCGAGAGGAACAGTGCGATGTGGATCTGATACCTTCATGTATTCATTTCCGATACCGATGCATGTTAGTTGGTTATATTGTCGATAGTGGTCTTATATGCTTCGTAGTCTTCCGCTTGATCTCCCGGTTACGATCTGCCAAAGCCATCCGATGCTTCGCGTCCGCTCACAAGTTCCCTTCTGATATTTACTTATTGCTCCTCCCCCCCTTGAAAGATTACATAGTCTCGTGTTCGAGCTTATAAAACTATAGAGGTTTTATATACGATTATTGTTCATTCCTATCGATCACCGGGTGAAGCTGCGTAGCTGTCGTTGCTGGCAGAAGTAGAGCTTGTCTAGGTCATCCGCAAGGTTATCTAGGTAGGATCTGCCTCCAATCCTGTTACTCAACATTTTCTTACCCGCATTTTGTGATAGGGTTAGGTCACTTGTTATCCCGCGAGGGTTTATTGCAAAATGCGGCGAGGTTTTTGTTGATGTAATTGTAACTTCGGAATGTATTCACTTGTATTTCTTATGTATTGTAACCCGATGTTTATTCCAGGATGTGTCTGTAACGTAATTGAGTCATGTCATGCCCTGATGTTCTGATCAAAAGTTTCTATAATGTAAACAAGTCATGTCAAGTCATTGTGGGTAACCCTCCTATTGGTCAAGGGTTAAAGTCCCCGCAGTTCCGGGGCACTAGGGTTATTAGACTCTCCTAGAGAAGTCGGCCCTAGTAGGTTACTGTTAAGTCGGGAATTAGTATAAATAGAGAGTGAGCCTCTCTATTTATCACACACTCACTCACACTCAGTTTTAGCGCATAGCTGAGGAAAAAGATGACATTGGGGCTAGGAAGAAAGAGGCTACTATTATCAGGAGATCATCTTACTATTTTGGGGTTTTACTTTTGGTGTTGATTCTATATCTGGGGAAATTGCGGGGTTTTCTCCATTTATGGTTTCCCCGAGGAAAAACAGTGTGTTCATTGTCTCTTGTGTTTGATTGTTGTGCTTGTTATTCTCTCAATTAAAAGATCCTAATATAATGCTAGCTTAATGTTAAAAATCTAACATGGTATCAGGGCTAACCTGAGAAGAAGACATTGTGCAGCTGCAGAAACTAGGGATTCCTACTTTGTGGATCTCTCTCCATAGATTTTCACTAAAATAAGGTTGGACTAACTCTCCTCCCTAGGGCGCATCTTTCTGTCGAAGCAGAATCCAATTCTGAGCTTTTTCAGTATTGGACCCGACACTACTGCCAGAAATTAGGGCTTTCCACAGAAGTGGAATTTTTCAGTGAGCCCAGGCCTGGATTGATCTCCTCCTCAAAATCAAAGTTTAGAGATCAATATCAAAGCATTTGGTTGGACAAAAATCTGAAAAATCCAAACCCTAATCTACTCCTGAACCAACACTTCAGAATTTCAGCTCCAAATCCAGATCCGACATCTTGACCTTGTAGGATCTAAATCTTTCGTATTTCCATTTGAGTTTCTCAGTTAAGATGTCTCATCATACCAAGCTTGATGAAAAGCTTGAGGGAGCTGATAACTTCCGAGCCTGGAAGTATAGGATCTCCCTAGTCCTGGAAGAAAATGAGTTGGACTGCTACATCAATGAGGAGGTTCCAGTTCCAAAGGGAGATGAGGCTAAGGCCTTACAAAAGAAGAAGTTGGTTATGGAAAAGAGGATTATTGCTGATTCAATCAAGGATCACCTCATACCACAGGTGTCATCCCTAAAGACACCTAAAGCTATGTTTGATGCCCTAACCAAACTATTTGAAGGAAAGAACATAAACAAGAAAATGACTTTAAGGAACCAGTTGAATAATGTGAAGATTCAGAATGCAGAGACCATCTAGTCTTACTTCATAAGAGTCTCTCAGATCAAGGAACAGCTAAAAGCAGTAGATGAAGAAGTGGAAAATGCAGAGATTGTAATGACCACCTTGAATGGTCTCCCTAGGACATGGGACTCTTTCATTCAAGGGATCTATGCCAAAAAGAAGTTAGTCAAGTTCAGCAGACTTTGGGAAGAATGCTCACAAGAAGAAGCTCGGATAGTAGCTCGAGAAGAAAAGATGGGAAGTGAAGATCAAGCTCTCATAGTTCAATCCAAGAAACCCAGAAGGGACCATCATCATCATCATTATAAAGGTAAGCACTCCTCCTACAAGAAATCTCAACTCATATGTTATACTTGTGATGAATTTGGGCACTTTTCCAGAGATTGTCCTAGAAACAAAATAATCTCTCACAAGAAGAAAAACAAAAAGAGAAGACATCATGCTCATGCTGCAGAAGATGATGAACCTTCCTCAAAGAGAAACAAGCAAGAAAGTGATGATTCTTCAAGTGATGAAGAATATGTTTTGATTTCCGCTCTCACAGGAAACATCACACATGGAAGCAATGATTAGCTTATAGATAGTGGGGCTTCCAAACATATGACGGGATTCAAAGAGTCTTTTGTGAGACTGTCAGAACATGAATCACCTCACAAGGTGAATCTCGGAGACGACTACCAGTATCCAATAAAAGGTAATGGGGAATCCTCATATAAGCTAGACTCTGGAAATTCCATGAAGATGAAGGATGTATTGTTTGTACCGGGACTCAAGAAGAACCTCCTCTCCATATCTACATTAGATGCAAAAGGTATGAGGGTTTCATTTGTAGATGGCCAAGTTCTCATGTGGCCAAAAGGAAAGACCTTCGATGATGCAGTAGTGATTAGGGAATAAGAGGGAGGTCTATACAAATTGAAGGGCCATCCAGAACAACCCTTGATCCATGACACAATAGAGCAAAATGACCTTTGGCATAGAAGGCTTGCACATGTGCATTACAGAGCACTACCACTTGAAAGCGAAGATGTTGAAGGTCTTCCAGAAATTAAAGCAAAACATGATGGAGTCTACAAAGGATGTGCGAAAGGAAAGAATACAAAGAAGACATTTCCAAGTAGCGAGAGCAAGGCAAAAGGAATCTCGGAAATCATCCACTCCAATGTATGCGAACCAATGTCATCAAGTTCACTAAGCGGGTATGTATACTATGTTTCTTTCATTGATGACTTTTCTTGGAAGACATGGATTTACTTCATGAAGAACAAAGATGAAGTTTTCAGCAAGTTCAAGGAATTCAAAGCCTTGATCGAGAACCACACTGAAAAGAAGATCAAGACCTTTCGATCAGATAATGGCAGAGAATTCACATCAAATGAATTCAAAGAGTTATGCAAAGACTCAGGGATTAAGAGGGAGTTGTCCACTCCATATAATCCACAACAAAATGGGATTGCAGAAAGGAAAAACAGAACTATCATGGAAGTTACAAGAGCTATTCTTCATGATTAATATCTTCCCATGCATTTATGGGCAGAAGCTGCCAGAATAGAGGTGTATGTACAAAACCGTACTCCACACAGAGTACTCGAGAACAAGACACCTGAAGAAGTCTTTTCTAGCAAGAAACCAGAAGTCAACCATCTCAGACTATTCGGCTATCCAGTGTACATCCACATTCCAAAAGGGAAGAGGACAAAATTAGATCCTTCAGAAAAGAAGGGTATATTTGTGGAATACTCTGAAAGCTCGAAGGCTTACAGAATATAATTCCCAGGATTCAAGAAGATCGACATCAGCACGGATGTGACATTTGATGAAGACTCAGCTTACAACAAATTCAGAAAGAGACCTGCTGAAGAACCTGAAGTAGCAGAAGCACCCAGAATTCATGATACAACCATGAACGAATAAAATCAAGAAGAAGATCGAGAATTTGAAGAACCTCAAGAACCTGTAGATCCACCTCAGGAGAAAAATCCTCATAAGAGGAAACATGCTTGGGTACGAGAAGCTATCCAAGGTGCAGAAAGATTTGGGGCTCCAGAAGAGAATCACATAGAAAGAAAGAGAACCAGGTACTACTCTGGTTATGTAGCATTATTATGTGATTTTATCAATAAAGAGGCTTCCAATTATGAAGAAGCGGCAAAACGAAAAGAATGGAAGGATGCTATGATCAAAGAGTATCAATCGATCATGAAGAATGATGTTTGGGATGTTGTCCCAAGACCAGAAAGGAATTCTGTTGTAACTTCCAAATGGATCTACAAGATCAAGCATGCTGCAGACAGTAGTATAGAAAAATATAAAGCAAGATTTGTTGCTCATGGTTTCTCCCAGAAAGAAGGAATAGATTATGAAGAAACTTTTGCACCTGTAGCCAGATACACTTCCATCAGGTCAATACTTGCTCTGGCTGCAGTGACGAAATGGAAGATACACCAAATGGATGTCAAGACTGCTTTCTTGAATGGTGTAGTGGAAGAGGAAGTGTATGTGGAGCAGCCACTTGGTTTTGAGACAGATGACAGGGATTCTCATGTATGTAGATCGAAGAAAGCCCTGTACGGTTTGAAACAGGCACCCAGGACATGGTACGGCAGAATTGACAGCTTTCTATCTAGTTTGGGATTTACCAACAGTAAAGCATATTCCAACCTTTACTACAAGGTTTAAGATGGCAACCCAGTGATGCTCCTACTGTATGTAGATGATCTGTTTGTAACAGGTATGGATGGGTTCATTGCTGATACGAAGAGGAAGCTTGTTGCCGAGTTCGAAATGAAGGACTTGGGTATGATGCATTATTTTCTAGGCATGGAGGTGTGGTAGAATGCAGATGGAATTTCCCTAGGACAAGGGAAATATACGATAGAGATCTTGAAGAGATTCGGGATGATGGACTGCAAGGCCATGACCACACCTATGACATCGAACCTGAAGCTATTGAGTGATGCTTCATTAGAAGCGGTTGATGCTACGATCTATTGTCAGATGATTGGGTCCTTGATGTACCTGATGAACACGAGACCAAATATTTACTTTGTTGTGAACACCTTGAGCCAGTTCCTGACAGATCTGAGACATGTTCACTTGATTGTTGCAAAGCATATTCTGAGGTACCTGAGGGGTGAGGCGAGTCAGAAGATTAACCTAGAGGGTTATGTTGATTCAAATTGGGCAAGCAGTGCCATTGATAGGAAGAGCACTTCTGGGTGTTGCTTCAGTATGGGATCAGGTGTGATCTCTTGGTTTAGCAGGAAGCAATCCTGTGTGGCACTGAGTACAGCTGAAGCAGAGTATGTCACAACTTGTTCAGCTAGTTGTGAGGCAGTATGGCTAAGGAATCTACTGTCTGATTTATTTGATCTTCAATTGGATGCTACTTGTATATATTGCGACAACCAGAGTTGTGTGAAGTTGTCGGAGAACCCGGTGTTCCATGACAAGTCAAAGCATATCAAGATCAAACATCACTATATCAGGGATATGGTGCAGAGAGGAGCAATGAAGCTCCAGTATGTTTCGACGGATCAATAGATAGTTGATGTGTTGATAAAGCCATTAGTCAGAGTGAAGTTTGAGTACTTCGAGGAGAAGATTGGTGTTCTCCAAATCGAGGTTCCTTCCAAGGGGAAGTGATGAGTCCGTGAGCCATTCTGACATGGTGAGAGGATTGGTTCCTTCCATGGTCAGATGTAAGGGCTGAGCCATTCTGTCATGGTGAGAGGATTGGTTCCTTCCATGTCAGATATGAGTGCTAAGCCATTCTTATATGACTGTAGGATTGGTTCCTACATGATCAGATATAAGGGTCGTTGCCATTCTTTGAATGGAGGTGCATGGTCAGTTACCAGGAATACTCAGTCTAGGACTGAGGGCCTTTCTGATATGACTGTGAGATGTAGTCTTACATGATCAGATGTGAGTGCATGGAAATTCTGATGTGATTGAGGGATTGGTTCCCACTTGATCAGATATAAGGGTTGATGCCATTCTCTGGGAGAATGGAGGCACCTGGTCAGTTACCAGGAAAGCTCAGTCTGGGATTGAGTGCCATTCTGATATGGTTGTGGGATGTGTTCTCACATGATCGGATATGAGTGTTGGGCCGTTCTGATGAGTCAAGGTCAGATGTAAGGGTTGGGCCATTCTAACGAGTTAAGGTCAGATGTAAGGGTTGGGCCATTCTGATGAGTCAAGGTCAGATGTAAGGGCTGGGCCATTCTGACATGGTGAGAGGATGAAGTTCTTTCCATGGTCAGATGTAAAGGCTGGGCCATTCTGACATGATGAGGGGATTAATTTCCTCTCATGGTCAGATGTGATTGTTGGGCGTGCCTTTCTAACAAGTCAAGGTCAGATGTAAGTGTTGGATGGGCCATTCTGACTTAGGGTCAGATATAAGCGCTAAAGAAGACCTACATGGAGGCTAGGCCTACACCCAGTATGAAAAAGGGCTGGCTCTATAGAACTTCCTGTGACGAGAAGAATCATGAAATAGCACCCGTGATGATCAAATGATGATGATCCAGTAGTGATGATCCAGATCCAGTGATGATGCTCCAGTGATGATCCAGATTGAGTGATGATCCATATCCAGTGATGATGTTCTAGTGATGATCCAGATCGAGTGATGATCTATATCAGAAGATGAATATGACTTGAAGATGAAGATAACTTGAAGATGAAGATGACTTGAAGATGAAGATCACTTGAAGATGACGAGGACTCGAGGATGAACCAGATGATACAAAGAAGAAGACTTGTGCTGATAAATTGTGTCAAGAGAATACCTTTCTAGTTAAGAGGGAGTGTTGTTGTAATTGTAACTTCGGAATGTATTCACTTGTATTTCTTATGTATTGTAACCCAATGTTTATTCCGGGATGTGTCTGTAATGTAATTGAGTCATGTCATGCTCCGATGTTTCGATCGGGAGTTTCTATAATGTAAGCAAGTCATGTCAAGTCATTGTGGGTAACCCTCTTATTGGTCAAGGGTTAAAGTCCCCGTAGTTATGGGGCACTAGGGTTATTAGACTCTCCTAGAGAATTCGTACCTAGTAGGTTATTGTCAAGTCGAGAATTAGTATAAATAGAGAGTGAGCCTCTCTATTTATCACACACTCACTCACACTCAGTTGTAGTGCATAGCTGGAAAAGAAGAAGACACTGGGGCTAGGGAGAAAGAGGCTACTGCTGTCGAGAGATCATCTTACTATTTTGGGGTTTTACTTTTTGTGTTGATTCTATCTCTGAGGAAGTTGCGGGGTTTTCTCCATTTATGGTTTCCTCGAGGAAAAACACTGTGTTCATTGTCTCTTGTGTTTGATTGTTGTGCTTGTTATTCTATTAGCTAAAAGATCCTAATATAATGCTAGCTTAATGTTAAAAATCTAATAGTTTTCTTTATATAGGGTTCACCCTGGTTGTTTTGTGGACGTCGTTTTACCAACCAACCCTTTCTCTCGTCTATTCCTATCTTAGTTCTTGATTGATTATTATGTGACATTTGTTGGCATAAAGACGACAGGGTGCAGAAGAGTGTTTCACTCTCTACACCGCTCCTTTGGCCCCTTTCACCATTTAGGGGCAGGTGCGCAGGCATCGTTCGAGCCTGGTTAGGTTTTCGCAGGATGCTAGAAGAGATTTTCTCTGTTGTAGGTAAAAGCGGGTTCAGGGGTTAGCAGTCTGATTTTTTCCAGGGGTTTCCTGTCATAATTGCTACCCGTAGACATAAGGACGTAGTGAAAATATAGGGTTTTTCCCAGTGGAAGTTTGTTTACAGATTTGGGTCCGATAAGGTTGAATGCTTTGTGGTTTTGTTAGTTTCACATACAGAAAACCCATTTGGTTTGATAAAAGAAAAGTTGTTCAGCATGCATCTTGATGAGTTGGTAATGTTTTGGTTAATTTGTTGTTGTTTTCAGTATATAATTTGCTGTGGGTAAGTGGACTAAATTTATTTTGTATGATCAATACATGCCCGTCATCAGAACAGCAATATGCCTCGAAAGCAAAAAAAGAAGGCCCAAGCAACAGAGGAGGAACCAGAAGTAGAGGTAATAACCCAAGTCAAGGTTATTTACGTAGACTCCAAATCCAACACTGGAATTGATCTTGAATATAAATGGGGAGAGATATACAGAATGATCTCAAATCAAAGTGTCCAAGAGGCTAGATTCAAGGCTTTTCCTATTTATGCCAATATCGAGAGATCATCCATCATGAAGGTGGCTACCCGACCTGAGCTGTTCCCTTATTCAGAAGTGATAAGATGGATTCTGCCTAGGGAAGATGTGACAAGGATGATATTGGCTAAAACTGAAGGGAAAGGTTATGCTACCTATAGCCCAGCCTATGTATCCATGGCTTATAAGTTTCCGACACCACAGAGTTATTTGACTGAAGGATGGTTGAAAGACCTCAACCTAGATGTGGTGGAAACAGTCAAAAGAATGATGATCCCAGGTAAGAACTTTCGTACGAGGCCTTCAGGAGAGTACGAAATATCAAGCCTCCACACTCCATACAGGTTAATTTCCTTGATGTTAAATAGGATATTCAGGAGGGCTAATGGGAAGAACTTCAAAATAGGTTGGGTGCCAGTGATCTTTTTCGTAGCCACTCAAGGTACCATTTTTAATTGGGAAAACATAGTGTGGAACAATTTGTCAGCCTGCATAAGTGCAGCATTGGGAGGAGTCTCCCAGAAGAAAACAGAGTTTTATATGAGTTCAATCTTGATTGATTGTATTTTATGTACTCAGCCATTCCCAGCATTGAAATTCCAATGGGATAAGGACCGATCCCCTGTATATGCTGCCTACCAATTATTCTGGGCTCACAAGTATTACAGTCATTACAAGAATATTTGTGAAGATTTTATAATTCCATTGTACACATTGATTTTCCTGGTTGAGTGATGATTGTATGTCCGAGGATACTGTAAAGGTTGTGCAAAATAATGGACACTATTACTTGACAGAGGAAGGTTTGTATTTAAGGATCTTTGGTGGATCGAGAGCTCATTCCCTTATTCCTAAGTATGCTACAGAATATGTGATTCATAAAGAAGTAGTAAGACAATTATATATTGATGGAGTGGGTAACTTCCTATTTGAGCAGAAGAAGGTTGTATATCCTCTAGTTCCCTTTTATATAGGAAGTTATAAGTTTTCAAAAGTAAAGACTGTCGCAGAGTTCGTGAAGGAGATAGAGTATTTTCACTTTGGCAAGATAAGTTTCCATAGAAATGACGCGGAAGATAAGGTTGTTGATTATTGTATTGCAACAGGAGTGCATTTCGAGTACTCGAACTTTTGGGATAAAGATGAAGAAATTTTCTGGAATTCTCAAAATATGACAACTTTAAGAAGGAGGTTCAACTAGAAGATAACCACAGTTGGTGGAAAGGGAAAGGTTGTTGAGCAAAAGAAGAAGTAGGGAGAAGAGGCTACCAGAAAAAGACAAGAGGAAGCACACAGATTGGTACAAGAAGAAGAAGAATGGTTGAGAGCAGAAGAAGAAGAAAAAAGAGCATAAGAAGAAGAAAAGAGAAAAGAAAAGAGGAAGAAGAAGTTCAACAAAAAGAAAATGAGAGGTTGAGATTAGAATCAGTTGATAAAGAAAAAGCAGCTGAGGAGTTACAACAAAAGGCACAAGAAGGACAGGACTATGCAAATCAAGAAAAAACTCAGTCTCATGCTAATCTAGTTGAACCCTATGTTCCATCCAGTAGTATAGCGGGAGGAAATCTAGTTTCAGGATCAAGATTGAATTGATTCCTTTTACTCCCACGGAAGAAGATGAAGTACCTGATCTAAATACTATTTTCTATGACAAATCCAAAAAGAGAATTGTTAAGAGAATGGAGAAGAAGGTGAACTCTAGAGGAAAGAGGGGAGTTGTGGTGACTGAAAAGGCATTGGTTCACGGCACTGATAAATATCCGAGGTTAATGGCAAAGGCTGGTGTTATCACTCCAGGAAACTCCTCTAGGTTGTCGCTCGAGGATGCCTAGTAACTTACAATGTTTTTTGGGGTTTTCAGATATGGGTCGAGTCAGTCAACCTATGTAACCTTCCCACTCTCAAGGCATGCATAAAACTCACTCGTTTACAAGGCTTTTAGTTGCAATTTGCTCAAAAGTTCGACAATAAGGTGCAGGGATGGAGAAATCACCAAGTTGGCAGACTTACACACATAACACATGCATATAAATGGATAAATCCTATCGAGGATGGTATTTATAAATCAAATATCACTAATAAACCAATAGGATGACAGCTATCGACTTTTTAATAAATCTGAAAATGACCTAAATGCACATTCAGGCATAAACACAGTAAAGAAAGAGATGATGGCTGAACAGATCACAACAAAAGAGCTTATATCATGAATAAGTAAAATGAGAAGCTTGAAAGCATTATATGCTCATAAATCCCTGAAGTTGAACCTTCATTATAAAATCAATCATGGGCTTTATAGCCTTCTACAAAAATGACAAATCCTGAAAATCCGATCTGTTTACACAAAAAATACTTGAAAGTGATAGTTTTCTCAGGTTAGGGCTTCAAACCCATACTAACTATTTGTCTATCTATTGTGAAGATATAATTCACTGAGCAAATTTTTAATAACTGAAGTGGTCACTGATAATCACCACTGTTGGTTCACTATGAAATTGCCGCCAACAGCCAGTGTCTCGGTGTTTAACTGAAGTGACCTTTCTTGTTTAATCTGCCAGATTTTCTACCTTACCGCCGCAGTCGCTGACCGGAAGCTTTGTCTTCTAGCACATCGGTGCCCTAGATCATAGCGCTGCCACTGTTTCGGAGATGGAACGAACTAGTTTTATCACTATCGAAATTCGTTTGTCAAAGGAATCGAGGCATTAATCCTCTATGCCGCCAATGGAAAGTCTTGTTATTCGTCGATGCGCATAACTATTATTCGAAATTATTTTTGCAATTGATCAGAAGCCTTGTCTGTTGCCTCACCGACACTTTGAAGCTTCTTATATTTACCTCACCGATATGTAGCCCTTATTTCTTCTGATCGTCGATGAATCTGTATTGTCTTGGAACCCGTAGTCAGCTTGTTTCCTATCGTTTCGGCTCCTTAGTGAACTATCTTGCCGATAGTTTATGTTTTCAAGCTCTGACGCCTTATCAGTCTGCCTCCCGCCATCGCAGCTCCTTAGTGGACTATCTCATTGATCCGTAGCCCTTAGTCCTTTCGATCGTCGATGATTTTCTATTGATTGATCGGAAGCACTTAGTCAGTCTGCCTCCTACCATTGCGGCTCCTCGGTGAACTAGCTTGCCGATGGTTTAGTGTTTTCAAGTTCTGAACTAATTTCATCGCTATCGGAGGTCAGTAGAAGTTTGAATCGGAGCTTTAGTTCTCTATGCCGTCAACACTACAGAGATGCTTAGCTTTAAATTCGTCGATACGTATCCCTTACTTATTCTGATCGCTGAAATGTTCATCTGATCGCGGAACCCGTAGTAAGTTTTCCTTCCGCCATTTCAGCTCCTTAGAGGACTATCTCGCCGATGGTTAGTGTTTTCAAGTTTCGACACCTTATCAAGTAGTGGTTCTGTTTTCTGATACTTGACTTCGGCGGCATTTAGTTCTTCATATCACCGATATTGCGGAACCTTTTAGCTTTGCCTCGCCGCTACGTTGTCTTTAGCTCTTTCAATCACGGAAAAGTTCATCTGATCGCGGAAGCCGTAGTCTGTAAGTCTATCGGTGGCTAATGAGATGTTCTAATCCTCTCCCAAGCCACCTAAGCTACAACTTTGTGAAATTTTTATCAACAACAGAGGCTTTCAAACTATTAGTGACATTCATATCCCTCATTGCATGAATTAAATTTTTCATACGAAAATAAATTATTTTGGGAGATAACATCTGGCTCCTACTTGCGGATGTGAACCTCCCAATGAGGTCCCAATAACCCCAGACCAAAATTCCTTTCCCTAAAAGTAACTAAGTAACTTAACACTAGAATTTATTCTTCCATTGGGCATGGAGTCATTTGTCTTCTATAACTGATCTGCTGCACCCTGCCTGTAGCCTGCTTTGCTTATTCATGAAAACAACTGAAAATGACCTAGTTGCTCATATTAAGAGCTTATTTTCCTATCTACTCCTACTCATAATTCTAATCAGTAGATCCTTCTTATCATGTGACATCATGCTTCCAATGAAGCTAGGTCAGAAGCTGATCTGTTGAACTTATCCCTGATCTTGACCCAAAAAATAAATGAAACCCTAGCATGCAGCAATGTAGTTTTGAAGGGTGACAGAACCAGTTATCATCTGACAAAAATATTTTGATATCTATGCTGCTCATAAGTTCCAGATAGTCAGCAACAGGGTCATAAAATCCAATAGGAAATAGCTTTTTATGTTGTTGATATTTTCCTTTACTGATGTCAATGTTGAATGTGGACTGCTCAACCTTTATCGGATCAAAATGAAAGCTCAACAGTTGATCTGAACCTTCTTGTTCTCTTATGATCAGATCTTGGTCATCAATCATTAAAATTCCCAATCTTGAATAGTGCTCACAATAGGATGATAAAACAGGGTTTACATCATATGAATAAAGATCAGTAGAAAACATATAATTGCCTATACAATCATCAATTATCATATGCTCATCCTAGTTTGCAAACTGATCATAAAATCTAGATTCATACCTGTCTTGGGAGTACTTTGCAAACACTGAAGAATCTAATTCTAAATCTGAAAGAAGCTCACATGCTTGCTGCTATTCCAAATCTGCTTCAGACTCATAATCTTCCTATTGAAAATATGACTCATACTGATGTTTATCTGGCTCAAGTAAATGATGGTTTTCAAAATCAAACTTCTATGGGATTTTCCTTGAAGCACAAATGTTTTCCTCCACCTCTAAAGCATCTTCAAATATAATGCTTAAAGATGAAGATTTCCTTTCTAGCAGAAGAAGGGCAAGTTTTGAATGTAGTCCCATCACATAATATATAATGGCAGCTGTCTCTGTGGGATAGATATCCAAAGGCATAGCATGATAAGTGTTGTAGAATCTTCGATTGAAGATAGTAAAAGTTTCATCTTCCTCTCTCTTGAGAGCATAGAAATCAGCGAGATACAAATCAAGAGATTTGTTCTCACCCCAATACTTCAAAAATGCATCAGTGAATTCTGTCCAAGAGCCAATAGAGTAAGCTTTTAAATTCTTGAACCATATAGTAGCATCTCTAATCAACAATTTAGAGAAAAATATCATGATTACATCCTCATGAACAATCTAAAAACGTTCCATAAAATCTTCGAAAGATTCCAAGTGTCTTTCTGCAGAAGCTTGATTCTCTCCGGAAAACCGAGGGAGATATTCATAACAGCCAAGAGGGTAAGGATGAAGCCAAGAGGGAAGTTTTAATGGCTTAAACATCTTCATCCTGATTTTGATTTGAAAGGCTGTGGGCCGATCATGAGGGATAACAATCTGCTGACAAGGTTCAATGGTTATGGAAACGAGTGTTGAGCTCTGCATAGGTTTTGAATCGGTTTTGGTTTCTTCAAGGTTACATGGCTGATCAAATTTAGAAGGAATTTGGGTACAGTGGTCATTTTTATAGATGAGATATGGCACACAGACTGATTCACCTTCTACAATACAAGTAGGCTGCAAATATTATTCTACAGATGGATTTATAAAAGATTGCTGATAATCTTCAGAATATATAAAACATAAGATAATTCTTTTAACATGTGACGGGAAAAGTATAAAGGAGCTGATAAAAAATAACAGTAGTTCATAAAGTAAACTGCTGAACTGGTACCTGGATTTTGAATTCATCTTCTTCATCTTTTATCAAATGGGCCCTCCCCAGTGGAGATTTATTAAATTCGAATGGATCAGGAAAATAGAAGTCTTTGTAAATCTGCCCTAGGAGCAGGGCTAGGTTTTCTTCTGATGATATTCTATGGGTCTGCAACAGGTGTTGTTGGTGGCCTCTCTTGATTTTCTCTGGTATGAGCCCTTCGCGGAGCCACAGTTCTTCCATGGATTCGCCAAGGATGAGATCTTCACAAGCAGCAGTGCTTGAAGATTCCTCAACCCTAAACTTTTCTAATGTATCTAAAACTTCCTGGGAATTTAAGAGTTTTAGCAGAATAAATAATAGCAGAAATATTTCTTGAAATACCTGATGTATATTTTTGTGCAGTACTGTTGGTCTGTCTTAGTAAAGCCCTAGCTTTCCTCAAAATTTCTTCTGGATCTGAAACAGGTGTTGCTGGTGTCCCCTTTGGATTTTCTCTGGTACTTGGTCTTCTTGAAGCCACCTTATATCAATGTAGTCACCAGATAGATGATTACAACCATAATAATGTATAAGCTTTGTCTATCATCAAAGCATGGATCTATGTCGTCTCCCATGGAAGCTGAGCTTCAATCTCCTCTCCTGGGAAACAACGCCACTTTGTTATCACTCCAGGAAACTCCTATAGGTTGTAGCTCGAGCATGCCTAGTAACTTACAATGTTTTTTGGGGTTTTCAGATATGGGTCAAGTCAGTCAACCTATGTAACCTTCCCACTCTCAAGGCATGCATAAAACTCACTCGTTTACAAGGCATTTAGTTGCAATTTGCTTAGAATGTCGACAATAAGGTGCAGGGATGGAGAACTCACTAGGCTGGCAGACTTACACACATAACACATGCATATAAATGGATAAAACCTGCTGAGGATGGTATTTATAAATCAAATATCACTAATAAACCAATAGGATGACAGCTATCATCTTTTTAATAAATCTAAAAATGACCTAAATGCACATTCAGGCATAAACACAGTAAAGAAAGAGATGATGGCTGAATAGATCACAACAAAAGAGTTTATATCATGAATAAGTAAAATGAGAAGCTTGAAAGCATTATTGGCTCATAAATCCCCAAAGTTGAACCTTTATTATAAAATCAATCATGGGCTTTATAACCTCCTACAAAAATGACAGATCCTGAAAATCCGATCTGTTTACACAAAAAATAATTGAAAGTGATAGTTTTCTCAGGTTAGGGCTTCAAACCCTTGCTAACTATTTGTCTATGTATTGTGAAGATCTAGTTCACTGAGCGAATTTTTAATAACTAAAGTGGTCATTGATAATCACCACTGCTGGTTCACTGTGAAATTGCCGCCAATAGCCAGTGTCTCGGTGTTTAACTGAAGTGACCTTTCTTGTTTAATCCCCCATATTTTCTACCTTACCGCCGCAGTCACTGATCGGAAGCTCTGTCTTCTAGCACATTGGCGCCCTAGATTGAAGCGTTGCCGCTGTTTCGGAGATGGAATGAACTATTTTTATCGCTGTCAAAAGTCTTTTGTCAGAGGAATCGGAGCAATAGTCCTCTACGTAGCCGATGGAAACTCTTGTTATTCGCCGATGCGCGTAACTGTTATTCCGAATGATTTTTGCAATTGATTGAAAGCCTTGTCCGTTGCCTCACCGACACTGCGGAGCTGCTTAGCTTTACCTCACCGATCTGTAGCCCTTAGTTCTTCCGATTTTTTATGAATCTGTATTGTCTCGGAACCCGTAGTCAATTTGTTTCCCGCCGTTTCGGCTCCTTAGTGAACTATCTTGCCGACGGTTTATGTTTTCAAGCTCCGACGCCTTATCAGTCTGCCTCCTGCCATTGCGGCTCCTTAGTGGACTATCTCATCGATCAGTAGCCCTTTTTCCTTCCGATCACTGATGATTTTCTATTGATTGATCGAAAGCCTTAGTCAGTCTGCCTCCCGCCATTACGGCTCCTCAGTGAACTAGCTTGCCGATGGTTTAGTGTTTTCAAGTTTTGAACTAATTTCATCGCTATCGGAGGTCAGTAGAAGTTTGAATCAGGGCTTTAGTTCTCTATGTCATCGACACTGCAGAGATGCTTAGCTTTAACTTCATTTATACATAGCCCTTACTTCTTCCGATCACCAAAATGTTCATCTAATCGTGGAACCCGTAGTAAGTCTGCCTTCCGCCGTTTCGGCTCCTTAGTGGACTATCTCGCTTATGGTTAGTGTTTTCAAGTTTCAACGCCTTATCAAGTACCGGTTCCGATTTCTGATACTTGACTTCGGTGGCATTTAGTTCTTCATATCACCGATATTGCAAAACCTTTCAGCTTTGCCTCGTGGCTACGTTGTCTTTAGCTCTTCCGATCGTCGAAGAGTTCATCTGATCGCAGAAGCCGTAGTCTGTAAGTCTGTCAGTGGCTAATGAGATGTTTTGATCCTCGCCCAAGCCACCAAAGCTACAACTTTGTGAAATTTTTATCAACAACAGAGGCTTTCAAACTGTTAGTGACATTCATATCCCTCATTGCATGAATTAAATTCTTCATACGAAAATAAATTATTTTGGGAGATAACAGCTGGTGTAGCCACATCCTTAGCTACTAAAGACGATGTGGACAGAATAATGACGGATTTAGAACAATCCCAGAAGAAGATCACTCAATTGAAAGAAACTTTGAAAAAGGAAATATGAAAATCAAAATCTAAAGAGAAAGTACGAAGACATGATTAGTGAGATTGAGGGATCCAAAGCAGAGTGACAAACCTTGCGATCAGACAAATATGCTTTGGTACTATCAGCAAGCAATATTGAAAGAGAGTCCAAGGCTACCTTGGCAGAGTTTGAAATACTTCAGAAAAGACATCACGGCTTAGAAGAAGAAAGGGATAGTCTAAAGTAGTCGTCAATTGAAGAATGGAACAAAGAGAAAGGATGTCTAGAGAATAAAGTGGTAGAACTAGAGATGCAAAAGACTATTGTTGAGGGGAAAGCCAAGCATTACGAGACTCAAGTAGTAGCATTGGAAAACCAGAAAGTTGCACTAGAGGTTTCATTAAAAGTAGCTAATGAACATAAAAAATATTTTGAGCCATTGAAGAAACATGCTCTCGCACTTAGAAGTAAAATTCATCAGATGCAACTTCAAATGGTAGAAGAGATGTTGAAGGTTCAACAGGTAGAAATAAGGCTGGAAGAAATTGTAAGTACAGCATCTTACTTTTTAGACAGGACACAGGATATATTGGAGGTTCTACAAGGACGTATGACTTGGTTGGAAACAACTAAGGAACCTCTAGTTGATGCACCCATCAAGGACCTAGAGATAGTAAATCTGGAGTATGAGCTAATCGAATTTGGGAGTAAAGCAGCAAAGGAATTAGAAAAGACAGTTAGGAGGACAAAGGGTGTTTGTGCATAATTCCGCAGAAAAGTTCTCCTAACTTACAATCGTGGTCAGACATCTGCTAAAAGAAGGTTAGAAGAATTGCATGATAGTGAAGGGTTTTTGAAGCAATTGCAGGAAAGATATCAAGAGGATGAACAGGCTATTTAGTTAGTCAAAGGATTGGATGAGAAGGTGCTGAAAACTGCCATAGCATAGGCAGCAGTTAGCAGTCATTTATTGGAATATCACCTTTGCTTGATTCCAGCTAGAGTGGCGAATATAAAATCTCAAGTTACTAAGCATGAGATCACCATCAAATTCCTAGAACCTTCTGATTTCGAAACTATAGCAACAGATGCTAATGTTTGGAAGAAATTTATAAATGATCAAGCTGGGCATACTTAGTTGGCTTATTCAAACGATTGATCAATTATGTAATATTTTTGTATTTATCTTTTTCTAAGTGTATATGCTAGAAGACAAATTTTTGTAAGGGAAGAGTCAAGGGAAGCCCAAAGGGCTAAAGGGGGCAGCTCAAGAATTTTTGTTGTTTGTATAAATATACATGAATTAGATGTAATAATGGACCTTTTTTCATGCTATCTTTATGCAATGTTATTGTAAGAAGAACTACTTCCTCTTATAATAAAGAATATATATTTTTTGATAGAGAAGGAACTGTGGAGTCTCAAATGCTTGCCATAGACTGGTTGAATGTGAACTGTTTTTGTTTCAGCTGTTTCTATGAACTGTGAGATCGTTCTAACTCACGAATCATTTCATGTTATGAATTTTTTCCTATTTATTTCTATGAAACTTCCACAGCACATCTAAGTAATGAATGTTTTAATTGAAAATGAGTTATCTCTTTGTTTATCTTCCTACTTATATTCATGTATTCTGAAATATGAACAACTATCTGTAATATTCTAAATGCATGTTTTACAGTACATTACTCATCATTAATTACGGTATTTATCCCTAGGGATAGGTTAGATAGAATTAGTTAGCATTAGTATAAGTTGTTTTTTGTTTATGATTTAGAAGCAAAAGAGGTAAGACGAGAGGTAAGAACCTGCGCATCACATTGTGACACTCTTTGTTTCTCTGTCAACTGCACTGAATTAGGCACTTTCATATCATACATAAATATAAAACTAAAAAATACACTTAAACGGTGGACCGAGCTGCAACCGGTAAAACGAGCTTTAATCGTTACTTGACCTACGATAGCCAGACCGTAAACTGGATGGATTCCCCATACCAAACAATAACGAGCTAATTGGGAACGCTTATTGGGGAGAATCCCTACTGTTGTTACATGATATTTTCCAGGACTCAATAGTTTTGGCGCTAGAAGGAGCGCCACCAGTGCATGGTTGGCCGAGGAAATTCGTTTTCTTGAGAATTCCCCACCGGTGACAGTTCTGAGACCAGTATCCCTCAAAGACCTACTCCTGAATAAAAAGTCACAGGGTATCTCTATCCCATTGATAACGAAGTGGTTGATGATTTAAGGAGAATTACCAGAGCGTATACAAAGAATATTGGAGGGTTACCTATTATTCCTACTTTACCTAGAAGAGAATTTCGTAAGAAAGGCCGTCCTCAATTGGAAGATTCAGTGTTAGTGGAAGACCTCGAAGAAATGGTATAAATAGCCTTGCAAGAATTTGTCCAACCTTTGAATCAGTTGGGACCAGATTCCCCTCACTGTTCTCCTTTTCGAACCCCTATCCATTCTCCTCCTCAATCTCCACTCAGAATCATGGCCAATGTGAATGCAAATCAGCCACCTCCACCACCTGCCTGGAGGGCTAGAACCCCTCTAAATATTACTCCTCCATTACACGATATTCCTCAGAGTTTTGATAAGGCATTTCCCAAGTTTGAACCAAATGAAGGAATTCTTGTAGATGATCATTTGCAGAGTTTTTATATGGCTTTAGAAGGTTTACAAGTAGTAGAATATGAAGATGTAGTCTGTAGATTGTTTCTACATACTCTCAAGGGAAAAGAAGCCTCATGGTATTTTTCCCTACCAATAAATTCAATTACAAATTGGAATACCTTTGAGAGGTTGTTTAGAAACAAATATGGAATCCAAAAAACTCACGCTGCATTAATGAAAGGATTAATTGCCCTAAAGAAAGAAAAGGTGCATAACTTCACTTAGAGGTTTGCTTCCTACATGAACAACTTTGATGCAGCTAACAAACCCACTGAGCACGCCCTAATTGAGTATTACACCTCAGCTCTTGGGCCTGACCTACCGTATGTTTGTCAAAAGATTGGTTAGACCCACCTTAGTAGAAAATTATGAAGAAGCTGAGAAGGTAGAGACAGAGATGGAGAGTATAGACCATTATCCTGTACAGTCAAAAGAGAAAACTTACAGGAATAGAAAGCCACTATTCTTAACTAAACCTAAAGATGACCGGTCACAGGAGTTAGATGGTGTGGTAAAAATGATGCAGAAATTATCAAATAGAGTAATTGATTTGGAAAAAGAGGAGGATCATAAACAATACAAACCTTATTATAAAAAGAGAGATGATAATAGTCAACCCAATCCTCCCTCACATAGTCCCTCGGCCATGAATTTCATAGATGTGGGAATGGAGAATTTCTGTACATTACATCAGCAGCCTCACTCTGGAAAAAATTGCCCACAATGGATAAATTCTATGACTTTAGTGATGAACCAGATACTAGATTCCAAGTTGATAGAAACTGTAGATGAGAAAGAGAAGGGTAATGAGCCAATAGAGACCCAAGAGGAAGACACTTCGGTCTTATGGGATTGTGTCTCCATGTTCAATATAGAGGATGAAGATGTCACTGAGGAAGAAGAAATACCAGAGACAAATGTTACAACAAGGAGTCAGAATTCATTGAAAGAATATAACATGATACTGCCCAAGATTAAGAAACTTCAGGAGAACATGAAAAAGGTAAAAAATAATTCTCAGAAAGTTAATATACCAGAGTTTGTCATCACAAGTCAAAGTCCCAAGAAAGTCAACATGCCTGTAAAGTCTACCGAAAATAAATTTGAGAATATCAAGAAGAATTCTACGAAGCATGAAATGGGATATGACATTGTGGAAGACATTAAGAAGACTAAAGCGAACATTTCCTTGTTTGAAATGTGTAATCTACCCCAACAAAAAGAAAATTTGTTGAAAGCACTGGAAACACCTGTTAAGGAACCCCAGAATGATAACCAAGCTGGTAAAGAGATTGGTGAAGCGAGTTTAGGAAGAAAATCCAAGTATAGAACTCCAGCATTCCTCCTGACCTTTGAAATTTTCAATTACAACATACATAACTATTTAGTGGACTCTCAAGCATCGGTAAATGTCATGTCGCTTGCAGTTTGCAAGCAAATAAATGGTCAACCCAAGCCCACTACAAGCCAAGTTATCCAATTGGATAGGACTACAGTGAAAGTGATAGGTGAAATGGAAGATGTCCCGATCCATTTATCAGCAGATGAGAGGGTCTGCCAGTATATAGACATTGTTGTAGCCGATATCCTGGACGCATATGGGTTGGGAGCTGGGATTGGGCTGCAAAGTTGGAGGGATATTTTGCATCAGAGTGGTCACATGTATGGTTACCTTATAAAGGTTGTTAGAATCAAATAAAAGTGTTAAGGGAACCCCAAATGAAGCACAACGTAACTCCGTTGGAAGGCAAGAATGAACTGGTAAATTCGGTGTTGGGGAACTATTTTCTTGAACTGGAGCCGGGAAATTACCAAGCTAAAGAAGCCAGTAACATATCAAATATCCAACCCGAAGTCCTTCAGTTTTCACGGGCTGATAAGATTGATTGTAATATAGTAGAGTTAGTCTCATATGTAGTTAGTAGTTCAAATGCAGTAGGATTAGAAAGTTTTTGGATTCTTTATTTTGATGGTTCCAAAACCTTGGAAGGATCAAGAGATGGTTGTGTCCTGATAGATCTAGAGAAAAATAAATATTTCTTTCATGTAGATTAGAATTTGAATGCACACATAACACAGTTGAATACGAAGCATTAGTTCAGGGACTGAAAAAAACAATAGAATTAAAAGTAAATAATCTAAAAGTGTACAAAGATTATGAAATCATTGTTAAACAAGTTCGAAACAAAATTCATTATATATCACCACACTTGAAGGCTTACCAAAATGAAGTTTGGGATTTGTTAGAAAATTTTCATGCATTCAATATTTCTTCAATTCCTAGAGCAAAAAATGCAGCAGCTGACTTGTTAGCCACTTCAGCTACAAGGCTGGTACCTACAAATAACAGATGTTCTATTGAATTGCTTTTCAAGCCTTCTATTCCAAACAATATCACCAATATGAGGGTGTTTGATGATGATCAGCAAATATTGGAATGTTTAATGAATAATCATACATTTAAAGGAGCCATAATAGATGACGAGGAACATCAAGCAGACCTCCATAATGGAAATTTCATTCCTAATGGAGTCAGAAATTTGGAACACATGTTTGATCTAGACAACAAGTTCAGAAAGCCAGCGATGTCAAGACACATAGCTCATCTTTACAATTTGAGCTGATAAATCTAGGGACAGAGGCTGAACCCAAATATGTGAACTTGGGGAAGTGTTGTTCACTCGGTGAGAGGAGTAAATTCATCAGTTTATTCATACAATACAAAGATGTATTTGCTTGGACCTACGAGGACCTAAAAACTTATGACACCAAAATTATACAGCATGTTATTCCAATCAAAGTTGGAGTCAAACCATATCAGCAGCCTCTGAGAAAGTTGCATCCCAAACTAGAGCCCCTAATTCAAAGTGAGGTAAAAAAGTTGTTGGATGCTAAAATCATATTCAAATTCAGACATTCAAAATGGGTCTCAAACTTGGTACTAGTATGAAAAAAGTCTAGAGAGATCAGACTTTGCGTTGATTTCAGGAATTTAAACCGTGTGTCAGATAAAGATAATTACCCTATCCCACCCATGGAACAAATACTACAGATGGTCTCAGGATCTGAGTTGTTTTCTCTCTTAGATGGATTCTCGGGTTATAACCAAGTACTAGTAGCAGAAGAAGACATGCTCAAGACCACTTTCAGAACCAAGTGGGGGGCTTTTGCATATAGGAGAATGCCCTTTGGACTCATTAATGCTGGAGCAACTTTCCAGAGGGCTATGGATATAGCTTTCCGCAGCCTAATTGGCCATAGTGTTGTAGTCTATTTAGATGATGTTACAATATTTTCTAAGAAAAGAGAAGAACATGCATTTCATTTGAAGCAGATTTTCGAACGTTGTAGAAAATATGGCATTTCTTTAAATCCTAAGAAATGTGTGTTCGTTGTTATCGAAGGAAAGCTATTGGGTCATGTTATTTCGAAAAAAGGGATCTCAATAGACCCGGGGAGAATTAAAGCAATAGAACATATCCCTTTACCTCATAATAAAAAAGGTATGCAGCCTTTTAAGGGGACAATTAATTTTGTGCGGAGGTTTGTGCCAGACTTTGCTCAGATAGTAAAACCTTTGCAACAAATGGTGAAGCAAAGTTTTCAATTCAAGTGGACTGATTCAGAGAAGGGTGCATTTGACAAGATTAAAACATCCATAGCACATGCACCATCACTTAAAAGTCCCAACTTTGAAAAAGATTTTATCTTGTACAATTTTGCTTCTGATGATTCATTAGCAGCAGTGCTTACGCAGAAAGAAGGGGGAGATGAATACCCCATATCATTTATGAGCACTGGTCTGCAAGGGGATGAATTGAACTATCCCGTAGTTGATAAGCAAGCCTATTTAATTTTTAAAGCGGTGAAGCAATTCAGACCGTATATACTTAAGAACCGTACTAAAGTAATAGTTCTGCACCTAGAAGTAGATCTCTTTTTGTACAAAAGGAGTTGGGAGAAAGAAGAGGTAACTAGGTAACTATCTTGCAAGAATATGATCTAGAATTCAAACCAGCAACCATAATTAAAGGGCAAGGGCTCTGTAAATTGATGGCTGAGAGTCAAGACAATGAAGATAACAATTTGGATAATGAAGCTGAATTGCACATGGTGGATGTATGTCCTTTATTCATAGCTCCAGACTCCTGGTATAGAGATTTAATTCATTATCTTCAAGAAGGATATTTTCCAAAACATAGGAATCCCAAGCAAAGGAGAGCATTATGTCTAAAATCAACCTTATACCAGATTATTGATGGTGTGTTGTTTAGGAAAAACTACAATGGAGTTTTTCTTCGATGCTTGGAAAGTGAAGATGTAAGCAAGGTTGTGACAGAACTACATGATGGGCCTGCTGGAGGTCATTTCTTAGGAGATACAACAGCACACAAGATTTTAAGAGTTGGATATTACTGGCAAACATTGTTTAAATATGCTCACGCTCATGTTAGGAAGCGTGGTACTTGCCAAAGGAGCGGTGGGAGACAAGCCAAAGCAGTGGGAACTTTGAAACCAGTTATTATTTCAGAACCGTTCAAGCAGTGGGGGATTGATGTTATCGGAGAGATCAATCCAAATTATTCATTGCAGCATAAGTACATCTTGACAACAACAGATTATTTCACCAGATGGGTAAAATCCATTTCGTTACGAAAAGTATATGAAGATGCAATTATGGATTTTTTGCAAGACCATATTATGACCAGGTTTGGGGTTCCAATTTCCCTGGTTTTTATAATGCTTCATATTTTTCATCTATTAAATTGACTGCATTTGCAAATGAAAAGGGAATTAAGTTACACTATTCTGCTAATTATTATCTGCAAGGAAATGGTTTGGCCAAATCTACCAATAAAAACCTCATTAGAATTTTGAAGAAGACGGTCGTAGAAAATCAAAGGAGTTGGCATCTAGCTTTTCCTAATGCACTCTGCGCTGATAGAGTCACACCCAAGAATTCCTTAGGTGTGTCACCCTACACTCTCATCTATGGGAAAGAAGCTATCCTGCCTCCTAATATTATGTTGCCATCTTCCAAACTAGCCCAAGACTCTAGAGGAACTGATAATGATATTCTGTAAATCCAAATTCATAATCTGCTAAAGTTAGAAGAGTCTACATCCAAAGCAAGAGAAAGGTTTAAACATCAACAAGAGATGGTTTGATAAGCACAAAGCCGGGAAAAGGGAATTTGAGGTAGGTGATTTGGTTCTTAAGTGGGATCACCCGCATGATGAGAAGGGAAAGCACACTAAATTTCAGCAATTATGGATAGGCCCTTTTCAGATTGCAAAGAAAATAGGCCCTTCAAGTTTCAAATTGCAAGATTTACAGGGGTGGGAGGAGAACTTACCAGTTAATGGTTTAGTTCTCAAGCCATATTTTTCTTAAGGTTTTGAGTTTTATTTTTGTACATAAATAAATGGTTTGATTTGTTTTTGTTTTGCTTTTCCTAGATTACTTTTAGTTGATTTACATTTTACTTGCTCAAGATTTGATTTCTTGTAATTTTGGTTTGCTTTATGTTTCAATAAATTAGCACAACTTTTGGTTTTGGAGTTCATCAGAGTTCTAGATAAACTAAAAATCTTTCATCAAATACTGCTTTCTATTTACACATACATAATAATTAAGGATTCTTTAAGATTAGCAGATGATCTGAGTAGATTATGAACACATTGAAGTCCTGTTTAATCCCCGTAAAATAACTAAGGACAAAAAAGTATAGAATACTATTTTGAGGCTCCATTCACTTCACACTAAAAAATTGTCCAAGGAGGCTGACAGCAAAAGACCCATGGAGAGGAAGCAAGGTAAACAATTGCATTATATTTAAATGATCTCATGCCACAGATGAAAGCCAAAAGGCTAACAAGAGTCAAAATATCCCAAGAAGAAAACATATATCAAAATACATACTAAACAAAATCAGTTTGAATAAGATTGCTCAAGAGTTCTTCTCCGTCCGTGAGTTGAAATCTAAATATCTCTCACAAAAGGACACTATGGATAGAGGGGCCTGAACTAAAATTCAGAAAGTAAGCAATCAGGGAGGACTCAAAAGGACAAAAGTCTAGAGGCATCAAAAGAATGAAAAATGGCATGAGAATGAGGAACAAACGAATATACCTATTCACTAGCTGTTACAATTCTATGGTGTCTAAGTTGGAAGCTATCCAAAGGCAGAGGTAAAATAAACTTCATACCTTGGCCTCAGGAAATTCATCAAGACTATGGAAGCCTGGTTCCCCTTTGCAATCTGGACCATCATCAATGATTAAAGTTCATAAATCTTGTATTCTAGAGAATCCAGACATCTTAAATAAAACTAATAAAGTGATCTAACAGGATACCATAAAAGCAGTTTGTTGTCACAAAGCATAGTTGTTCAGAGATCTGTGTTCGCCAGGTAGTTGCCAATTGTTGCAGCTGCAACTATCTTCCCCCAAAAAAATTATTTTTTAAGAACCCCTTAATTTTTTAGCTTTTTTAGACGGCTTAGAAAGTTTATCTTTTCTCCAAAATGTTTGCCCATGACTTGAAAATTTGAAAAAATTAAAAGTCTGTTTGCTTGTATCAGATGCACAGTTGATTGTTTTTCCGATGTATCGGGTGCGCAGTTGACTAGCTAGCCGATGTTCCCATTGGAAGTATTCTGAAGTTTGCTCCGATGTAATGGATGTCATTTTGTCTAATTCCATCGGAAGATGTTTGTCAATGTATCGGAAGCTTAGTCTGAAGCCATTCCGATGTACCGGGTCTCCAATCGACTATCGTTTTCCGATATCCATCGAGGCTTTGCAAACTGTTTTTCACCGCTTCATTTGTTTCTTCTGGAATGAACCAAAAGCTTAGTTGTTTCTCTGGCCGACGTTGCGGAGGCACGGTGCGATGTGGATCCGATACCTTCATGTAGTCATTTCCGATACCGATGCATGTTAGTTGGTTATACTACCAATAGTGGTCTTATACGCTTCAACGTCTTCTGCTTGATCTCCCGGTTATGGTCTGCCGAAGCCTTCCGATGCTTCGCGTCTGCTCGCAAGTTCCCTTTCGATATTTACTTATCGCTCCTTTTTCCCCGCCCGAAAGCTTACCAAGTCCCGCATTCGAGCTTATAAAGCCATAGAGGTTGTATATACGATTATTGTCCATTCATATTGGTCGTTGGGTGAAGCTGCGTAGATGTCGTCATCTGAGCAAATCGTTTGCTGGCAGAAGTAGAGCTTGTCCAGGTCATTCGCAAGGTTATCCGGGTAGTATCTGCCTCCAATCCTGTTACTCAACATTTTCTTACCCGCATTTTGTGATAGGGTTACGTCATTTGTTATCCCGCGTGGGTTTATTGCAAAATGTGGCGAGGTTTTCTTTATATAGGGTTCACCCTGGTTGTTTTGTGGACGTCGTTTCACCAGCCGGCCCTTTTTCTTGTATATTCCCATCCTAGTTCTTGATTGATTTTCGTCTGGCCATGAATGATTATGTGACATTTGTTGGCAGAAAGAGGACAGGGTGCAGACGAGCGTTTCGCCATCTGCACCGCTCCTTTGGCCCCTTTCACCATTTAGGGGTAGGTGCACAAGCATCATTCGAGCCTGGTTAGGTTTTCACAGGATGCCGGAAGAAATTTTCTTTGTTGTAGGTAAAAGCGGGTTCAAGGGTTAGTAGTCCGATTTTTTCCCGGGGTTTCCTGTCAGAATTGCTATCCGTAAACATAAGGGCGTAGGTAAAATATAGGGTTTTTCCCAGTGGAAGCTTGTTTACATATTTGGGTCCGATAAGGTTGAAAGATTTGTGGTTTTGTTAGTTTCACATACAAAAAACCCATTTGGTTTGATAAAAAAAAGTTGTTCAGCATGCATCTTGATGAGTTGGTAATGGATGATGTCGGAGAAACCACAGTAGCTGGTTGACTGAGTCGATGTTTCGAATCCATATCAGGACCCATCATCAAGACTAATTGTCAAATATGGAGAGTAAGAGGATTAAGGTATTAATACAAGAGGCATGGAGATATAAAATTAGAGTCAGCTTGTGAGCGGAAATTAGGTTTTAAAAGGTAAGGAGAATAGGTTTCTTAGTTTTAAGTTTTTATGGGTTTACAATAATAATATATATTATTTTTATATTTATTATTATTTTATTTTGAGTTTTTGTTACAAAGTTACATAATAGTGTTAAAAATTTTAATATTTTTTAAAATTAGTTTCAAGTTGATTTTAGCTAAACAATTTCATATAATCTTAATTTTTTTAAATTATTATTTTTAGTTTTAAAGTTATAATACTAATTGATTTTAATTTATGGAATTATGAATTTTAATATTTAGTTTTTTTTTTAATTATTGATTTTGTTAAAAACATATTAACATATTTTTAAAAATATTTTTAAAAATTTTTATAATTTTTTATAATAGTATTATTATAAAAATTCTATCAAAATTTTTTGAAAATTTTTGTTTAGATTGTTAAAATTATTTAAAACTTTTAAAACTTCTTATTATTATTAAAAGGTTATAAGTAATTATTTGGTTATAAAAAAAAAAAAATTTAAGGTTTTATTTAAAAAGTTTTTAATTTTTTAATTTTTTTTTAAAGGTTTGAGGGCTTTAGTTCAAAGGAAGGGTGCCTAAGTGTCTAAACAATAGAAAAAAAGCTAGGTTTTCTAGGACTTGGGTTGAGGAACAATTAACGTTTTAGTGAGGGGTTTTTTCTATAATTGAGAATCGAGGGAGGCCAACTTGTGCCAACTTCCATGCCTCCATCTCTGTTCAGATTGTTTGGAAATTTTATTATTTCTAAGGCTTCTCTGAATTTTCTTTTGAAATAATGGTCTTCTTTTGCGATGACTTTGGTGTCTTCTAGGCAAACATGGTGTTTTTTCTTAGCGACATGTTCTGCAAGAGTTGAGGTACGTGTACGTCCATTTCTAATGTCAGCTCCATGTTCCTTTAGTCGTGTGTTAAAGGAACGTCTTGTCTCACCTATGTAACTGATTTTGCAAGAGCAAGGGATCTTATAGACACCTCTGAACTGAGTATGATCAATAGGATCCTTTACAGATCTCATTTTCTTTTTAATTGTTTCAAGGGGTTTGAAGGAGGTTGTAATATTATTTTTGTTGAGGATTCTGGAGATCTTATTTGTTACCCCTTGAATGTAAGGTAAGTAAGCTCTAGGGTTGGTGGTCTCATAGATAGGGGTTTTATGTTTAGTGTGGCTCTTGTTGTGGGCTTTATTTAGGGTTTTCTTGATATCCTTAGGCTTGTAACCTATGTTGGTGAAAACTTCTTTGAGGTGGTCTTTTTCTTTCTTCAGATGATCTGTATCTGAGATCCTAGAGGCTCTAACTGCTAAGGTGTTAAGAAGTCCTATTTTTTGAAAAGGGTGGTGGTGGGAGTCTACGTGGAGGTCGCTATCTGTATGAGTCTTTTTTCTGAATACTTCGTGTCCCAAAGTACCATCTTCCTTTCTTATTAGAAGGACATCAAGAAATGGGAAGCTCCCGTTTTCCTCCAGTTCCATTGTAAACTTAATGTTGGTGGAGATACTGTTAAGATGCGTAAGGAATTTACTGAGTTCTATAACACCATGTGGCCAGATCACATTAGTGTCATCAACGTATCTCTTCCACTTTGTTGGCTTCAAGGGATAGGAGTCAAGAGATTCTTTCTCGAATTTTTCCATAAAAAGGTTTTCTACTATGGGTGAGAGGGGGAATCCCATGGCTACACATGTGGTTTGCTCATAGAATATGCCTTGGAAACTGAAAAAGGTTGATCTAAGACAAACTTCTGCTAACTTAGCTATGTGAGGATCAGTGGCTTCATTAAGGACTTGGATTGCTTCTACCAGGGGTATCTTAGTGAAGAGTGAGACCACATCAAAACTCAAAATCATGTCTGTGGGTTCTAATATCTCGTCTTTGATTAGTTTCACAAACTCACTTGAGTCTTTGATGAAGGACTCTGTATTACCTACTAGGGGTCCTAGGATTTTAGCTACATATTTAGCAAGTTCATAGGTAGGGGATCCTATGGTGTTCACTATAGGTCGAAGAGGAACCCCTTCTTTATGGATTTTGGGTAAGTCGTAGATTCTAGGAGTAATCTCTCTGGTGGGGATTAGGCGTTTTTCAGATTATTGTCAAGCTTTGAGTTCATTATAGCTTTCTTGACATCTCTGATAACTTTAGAAATAAGGTTTTTATCTAGTTTTCTATAACTACCACTAGTGTTGAGATGGTCAAGCATTTTACAGTTGTAATCTTCCTTGTCCAAAACTACGGTGGCTCCCCCTTTGTCTGTTGTCAATATAACTAAGTTTTCATTAGATCTCAGGTTTTTTAAGGCTCGTTCTTCTTCCACGTTGATGTTATTCTTGGGTGGTTTTGCTTTTCTTAGCACTAGCGCACAATCTTGTCTAATATTTTCCTTATGTATTATGTCCAGGTTCTGGATACTCTCCTCCATATTACAGATGATGGATTCTGTGGGGATGTTCCTAGGAGCTACGGCAAAGTTGAGACCTTTCCTGAGGATTGCGGTTTCGGCAGAATCAAGCGTATGGCTTGAAAGGTTGACAACCTTCTTCTCATTATTCAAGCTCTATGCAAGTGTGTCGTTGGGGAGGCGTTCTAGTTTGGCGAGTTTCCTGGTCTGCTTCTCATGCGCCTTGCGTTCTTGGTTGTTTGCTTTAAGGGCTGCGTTGGTGTCTGCAATGATCCACAAGTCGTATCGTATTGTGGCTGCCAGTTTTAGGTGGAGCGTGAGTGCATCTCTGGATAGGTGGTCCAGGATAGCACGTGTTCTCTTAATTTCACAACGAACCAAGGTCTCGCTCATTTTATCAAAAGCTTTTTTGTTGAAGTCGTTACGTGATCTGTGTTTGATGGTGGCAAACGCTGGAGTAAGCTTCTTGTCCCTACATTCTTTAAGAAAATACAGATCTCCTCCTCTGAGTTTAATCTTTATCCTCATTTTCTCTAGAAGACGAAATTGCTGCCAGATATCTCTTCCATGCAGGGATGTAATTTATGTTGCTAAATTTTTGTGGTAGTTGGTTTCGGATGATGTCGGAGAAACCACAGTAGCTGGTTGACTGAGTCTACGTTTCTAATCCATATCAGGACCCTTCATCGGGACAAATTGTCAAATATGGAGAGTAAGAGGATTAAGGTATTAATACAAGAGGAATGGAAATATAAAATTAGAGTCCGCTTGTGAGCGGAAATTAGGTTTTAAAAGGTAAGGAGAATAGAGTTCTTAGTTATAAGTCTCGATGGCTTTACAATAATAATATATATTATTTTTATATTTATTATTATTTTATTTTGATTTTTTGTTACAAAGTTTTACTTAATAGTGTTAAAAATTTTAATATTTTTTAAAATTAGTTTTAATATTAGTTTCAAGTTGATTTTAGCTAAACAATTTCATATAATCTTAATTTTTTCAAATTATTATTTTTAGTTTTAAAGTTATAATACTAATTGATTTTAATTTATGGAATTATGAATTTTAATATTTAGTTTTTTTTTTTAATTATTGATTTTGTTAAAAACATATTAACATATTTTTAAAAATATTTTAAAAACTTTTTATAATTTTTTTTTTAATTTAAAAAAAAATGTTTATAATAATATTATTAGAAAAATTTCATTTAGATTGTTAAAATTTTTAAAAAAATTTATTATTATTAAAAGGTTATAAGTAATTATTTGGTTATACAAAAAAATTTCTTTTAATTATAATTTTAAGGTTTTATTTAAAAATAATTAAATTTTTAATTTTTTTAAAAAGGTTTGAGGATATTAGTTCAAAGGAAGGGTGCCTAAGTGTCTAAACAATAGAAGAAAAGCTAGGTTTTCTAGGACCTAGGCTGGGGAGCAGTTAACATTTTAATGAGGGGGTTTTTTCTATGATTGAGAATCAAGGGAAGCCAACTTGTGCTAAGTTCCATGTTTCCATCTCTATTCAAATTGTTTGGAAATTTTATTATTTCTAAGGCTTCTCTGAATTTTCTTTTGAAATAATGGTCTTCTTTTGCGATGATTTTGGTGTCTTCTAGGCAAACATGGTGTTTTGTCTTAGTGGCATGTTCTGCAAGAGCTGAGGTACGTGTACGTCCATTTCTAATGTCAGCTCCATGTTCCTTTATTCATGTGTTAAAGGAACGTCCCATCTCACCTATGTAACTGATTTTGCAAGAGCAAGGGATCTTATACACACCTCTAAATTGAGTATGATCAATAGGATCCTTTACGAATCTCATTTTCTTCCTAGTTGTTTCAAGGGATTTGAAGGAGGTTGTAATATTATTTTTGTTGAGGATTCTAGAGATCTTATTTGTTACCCCTTGAATGTAAGGTAAGTAAGCTCTAAGGTCCTAATGATGGGTCCTGATATGGATTCGAAACGTCGACTCAGTCAACCAGCTACTGTGGTTTCTCCGACATCATCCGAAACCAACTACCATGGAAATTTAGCAACAAGAGTTGGTAATGTTCTAGTTAATTTTGTTGTTGTTTTCAGTACATAATTTGCTACAGGTAAGTGGACTAAATCTATTTTGTATGATCAATACAGGCTCATCATCAGCATAGTAATATGCCTTGGAAGCAAAAAAAGAAGGCCCAAGCAACAGAGGAGGAACCAGAAGTAGAGGTAATAACCCGAGTCGAGGTTATTTACGAAGACACCAAAGCCATCACTGGAATTGCTCCTGAATATAAATGGGGAGAGATATATAGAATGATCTCAAATCAGGGTGTCCCAGAGGATGGATTCGAGGATTTACCTATTTATGCCAATATCGAGAGATCAGCCATCATGAAGGTGGCTACCCAACCTGAGTTGTTCCCTTGTTCAGAAGTGATAGGATGGATTATGCCTAGGGCAGATGTGACAAGGATGATATTAGCTAACACTGAAGGGAAAGGTTATGTTGCCTATAGCCAAGCCTATGTATCCATGGCTTATAAGTTGCCAACACCACAGATTTATTTGACTGAAGGATGGTTGAAAGACCTCAACCTAGATGTGGTGGAAACAATCAAAAGAATGATGATCCTAGGTAAGAACTTTCGTACGAGGCCTTCAGGAGAGTATGAAACAGCAAGCCTCTGCACTCCATACAGGTTAATTGCCTTGATGTTAAATAGGATATTTAAGAGCGATAATGGGAAGAAATTCAAAATAGGTTGGGTATCAGTGATCTTTTTCGTAGCCACTCAAGGTACCATTTTTAATTGGGCAAACATAGTGTCGAACAGTTTGTCAGCCTACATAAGTGCAGCATTGGGAGGAGTCTCCCAGAAGAAAACAGAGTTGTATATGAGTTCAATCTTGATTGATTGTAATTTATGTACTCAACCATTCCCAGCATTGAAATTCCAATGGGATAAGGACCGATCCCCTGTACATGTTGCCTACCAATTATTCTGGGCTCACAAGTATTACAATCATTACAAGAATATTTGTGAAGATTTTATAATGCCATTGTACACATTGATTTTCCTAGTTGAGTGTAATTGTATGTCTGAGGAGACTCTGAAGGTTGTGCAAAATAATGGACACTATTACTCAACGAAGGAAGGTTTGTATTTAAGGATGTTTAGCGGATCGAGAGCTCCTTGCCTTCTACCTAAGTATGCTACAGACTATGTGACTCATAAAGAAGTAGTAAGATAGTTATATGTTGATGGAGTGGGTAACTTCCTATTTGAGCAGAAGAAGGTTGTATATCCTCCAGTTCCCTTTTATATAGGAAGTTATAAGTTTTCAAAAGTAAAGACTGCAGCAGAGTTCGTGAAGGAGCTAGAGTATTTTCACTTTGGCGAGATAAGTTTCCATATAAATGACTCGAAAGATAAGGTTGTTGGTTATTGTATTGCAGCAGGAGTGCATTTCGAGTACACAAACTTTTGGGATAAAGATGAGGAAATTTTACGGAATGCTCAAAATATGACAACTTTGAGAAGGAGGTTCAAGCAGAAGATAACCAAGGTTGGTGGAAAGGGAAAGGTTGTTGAGCAAAAGAAGAAGCAGGAAGAAGAGGCTACTAGAAAAATACAAGAGGAAGCACACAGATTAGTACAAGAAGCAGAAGAATGGTTGAGAGCAGAAGAAGAAGAAAAAAGAGAAGAAGAAGAAGAAAAGAGAAAAGAAGAAGAGAATAGAAAAGAAAAGAGGAGGAAGAAGTTCAGCAGAAAGAAAATGAGAGGTTGAGATTAGAATCAGTTGATAAAGAAAAAGCAGCTGAGGAATTATGACAAAAGGCACAAGAAGGACAGGACTATGCAAATCAAGAACAAACTCAGTCTCATATTGATCCAGTTGAACCCTCTGTTCCATCCAGTAGCATAGCGGGACGAAATCTAGTTTCAGTATCAGGGATTGAATTTATTCCTTTTACTCCCATGGAAGAAGATGAAGTACCTGATCTAAATATTGTTTTCTATGACAAAGCCAAAAAGAGGATTGTTAAGAGAACAGAGAATAAGGTGAACTCTAGAGGAAAGAGGGGAGTTATGGTGACCGAAAAGGCGGTGGTTCACGACACTGATAAAGATCCAAGGTTAATGGAAAATGTTGGTCTAGCCACAGCCTTAGCTACTGAAGACAATGTGGACAAAATAATGATGGATTTAGAACAATCCAAGCAGAAGATCACTCAATTGAAAGAAACTTTGAAAAAGGAAAGAGATGAAAATCTAAATCTAAAGAGAAAGTAGGAAGACATGATTAGTGATATCGAGGGATCCAAAGCAGAGTGTGCCAAACCTTGCGATCAGACAAAGATGCTTTGGTACTATCAGCAAGAAATATTGAAAGAGAGCCCAAGGCTACCTTGGCAGAGTTTGAAAGACTTCAGAAAATACATCGAGCCTTAGAAGTAGAAAGGGATAGTCTGAAATCGTCAATTGAAGAATGGAACAAAGAGAAAGGATGTCTAGAGAATAAAGTGGCAGAACTAGAGATGCAAAAGACTATTGTTGAGGGGAAATCCATGCATGACGAGACTCAAGTAGTAGCATTGGAAAACCAGAAAGCTACACTGGAGGTTTCATTAAAAGCAGCTAATGAACAGAAAATAGGTTTTGAGCCATTGAAGAAGCATGCTCTCGCACTTAGAACTGAAATTCATCAGATGCACCTTCAAATGGTAGAAGAGATGTTGAAGGTTCAGCAGGTAGAAATAAGGTTGGAAGAAATTGTAAGTACAGCTTCTTACTTTTTAAACAGGACACAGGATATCTTGGAGGTTCTACAAGGACGTATGACTTGGTTGGAAACAACTAAGGAACCTCCAACTGATGCACCCATCAAGGACCTAGAGACAGTAAAGCTAGAGTATGAGCTAATCGAATTTGGGAGTAAAGCAACAGAGGAATTAGTAAAGACAGTTAGGAGGACAAACGATGTTTGTGCAGAATTCCGCAGAAAAGTTCTCCTAACTTACAATCGTTGTCAGACATCTGCTAAAATAAGGTTAAAATAATTGCCTGATCATGAAGGGTTTTTGAAGCAATTGCAGGAAAGATATCAAGAGGATGAACAGGCTAGTCAGTTGGTCAAAGGATTGGATGAGAAAGTGTTGAAAACTGCCATAGCACAGGCAGTAGTTAGCAGTCATTTATTGGAAGATAAACTTCACCTGATTCTAGCTAGAGTGGCGAATATAAAATCTCAAGTTGCTAAGCATGAGATCACCAACAGATTCCTAGAACCTTCCGGTTTCGAAACTATAGCAACAGATGCTAATGTTTGGAAGAAATTTATAAATGGTCAAGCTAGGCCCACTTAGTTGGATTATTCAAATGATTGATCAATTATGTAATATTTTTGTATTTATCTTTTTCTAAGTGTATATGTTAGAAGACAAATTTTTGTAAGGGAAGAGTCAAGGCAAGCCCAAAGGGCTAAAGGGGGCAGCTCAAGAGTTTTTGTTGTTTGTATAAATATAGGTGAATTAGATGTAAGAAGGGACCTTTTTTCATGCTATATTTATGCAATGTTATTGTAAGAATAACTACTTCATCTTATAATAAAGAATATATATTTTCTGCTGGAGAAGGAAGTGTGGAGTCTCAAATGCTTTCCATAGACTGGCTGAATGTGAACTATTTCTATTTCAGTTGTTTCTATGAACTATGAGATCGTTCTAACTCACGAATTATTTCATGTTATGAATATTTTCCTGTTTATTTCTGTGAAACTTCCATAGCACATCTGAGTAATGAATGTTTTAGTTAACAATGAGTTATCTCTTTGTTTATCTTCCTACTTATATTCATGTATTCTGAAATATGAAAAACTATCTGTAATATTCTAAATGCATGTTTTACAATACATTACTCATCATTAATTACAGTATTGCTCCCTAGGGATAGGTTAGATAGAATTAGTTAGCATTAGTATAAGTTGTTTTCTGTTTATGATTTAGAAGCGAAAGAGGTAAGACGAGAGGTAAGAACATGCGCATCACATTGTGACACTCTTCGTTTCTCTGTCAACTGCACGTAATTAGGCACTTGCATATCATGCATAAATATAAAACTAAAAAACACACTTAAAGGATGAACCGGGCCGCAACAGATAAAACGAGCTTTAACCGTTACTTGACCTACGATAGTCGGACCGTAAACCGGACAGAATCCCCATACCAAACAATAACAAGCTAATTGGGAACACTTATTGGGGAGAATCCCTACTGTTGTTACCTGATATTTTACAAGCCTCAACAATATTATAGTTTTGTATAATGTTATAGGAAGAAACATGGTCCTTAGGCCATAATGAAAGCTTTGAAACACACATATGAACTCCCAATGCTATCCTTGGTATTTTAGTGTTGATATAAGTTACACCAAGTATGGGTCGTAGAACCTTCAACATAGTCACTGGAGGTATCACGTGACTTAGGCCCTAAAGGAAACTTTTAGGCATCTTGGGCTAAGAGAGATGACTCAAAGTATCACAAAGGAGATCATGCACTGTATAGGAGGTTATTACCCTTAAAGTTGGATATGAGTGTAAATATTTGCCTTTGTGCACTAGGTATGGGTCTTGGACCATGGTTGGAGACAAAATTAAGGGAATTATACCCTAAAATAATATTATTGAGGTAATGAGAAACAAGTAAGGCCATGAAACATATTATGCATTCTTTATAGATGATCTTTGGAAAAATCAAGAGTTTTTGCATAAAGGGATGGATCTTAAGGCCTTAAGTAGAATCATAGGAGGAAAGAAAGAGGCTTATGTTGGTGAACTGAGGAATTGGGAATGTCATTCCATGGAATAATACCATTTCTTTGTTCCTAAAGAAACCATTGATGCATCCATATCATGAGCAATGCCTGAAAGTCTCACGCATGACGTTCTTTAGGTATCCATAGAGTTATGTATTTAGGCATTTTAGCTTGGACATAGCCAATATAGAAGACTTGAATATCAGTTCCTAAAGGAATATTTTTCCATATGTTTCCTCCACCAATGACATATGTACTCTTGATAGTACAATTAGGTTATGATTGAGATTGATTATTTTTTTAAGTGGTTTTGAGTAGTATGTACATGTCTCAAGGCCTTGAGAATGATATTATAGGGAAGATTAACATTCATTTATCTCTCAATAATTCATCGAGGAATCCAAATCCTTGAAGCACCACATTATATGAATTCTTATGGGTATCCACCCTACTTCTTATCTAGGTCTTATGGCCTTGGGGCCTTCAACATGATAGTATATTATACCTATACCTTGATCCTTAAAGGAATAGTATAACAATCCACTACTAAGAAGGATTCCTCCATCAATCATACATCACCTCCTAAGGGTATCATTAGCCTATGGTTGTGGAATTCAATAGGATTAAGTGCTTTGGAGCAGTGTGTATGTGTCTTAGGGCCTTGGGAATGAAGTTATATGGAAGAATACAATTCCTTTCATCCTAAATAAACCATTTAGGCATCCATAGCCATGAACAATGCCTCAAAGCACCACACATAACATCACAAATGTATCCAAGGTGATATGTATTTAAGTCTTTGGGACTTGGATCCTTAGACATGGTTAAGGGAGGAGACCTAAAACTTGCGATGAAAAGGAATTCTCTATCCATATAGGGGTAGGAATGTTTCCTCCACCAATTCAAGACCTACTAGTGAAATTAGTTTGTAAGGGTTTTTTTTTCAGGCAACCTAGTGTTCAAAACATTGTTTTAGTGGGAGGCGACACCTAAAAATATAACCATGCTACCGTTGGTGTGGCCAAGGATGGGTGTGATCCTCAAGTTATTTTGACATCTTACATTCCCCTAGGTTGTGGTTTCTTAGACCAAAAGTAGGTCATGCAAGTCACATACATGCTAGAAAACAAAAAAAGGAAGGTTTCCTCCACCAACCAGACATGTCCTTCTAAGAGTATCGATGGTCTATGATTGAGGATGTCGATTTCATTAGGTCATTTTGAGAAGTATTTATGTTTCTCATAGCCTTAGGAATGATATTCCAAGGAATAATTCCATGCATTTGTTCATAAAGAAACCACTAAGGAATCCAAATACAATAAATTCCTTGAAGCACCGTGCATGACCTCTTAGCAATAGTCACGGCACTATGTATCCATGCCTTGGGGTATTAGGTCCTTATACACGGTTATGATAGAAGACTTGAATCTCTGGCCCTAAAGGATTATTATAGCCATGAAAGGCTAAGAATATTTCCTCCACCAAACACACATGGCCTCTTGAAGGTATCATTGGCATATGATTGAGAATATTAGTGCTACTTGGTCAGTTTGAACAATATGTATGTGTCTTAGAGCCTTGGAAATGTATCTCTAGGGAAGAAGGTAATGTATTTGGCCCTAAAAAAACTATTGAGGTATTTAAATACATGAACAGTGTCTAAAAGCACCATGCATGGATTTGTAAGGTTATCCATGGTGCTCTATATCTAGGCTTTGGGGCCTTGTGGTATTGGACAGGGTCAATGGAAGAGACTTAAGCCTTAGTCCCTAAATAAACCCACAATAAACCTTATATCCATCCAAGGCCAGGAGGGTTTCCTCCACAAACCACACATGTGCAAACATTTCCCCCTAAGTGTATCATTAGTCTATGATTGAACATGGTGTTACCATTAGGTTTTATAAAAAAATATGTACATGTCCCAAGGCCTTGGGAATGAAATTCTAGGGGAAAATACCATGCCTTTATCCCTAAGTAAAACATTGATGCATCAAAGAGATGAAGAATGATTCAATGTACCACACATGGATTCACAAGGGTGTCCATGGCATTATGTATCCTAAACCTAGTGCCATAAAAGAAGCTTCTAGATATCCATGGCTAAGAAGGTTTCCCCAATCAACCACACATGGCCTCCTTAGAGTAGCATTGACCTATGATTGAGGATTTCAATTCCATTAGGTGGTTCTGAGCAATATGTACGTGTATCAAATACTTGGGAATGACATTCTATGGAAGAATACTATGCCTATAATATTTAATAAATCATTTAGGCATCAAAATCCATTAATAATAACATAAAGGATCACACATCATTCACAAGGTATCCATGACACTATTTATCAAAGTCTTTTGGACTTAGGGCCTTGGACTTGGTAAAGGGAGGAGACCTAAACCTAAGACCCTAAAGGAATCTTCTATCCATCTAGGGGTAAGAATGTTTCTTTCATCCACAATCCAAGCATGGACGCATGAGGGTACCATTTTCTTACGAATGAGGATCATAACATAGGATAAGTTATAAATCATAGGATCATAGGTTCCTAATCATAGAATCATAGGATCATAACATAAGGATAAGCTATAAATCATCCACTTTCAGTAGAGATTCTTTAAATTTTCCTCATAGATAAAATTGCATCTTCTTAAAATGGTTTAAGAGACATTCAAAACCTTCCCAAGAATAAAAATTCGATAGCTTGTCCTCAATATCAGTGAAGAGTATGCCATCACAAGTATTTTTTGTCCCTTGCCAATAAAACAGAGGCCTTCTTATTTATCTTCAAATTGTTTAGGAAAACTTGAGCACGAAGAGAATAATGTGACTATTCACAATATGTAATCCAAACTACCTTTATAGAATAAATATAATTGATATATAGAATCCTTCATCCATTTGAGATTCATTTTGAATGGACTTGTGGGTTTGTATCAACACTAACTTGATTAGGTATGAGAGGATAGTGATCAAAATATGCCCTTAGGATACCCATTGATGATAGGAGAAATGATAATCCAAATAGAATACAAAATGAGAAATATGTTCAATATTGTTTCGACCTAAGCCTCCCTAACCTATTTGTTTCTCTCGGTAGGGTTTAGCACCTCTTGGGCTATGTCAAATATCCCCACCTCTTCCTAGTTGTGAAAAAGTAGTTTGATGGGGGAGATATTCCTATTCTCTAACCATGAGCTCTACCAACACAAGTTTCTCACTCATCCCTAATACTTTGTTTAATTTAATCTTAGCTCCAATGACCAAATTCATGTATGTTTTATTTATTTTCACCGTGTTTTCTTTTTTGGGGGATGTCACATTAACAAATTTCCACCGCTTTTCGGGGATGTATCTATGGTTTGAGTGAGTAGAGGAGTGTAAGAAGAGTTTGTACCATAGAGTGATGTCTAATACAGATGAGCCATGATGAATCTCTTGTATTACTGTACTAAATCATACATGAACATTTACATACATCAAAATGCCTTCATCACTATGTGGGCACATTCCTAGAACAACGTGTAAGCCAAGGCATGAGGTAGACTAATCTAAAGCTTGTCCTATTTGATATTCTATCAAACATTTTGGATTATTTTTTATGTGTTCTACCCACGCTTGGACAACCTTCATCTTCTAGTCATGATTTGCTTGATCCAAGGATTTTCTCCCAGTCATGTCATAATCAGGGCCTTCTTGGACTTAAAATTCTATTAAGGGGAATTTTGATGGGGATGCTAAATCAAATTCCTCTTGTCGAGGGGGGGAATTTATTGAGAGGACTCTTACCATTTCATCTAAAGTATTAAGGGTTTATGTATCCAAGGGGTTTGAGCCTACTAGATTCGACTAATAAGGCTTGTCAACTTTGTCGAAAAAATCCAATATTGCTTGGAGATGAGAACTATATCTAGCATCTTTCATATGTATTGTCAATGTAGTTTATCGCCTCCTCTTCTATAGTGAGAATACCTACTAAAAATACATATAATATTCAGCGTGCCATAGATCTCATGTCTAAGATATCTAATCTAACATTTACATGTATAAATTTGTGTGATGATTCTTATTGTACATGATGTGAATAACCTACTTCATAATGCATACGTCAATATCATTGAGCCTTTGATTGATATGTTAATATATAATCAAAGTTAAAATACTTCATGATATTGTTTACCTAAGTTAAAACATGAACTTAATGGGGTAATTGAGTTTGAAGACGATCATCTCTTCATTCAACTTGTTCAGGTATAAGAAGTGATGAGGATGAGGTATCAGAGGCAATGAGGATGAGTTATTCTTCATTAGTTATAAAGGCGTATTGCTATTCCTTCCATTGTTTAAAAATCATTACTTATAAATTTATAATTATATATTAATTGTCATTTTTTTATTGCACACATTATAGCGTGAAAGATTTGCCCAAATTATTCATTGGCTTTTATTTCTTAGCTTTTATTTCTTGAATTGTAAGCATTCTTATATATATAT